>MU383135.1:0-309246 GCA_022495125.1 Xylaria acuta | reverse complement strand
ATAAATATAAATTATTTTATTATATTTATTTTTAATTATAAATATTTAAAAGCTTTTATTATAACTTTTAAAATAATTAAATAAATTTTAGTTAACTTTTTAAAAAAGCTTTATAGTATATTTTTTAAAAACTTATTAAAATATAACCTATAAAACGTACGTTTTTATATAGCTTTTATATTTTACTTTTTTTATTTTTTTTATTTTTATTTTTTAGCGCTTTTTATAAAAACTTTTAAAACTTTTAGCTTTAAATAACTTAATTTTTTATACTAAGTTTTTTTTATATTTTTATAAAGTTTAATGCTATTTATTAAAAGTTTTTATAAGCGTTTTTTATATAAAAAAATAATTAGCTTTGCTATATTTAATAAAATTTTATATAATAAACTTTTAATACTAATTATTAAAAAACTACTTAAATAAATAGTAATAAAATTATATTTAAAAAAAACTAAATTATATTTTTTAATAAGTTTTTTTATTAATATATTTAATTATAAGTTTTTATAGTATAAAAAATAGTTTAGTCCATAGTATTAAATTTTTTTATTTCGAAAGCAAGCTTTTAAAACTATATTTATATAAAATCTTTTTATTAAAACAATATTTTTTAAAATAAAATTATTTATATATTTTTTTAAACGTTTATTAATATATTTTATATAATTTTTTTTTTTTGCTTAAAATAAAAAAGCTTATAATATTTACTTTTACGCTTTTTTTATTAATAATAAATATAAATAATTTTTTTTCAATAAATTTTTATTGTTAATAAAATATAAAGCGTTATAATTATTTAGTATAATACTTTTTAAAAATAAATAAAAACTATATTTAAATATAATATATATTTTTAATAATATTATAGTTTTTTATATAAAAAATCGGTTAATTATTATATAAATAAAGTTAAAATTAAGCTATTTTTTTTTATTTATTTTTTTTTGTTTTAGTTTTAATAAAAATAGCTTTTTTTAACTTTTTATTTAGTTTTAATAATTTGCTAACAAAAGTTTAACTAACGTATATAATTTTAATATATTTTAATATTGTTAATATACGTTAAAAATAAAGTTTTAATAAGCTTATTATATAATTTTATAATTATTTTTTATAAACGTTTATATTTTTATAAAAGCTAATTATAAGTTTAGTTTAAATTTTATAAATAAAAATATTAAAAACTTTTTTAACGTAATTTTTTTTAATTTTTTTAATTTTTTTTTTTTTTTTTTTTTTTTAGCTTTATAATTAGTTTTTTAAAAATTTTAAAATAAAAAAAATCTTTTTTTTACTATATTTATTTTAAAAAAACTTTTTATAAATTAATACTAAAAAAATTTTTACGTATTTATTTAAAATAATTAAAAGCTTTTTTAGCTATTTTTTTTTAAAAGTTTTATAATTTATTAACAAGCTTAGTTTAAAGCTATTTTTATTTAAATTATTTTTAAAAAGTTTTTTATTATAAATATTTTTTTAATTTTTAAAAGTTTTAGTACTAAAGCTTTTAAATAAGCTATATATTAAATTTTATATTAAATTTTTAGTTTAATATTTTTAGTAGCAACTTTTTTAAACGTTTTATAATATTTTTAAAAAACTATTAATTTTATAATTAATTTAATTAAAACTAAATAGTTTTTAAGCGTTTTTATTATAGTTTATAAATTAATTAACTTAATTAAAATAAACTTTATAATAACCGAAAATATAAACAACTTTTTAATAAATTTATTTATTTATTTAAAAATAGCTATATATTAATTAAACTACGCCGTTTAAACTATTATAATAGTAGTAAAAGTTTAAATTTATTTATTAAATATTAACGTAATTTTTTTTTTATAAAAAAAATAAGCTTTTATTATATAGCTATTAGTACGTTTTTTATAGCTTTTTTTGTAAAAATAATAAATATATAGCTAAGCATATAGTTTATGTTTAGCTTTTTAAAGTTAATTAAATATTATACCCTATAAACAATTATATAAAACTTTAATTAGTTAATTTAAATAAAATAATTAAACTAATTATAAAATACTACGTTTAGTTCGATTTATTTAATTAAATTAAAAAAAAATATTATAATTAAAGTATTATTATTAAAGCGATTGTTTTATAATTTTAAGTTTTATATAAAAAAAAAATTAACAAACTAGCATTTAAATAATTGTTTTAAGAATTTTATAGCACTGGTTTTTATAAACCAAGCTTATAACTTTTATAAATATATAAAATAACAATTATATATAAAAAATAAACAAGTATACTTTTTAAAAACAATTATTAAATATATATTTAAAAGATTTTACTATCTAGGTTTAAATTACTAAAAAAAGGTTTTTAGTATAGCTATTTATATATATAATTATTTGGAGTAAGGTTAATCCGCTCTATATAGTGTAGGGGTCTGTATAGACCCACTTATCCGTGACAAGTTCGCATCCGTAGCTGTGTAACCCCTCGCGTAGTAGGCTAACCCCATGTTAAGCTTTGCCGGGCTTACGCCGTCGTAATACAACGGGAGGGTCCAGTTGGCGATTTCGGGGACATTTGTGTGTCCTAGAATAACTCGTCCTATTTGACGGACTGCCTCATCCCACGGTCCGTGGAGGTCATACGTCATGACTCCAAACCAGTCTAAATATGGCTCCATCTGCTTAGGTTTAAACCCACGCAGGTACCAATAGCTCGTCGGAATAGCGATACTGATACCGAATCTGGTGCCCAAGCGTTCGCGTAGCTCTTTTACCAAAGAAACATAATTGTCTGTATCCTCCGGTATGCCTCCTCGATCGGGTGCTCCTGGGCTTGAGAGCGTTAGTGTTTTGATTCACTAAGCGAGCGCACCATCACTTACTATTCCCAATCTATATCAACTCCTTGAAACCCATGCTCCTCGAGAAAGGAAGCTAGAGAGGCTATGAAGGTGGCACGACTCTGGCTAGTTCTAGCAAGGTTGCTGAACGTGTTACGAGTTGGGCCCGGATCGTTAAAGTTCCATCCTCCAATTGCCACCCAGGTCTGCAAAGAGCTCGATTTCAGAGCTGTGAACTCACGGTAAATCTCAAGGTCATCGCTATGTCCAGGAACGACTTTTAAAGACACTGGATCGATGCTGGCGAAAGCTAAGTATAAGTGTGTCAAGCCTTGTATATTGATCTGTGCCGGGGAAATCCTATTACACTGTCGTTCACGGACGTTGGCCACCTGCCAGTATCCTATCGACCGGCCATTCGCAGAGCCACCTCCGCAAGAAGGCGGGCTGATGACTTGACAGGATCCAAAGCCCGCTTAACAAGGCGCATTGGGCCCAAGTCCAGCACAGAAGTCTTGTTCAACCTGTTACTCAGTGATGATAAGCTATGCCTCCGATACCTGTGGTAGGATTAGGAACTACAGGGGGACTTACTCCACAGTAACCGTAGTAGCTACAGCAGACGTTAAGTGGACAACGTACAGTCCCACCGAGGCTATCTCTACCGCAAAGGGCAGTAGCATTACCTCACACACCGTAAGCCAGCAAGCATTGGTCAGGATCACGGAGAGAAAGCCTTACAATTTGATATGCAGACGTCATCCCCACAGACCTCCTCTCCATACCCACACTCGCATTTCGTATTGCAGCAACTCCCATCTGGACAGGGGCTGCCCCGGGAGCACTTTGCACCCTGGTCTTGTCTCGATACTAGTGTGAGAGGTAAGTCAGAAAGGGGCCGCGAATGAAAACCATGCGACGACTGAGGGTTGACTATGCGAGCTTCGTTTCCCATTGATGAGTGTCCGAGCCGCGTCTACACTCGGGGCCCCGACCGCCAGGTCAATGTATGGTTGCGTCTCAAGGTCTGCTTGGTCAGCTATGAACTCTCTAGCTATTTCGATGAATGGGAGAAGTGGAGGTTCCAAAAGAGTCTCAAAGCCCTGATGGACAGTCGACACATTGTGTTCCAATACATCTCTTGAGTGAATAGGTGCCTGATATAATGTAAGCCAGGATCTGCCCAAGTTACACCCAGGAATATCGCAAACCTTCTTCCGAAGCAGCGAGTGTCTTGTTTGAGACTGAGTGCCATTACTAAAAAAGCGATCAACGACTAGATGTGTCGGCCGCCGAGGATCTGTGATACTTCGCTGATAGGTAGAGACAAAGTCACTATCATCGTCATACCAATGAACTTCGGTTGCCGCTTCGTCACTACTATCATACCAAGCAGTTTTAAAGTGATAAGAAAATACACCGCTCCTTGAATCCGTGTATAGATGGGATCGTAGCCCGGTGTGGGCACTTGATTGGAAGTCTTGTTCGGAACGGACGCCAGTCACCCCTGGACCTGCGCATGTCGCGGATTGAGGTGCACAGTAACTATTAGCGCCAGCACCACCTTCCACAGACCTATTCGTGTTGTCAGCTTTGTCTAACGTCAGGGAAGGTCACTTAAAATGGGTTTCATACGTCGCCGGTGGGAACTCGTCGCAAGTCCATATCATCCCAGAGTGTTGGCCTTGTTGATTTGCTATCGTGTTGTATCCCGACGTACCTGGTGGCAAATTGTTTGGGTTATAACGAGCGGCAGGAAAATATCCTTCACCAAGTCGACTATTTGCAGGTACCGTTTCTGGCTGAGCTGGGTTTATTTCTGGACAAGGGTGGGTGTTCTTCCATGAATTCGGGCAGGCAGCACTTCTTCGAGCATTCTTCCGGTCCTCACTGGTATCGTAGTGTAGAACTACATGACTGGAACCTCTTAAGTTACCGTATCCCACGGGAGCATGTTGCGTCAGGGGGTATAGTCGGTTGACGTTGGTACATATTGCGGGCAGCTTTGCGCAATTGTACATCAACGTCGGCACACCATGTGGATTTTCGAGGACCGGTGTGCCGGAGAACAGAGCGGTGCCAGCAACAGTGGAAATTTGTCCAGTCACTAGATATCGAGTCAAGATATACGAGTAAATGAAGACAAGAAAAATCATGGGGGGTGGCTCCATCTCAAAAATCAATGAATAGCTCAAAAGTGATATTGCGGACTAGCCTCTGTATGTTCTTCATATTGTTGAAAAGTCACATTGCAAAACATGATAGGCTTTCTTATATATTATACCCTCAATACTCCTTGGACCTCAGAGGGAGCCGCAGGCAAGGGTCGAACCGAAACAAACCGTAAGCCGGAGCTCTGTCGTATTGCCGCCTGAAGGGGCCCTGGGTGCCACTCATTCGAATAGGCTGTCCCTTTGATATGATCCCCATAGACATTATAGCTAATGCGTGGTGAAGCTGAGCTCTAGTCGGATCACATGGGACGAACCAGGCAGGCTAGGTGTGACGGAACAGAACTGCAGCACTATTCCGGTACACTACCAAAAGTGAACGTTATCAACGTGGATGCCTTGATATCTGCAGTTGCTTATATGCTTACGGTTGGAACCGTAACACCGGGCCATAGAGTGGACGTGCAGACGCTCGCGAGACAATTGTCCTATCAATATTTTCCCGTGATACAACTGGTTAACGCTCTTTGCCGAATCCTACTCACCAGCAAAAGGCAATTCTAGATTGTCCACGGGGCTCTTCATCCACACCGGAACACTAATAACCCTGACCGATGAGGCTACACAATTGAGGGGCATGTACCATTCCAGTATGACATTTTAATTGAGGCCCTTGGATTTCCTTCGTTTTCTAGGTTCCTGAGCTCCTGCAGCTATCCACGGAGGCGTAGTGGTGAACATGCTGTAGAGGTGAGACATTTCGAGATCGTTTTTGGCCACCTACTCCGAGTAAGGAAATCATATGATTCTGTCTATATTGCGATGGTATAACATTTTAGGTGCCAAGCATCATGAAATTGGCTTGGTATTGACAGAGTGCAGATGGGAGTAACTGAGCCTCAACAGCAGGCAATATGGTCGTCGTATGTACGTATGCTTTTTTATATTGCTGTGTTGCTCAAAAGGCAAATTGTTCAGTAGATCTATTATTGAGATTGGTTTAACCCCTCACCAGAATCAAAATTGCAGGGAGACCCATTCCTATACATCCCCTACTTGCAATTCTCACCGAAACCTGCCTGGCGGCACAGCGCCAGAATTGCGGTCCGCCATTCTTCTCGTGGGATTCTCATCTGGCACCCCTAACCCCTTACTTACTGAGATCGGAGTTCCTGCTCGTAAATGCCATCTCCCCGCTTCTCATTCCACCCTTCTAGCATCACTGAACTCTGAGAAAATATGTTTCTTCCAATTCAGGCTCTTCTTCTCCTGGTTTCCCGGGGCACATCATCCACGCTTGAGGCTGGGTTTCATGGTGTTTTATCCTCAAGACAGCAAGGCCAAGTCCCAATATGTCGCCTCAACTTCACTACTGACGTGTGAACGGGCTGTGAGGACGTTCTCGCACAATTCGATTTCACGCTTGAGCAGTTCATGTACGCCAACCCGAACATCATGAAAAGCTGTGGCAATTTTGTCCCAGGGAATACCTACTGCGTAGCCGCACGTAAGTTGAGAGTCTGAAGTAAATCCAGCACTGCTCACCAAGACTCACGACCATATAGTTGTAGAAAACCGGCGGAATGCTTCCAATAATGGACTTTGTGGGGCTCAAGTCAATTTCAATGTAACCTGTCTTGGTAGCTCTTTCGGAGACTGCTGTGCAGGAACTGGTCGGTAAGGCGAAAGTTAGTCCCTTGAACGGTAACTACTCGGTTTTGATTAATTGCGCTACAGATGCGGCTCTGGCAATGACTACTGCGGCGTTGGTAGTTGCCAAGAGGGTGCTTGTGAGGGGGGCGGCGCCTATTCAACCGACGGCCTCTGCGGTCGTGACCATTTACATGTCCCTTGTCCCTCAAAATTCGGGCTATGTTGTTCTGAATGGGGATTGTAAGTCCCACACTCTTTCATGTGGTTTTGCAGAGGTTATTAGAGATCTGACGATCTAATCGCGGGACAGTTGTGGAAATGGCACAGACTATTGCGGCAGCGGCTGCCAAAGCGGTCCCTGTGAAGCGAGCTCGACGACGACGACGCCGCTACCGACACAAACTCCCAGGCTTCCTCCCAGCTCGATCAGCCGGGACGGCACATGCGGCTTCGAGGGACGGCTAGTCTGTAAAAGCTCAGGATTCGGTGATTGTTGTTCGGCAGCGGGGTATTGCGGGAACACTACCCGACACTGTTCCAATCTCTTAGGATGGCGCGTCAAAGCCGCTTGCAATTGGGCTTCATGCCCAGAATTACGCGATTACTGACAGACCAAACAGTCAACCGTTATTCGGAACGTGTAGTACTACAGCCACTTAGATAGAGGCCTAGCCAATGGCGGCGGCTTTCGATGACCCAAACAAGTATAGGTTCGAAAGCTATCTTATATTAAGTGAATATTCAATCCGTTGCCTTGCCAGATGCCTGGGCCCTTTGCCAGGTCCTAGTCATTGCCAGAGTCCAGAAATGTATCACATTAAATATTTTTGTTCCTCCTATAATTAGCTGATAAGGGGCTGTGTGTACAGCTTAAGACACGCCGCTAAATTGATTTTCGGCCCTTGATTTTTTTGGCCTCAAATTTCCCTTTTAGGTAACTTGAACGGAAGACTAGCCTATCTGATCATTTAACTGATATATGGTATATAATTATACCCCCTTAAATCTAACACTTACCCCGCCCCCTCACCCGGGCTTTTTCCTCCTTCCGCCGTCATGCATCCATTCCATCCAGGTTTTTTAGGTATGCTGTCAGATATAATGGATATGGACTTAGTCAGTATATTGACTAAATGGGTGTCCGATGGCGAACCCATGTCATGGTCTCTTGGGCTTCGGGATTAGGGGAGCTTGCAGTACGCAAAGCTTTTCTTTTATACGATTCGCTACGGCCAGCTGTGGGTTGCCGTGCAAGTGTTAGGATACGGCCATCTTAGTCGAATGACAATCGGATTAAGCTTGTATGCTGTATTATGTATTACCTGTACTGCCGGCAACAGTTCTATGTAGAATAACGTAGGTACTATCTACCTGTAACACCAGAAAATGCCAGTATAGATATGCCCTAGACCCGAAAAGCCTACTGTACCTAATCGGCTTCCGTCTCCTCCTCCAGCCCGCTACTTCTACATCATTATCTTCACATACCTAGCCTCTCCGCGTATGGCATGAGCGCGTGTATAGCAGACCTCCCGGCACCTGAAAACCATGGCATCCTCGGTTGCATCGTTGTCAACAGAGCTTCTAGTGGAGATACTCGTGTGGGTGAGGAAAATATCCGGCAAGACGTCGAGCCTCTTACCATGTCTGACTATTTCAAAACGTTGGCACGGACCGACGATTTCGGTTCTGTATCGCCATCTCGTTCTCACTGCTGATATGATCGATTTTCGCTTCCGCCTTTGATTCACAGTGGGCGAGTCCTCATGTTCGCTCTCTGACATTGCGTGTCACCCAGCCCCCGCTGGTTAATTGTGAAGACGAGACAGTCATTAACGCAAACGACCGGATACAAGAAGTACTTTTACGCCTGCCACCTGTCTTGGGAACGCTGAACAAATTGTACTCGTTCTCCCTCCGCGTACCCGCCATGACTCCTACTTTTTCCTTCCAGGTGTCGCCGCGAGCCATCCAAGCATTGATCAATGCGCTGCCCCAGAGCTGCGTCAATCTAGAAATCGACACCCTCGGCCTTGATCTCAGTCTACCATCTCTTGCAGCCACCCCTGCGAACCCACCCTCTGTTCACCTTTGTGAGGCTTTGCGCCGCGTACTACCGCGTATGCACAGAGTACGCATCAGACTCTCCGCAATATGCCCTGCACTCATCGGTAAATTCACAACAAACGACAATACCAAGACCGAGTCTTTCAATCCTGTCAAGGCGCCACATTTAGAGCTTCTATTTATCAACTGCAGACGTGGCCATGGACTGGGCTATTTATGCCACGAGCCTACGGCCCCCGCAACCGCTCAGACCCCATGGTCGCCGTTAGTCTCTGCTCTGAGGCAGTTTGCAGACACGTCACAGGCGTGTTCTCCATCTGCCAGGCTCTGCATTCTCGGTAGTCCGACGCCGAATTCTCTCGACGAAAGTGCGCACAAGACAATAGTAGTCACTGATCTTCATTGTCGGTCGACCTGTGCTTTTCCTGTTTTGAGGGTGACGCCGAGCGTCTCAGACGGCTGGCTGATGCGGGTGGGCCAAGGGAGAGGAATTGTCTCGCATTTCTCGGTCCTCGAAGAGTTTGCGGAGGGAAAGCAATGGACATACCTGCCAATCGGCGCAAGGTTACCATCCAAGATAGCAGAGACCGAGGGCGAAGCAATTCCAGCTCTACCAACCGTCGATGAGGGGGAATGGCGGGCCGCGCATGCGAGGAAATCATGCGTGACCTGGAAGAATGAAGCATTGGTAGGGTCCGTCCTGCTAGATGCAGAGACCAGGGTCGATCCAGAGACGTATATGGATTTGGCCCCTGTAGTTGAACAGACTCCACGGGGATGGCGTCGACCCCGACGATTCAACAGGTCTATTTTGGTGAAAGATGAAGAGAAGGAAGCTTGATTATCTTGTTTCCACTCTAAAATAACCTCATGTTAGTCGACGTTCAACTTTGACTGGAATAGCTTTAAGGAAACTAGGCATAATATCATAAATTCCTAAACCTTCCCAATTAGCTAGGAGGGTTTAGCCCCTTATCAACTGGCTTCGAGATTTAAATAGCTTATAGTAAAATAACTCATAAAGGTAATAATTTACTTAATACTTTTTAGATTTACAGCTTAGCTTTATTAATTATTAGCTAATACTTATTACGAAGAATGACTTAACATTAAATTGATTATTGTTAATGTTTAAATCATTATACTATGTAAAAGTACCTACGTTTGTATCTATGCTAGTTCTGTTGGTATAGCTGTCACTTTAAGCACTACACACTTTATGAAAAAAAGCAAAATAGGAGAACCGTTAGACCGCTACAGTAAGTTAGCAGAGACCTTCGTACCAAGTATTCAACATTATAATAATTTTATAACTAACACTAAGAACAGCAAGTATAAGCACTGCGCATCTCCGGAATGCTCAAAGCGGTTTTCGAATACGTCTATATCTACGTCCTTCGCCACTCAGGCTTTGACTTGTAAAGCGACTTGCCTCTGTGGCGAGATAGCAATTATCGTTGCCGAGTAGTTACGCCGTTTAACGGCATACGGCATGCTACTGTCCCTGATGCTCACGTCTATTGTTCCGGTGGTAGGCTGACCAGGTCAGTTTTCCTGTAATATACGTTACTGTTTGTTGGTTATTGATAAACGATACTAAAACCGTGAGCCGGCAGCCTTATTTATCGTAGCTTACGGTTCTGTGTGTAGCTATTAAATAGATAAGACTTAATCGTCTAAGTACCTACCTCTACCTACTTGCTTAGTACGTATTATCTACTGGTTTTCAAGCCGTATGGCGATTTATAAAGGAGAGTATTGTATGATTCTGCAAGACATAACGGTCCCGTCATAACCTAACTTACTGTATGTAGGGACTTGTCACACGGACCCCAGGGACTAGTACTGGCCTAGGTCAACACCTAGGCCAGCCCCTAGGTTTGGCGAACTGCATATTCGCGCGGTATTAATAATCATATGATCGGGTAGCAGAGCCTATGGATAGCAGAGGCTCTTGTTTGCCTTCCCGTATGATCTGATCTATCCGAGACAGTAATACGAAGGCGCGAAGGCAAAGGGGAGCCTAGATGAAGCTATTCGCGTATAAATAACCTAGACTCTGCCCTGGGCTGAATGGGAGGACGAGAGAGGCAGACCCCCTTTGATCCCATAGTTGATTATTAGTCAATCTGAACACTTCTCAAGCCCTTGATCTCAAGCCCTTGTAACAGGACTACATAGACACAGCGCTCCATGCCTTGTTGTAGAAAAGCCCACGCATCTCTTTTCTATCCGAGAACTAAGTCAATCCACTCTCGCTCTTGACTTTCCCAGGCATCCTTATGGACTCTCCCCAGTCCTTTTCTATACGCTATTCCATCCGTCCACTCAATCCATAAGACATAATAATATTCGTAGAGGACTCCACTTTTTGGCCGTTCATCTAGAGCCCACTCTTCCAGTCCTTCAAAATCCCGCACGTCGTTGCGCATGCTGCCTAGTACGATTTCTGCGAGCTCCAAGGCGATTCCATCTCCAGCCTCGCTGCCATTTCCCCCCTTTCCGTCGCCTAACGGTTCGCATAGCTGCAAGATACCTACCCAGTTGCCTTCTCGGTCCCGTATGGAGATCATAAGTGCCCGTTTCCTGAATCTGTGTGAGACCTGTTCCCCTGATACCAGCCAGCATCTTCGTGTCTTACAGGTGATATATCTGGCCAGAATGTGGGTTCTTACTGGGTCTTCCTTCTGGGGTATGGGCAGAGGATACCAAAACTCTGAGTCAGGCTCAGATTCGTGCTTGTAGAAGCATAAAGGCAAGACGTGCGGTCGTGGTTGGTTGGCAATCTGCGAAGATGGCACACCTGAGGGGTCCTTAATGTCGTACCGGGTCCAGCCTGGTGGGCAGGGAGTATGGGGCTTGTTCCAATAAGTCTCCATGTACTCATGCCAACTGTCTCCCATGAAATTATTAGTGTCTTCGAGCGTTTCGGCCCAATTCCATTCCACAAGCGGAGATACGCGCTCACGTAAGATTCCATTTCCTCTGGTAGAACATCTCTTGACGTAACTTAGCACCCGATCCCATCGGCAGAACACATCACCCTCCCAGCCCGCCCAACTCCATGACGGAAGGCAGGGCTCCCCTATAGAGCGCTTCGGTTTTCTTCGGCTCGCAGTCGACACAGGCACCCACAGCAACCCAATGTAGAAAAACAACGCTGGAATACCGGAAACGAAGCCCCCACGAAACTTGCTGCTGAGCGCAGAGGCTATACCGGAAATGCAAACAGGACGTCTTCGGGGAAGGTAAGGCCTTTTTGGCTAAAATTATGTACGATCAGGGCCAACTCCTGCACGTCAGGGATGAGTTTGCTGAAGACACCGGGGCCACGCCCTTTGGTCTCGCCATACTCATCCCAGACTGCACCGTGACAAACCCATCGGACCCAGCCTTGCTCGAACATGACCATCCTTCTCGAGAAGAGGGCCTCCTGGAAGGTCCACGCTCGCGTATGCCAAGTCGAGCGGACGCCTCCCGCTCTCGGGCTATAGGTCTCGATCAACTGCTGGCCTCGCCCTAAGGAACGGACGAACTGGTTCACCGATCTTGGACCTGACATGCCCTGGAGGCCGCGCAGGCCGTCACCCGCGTTGTTTCCATCGGAGGCAATGATAGTGATCGATGCCTGCGCGTATATGGCGCCCATATTGGCGACCTCTGCCAACTTCTGCGCATCGTCTTGGACAATACAAAGCATGTCAACCCAAAGATACCTTTCTCCTAATCGCTGAACGAAAAACATGGCATCTCGGACCGTTTTAGGGATCGTCTTCGTACTTCCCTCGGCCAGCGAAGAGGGATTTTGCAACCGTTTTATATTATCCCTGAGGGCCATGAAGGTAGGCGTGCCTCCCCACACATAACTAAGAGCTACGTATGCAGTTGATGGTGAACACGGGACGAGGCACTGTTGCCACGTATTGACGACCCATAAAGGAAGCTCCCCTTTTATATGACTCAGCGACTCGGGTGAGGTGCAGGCATGCTCAATGTCGCATCGTCAATAGTAGAAGTATCTTTCGGCAGATCTCGCAGGGCTTAGTTGGTCAGTATTGTTAAAACAGTGCTTAGCCCTATAGGCGACGGGGGCATAGTTTAAACGATGTAGGTAATTACAGGTTTTCGCAAGCGTCGGGTAGTCATTTTCCCTTCCCCAGTGCCCCAATTGCGTAACTGTAGCCTTTTATTTGCATTCTCTTTAAGCATTCGGGGCATTATAGTTTTGTATACTAGAAGAGGCAAATCCGATGGTCGAGCAGTGGCCCGCGGGAAGGCTGAGCCAGCAATTAACGTAAATAAGATACTGCTTGGGTCACGCAAACAAGCTTTTTATTTGCAATACAACGAGCTTAACGAGTAAAAGACAACGTGCAGCGAATCTCTTGTCGAAATGATGTACTGGAGTTTAACAGTGTCACAAGGCAATAAGTGTCAGATGGGTGGGTTAGCTCCAGAGTGAATAGATAGACCTCAATAGAATGATCAATTGATTCCTAAACCTTCCAAATCTAAGGCGTCCAACACCTATACATACACAAATACTACTACAGCTACACCACGGGGTAGCTGGTAGTTAGTCCCCTGACAACGAGGCACACAGACATAGACAAGGAGGCTCTCGTATATAGTTAGATAGCGTCCACGAAGGTGTTCAGAGACCTTCGCGCAACAACAAGGGTCTATGGCTACCTCAAGTACAGGGTTCCTGACAAATAGCTTTAGGTTTTACGAGTGTACTATGTACGGACAAACTAAGGGTAACCCACCCCTGCTTACCTACCTGAGGGTAACATTACTCTGGTACCTAGGTTACATGGACTGGTACTTAGCTACCTAGCAATTTTATATACATATTAAAAGTCACCTTCGGTGATAGGCGGCTGCACCGCGAAAACCATAATTTACACTAGCTATTCTTTTTAAATTCTTTGACCTCCGGGGACATACGCTTCGCACCGACCCCTACTCCAGAAAAAAGGCGAATATTTTGTTGTTTTAGTCCGCCGTTTGCCCTACAAGCTTACAAGGCTCGCTATTTACTTATTACCGTAAAAGGTTTAGCTAAGTACTACTAGTAGCACGTAACATACTATGTAGGTACCAAAGGAACAATCAAACAAAACTGAGGATAAACCACCCCCCCCCCTGCTTACCTAAGGGTAGGGCGGATTTTAGTGTAAAGATAATCCACAAAATACTTGACGCCACAAAAGATAGCGAGCTTTGTAAGCCTATAGGGCGAGCGACGGACCAAAAAAACATATTTGCTTTTTTCCTAGAGTAGGGGTCGGCGCAAAGCGCATACCCCCTGGAAGTTAAAGAGTTTAAAAAGAATGTCTAAGTTGTGTTTTCGCGGCGCAGCCGAAGGTGACTTTAACGTGTGGCTAAGGTTTTTGTGGATCATTTCTACACCAAAAATCTGCCCTACCCTTAGGTAAGCAAGGGAGGTTATCCTCAGTTGATCTGGAGACTTGTACTGGAGCAGAGTTACCCTTAAGTAAGCAGGGGCAGGTTACCCTCAGTTCGTCTGATTTCTTAGGTTTTACGTTGAACCATTTTCTTAAAGGAAAAAGGCCCCTATCTAAGTACATAGCAGAGATTGCACTACTAGTATATATAGTACAGGCCAAGGGCCCGTGCCCTAATACCCCTGATCTCCGGGGATTATTCCGTGATATCGTCAAGAAGTTAACTATAGTAACTCTTTAAATTGTATGTGCAAACACCGGAGTATAAACCTGCCGAACACATCAAAATCACGTCGACGATATACTGTTATACCGGAGTTTGAAAGAAACGGGGCGTGAGTTGGATGCTTCAGCTTGCAGAGCTTGATGCGCCACTTGACCAGGGTGGCACATGGGACATGATCAAGCTCCGATGTTGTGTGAGTCGCGAGAGACCTGATCTTTAGCGGCACAGCTTCAACACTATATGGGTCAGAACAATGCCACGTACTGTTTAACGCTAGAAAGACTGTTGTGATACTGTTTTTTCCTTTGCATGTCTCTCTTCAGCTTTGTGTTCCCAAAGGACACGAGATGTAAGAGTGTCACACAATAAATAAGACCACGTAGAAATAAGACAAGCTAATACAACCGGGATTTAAAATATAAGACGCTAAAGAGCTAGTATTATGAAGGAGCGATTAGGTTCTGAGGTGTGCCTGTCTAATATCGGCCAGATGATGCTGTATACCTCCTTTTCCCTACTTTATTGTTACGCAGAGGGGCTAAAATTGCCTCGTTCGGGTAGTACTACTAATATACACGTAGCTTGTTGCTCCAGGGTCGTCACACATTGTGTGGTATTGTGTCACGTCCGCCGCATGTTCAGAGCCAACACAACGGAGGTGGAGCGTGGACCATGCCGCACATATATTCGGCTGGTATTTAGAGAGAGAGAGTATAGCAATAATCAGTTCTAGCTTTCTTTCGTCAGTCCTTAGACGCACACACGCGCGCGCATGTATATATGCTCCAATATCGCGAAGAGACTTGTTCGATTATGAGCTGCAGAGCTACTTTTATACAGAACAGCTATTGATGCTTATTGTGCTCCTCAAATTTCGATTAGTCTTCATTACTTAACTATTCTTTCCATACGATATGAAGCCCGAAATGACGCCCATCAGCGCGGATCGGGATGGATTGTCCCAGGAAGATCCTGAAGGAGGCACTAGCTTGTTAGGAAAATCAGTTCCGAAGTCCGGATTATTAGGCGCGATTGCCAATCTCATCCTTCGGTACAAACCCGGGAAGGGCGCCGAGGTTTATAGTCCTATCAGAGGAGGCCATAATGTCTTGTATCGCCTGAAATACGAAGATGGCACATCGGCGTGTATGAGGGTCCCTTGCGAAGGTATTTCGGGTAGTCCCAATTGTCATCGCGTGCTGAAGCTCACATGATATCGAGCAGTCTCTGCGAGATTCCCCGAGGAAAAAGTCGGCTATGAAGTAGCTATGATACGTTACGTTGCTGCAAACACTACAATTCCTGTACCGAAGATCTACCATCACGGAACCACTGCCGAAAATCCCTCGGGGACAGGACCTTTTATTATTATGGACTACATCGATCATGAGATGGACATGTCTGATTTTCTCAACGATCCAACACTTGAGATAGGCGACCTACAAATCATAGATCCTAACATTACCGAGGAGAGACTCGAAAAATTGTACGGACAAATGGCCAACACCCTTTTGCAACTATCTACGTTATCCTTCTCTCGAATAGGTTCTTTGATCCAGGGCGCTGACGGTAATTGCTCGGTATCCGGGCGACCCCTTACTCAGTATATGAATGCACTAGCGGGGTGGATATGTTCCGACTCTGCAGCCCTTCCCTCCGGCCCGTATTCTACGGACAAGGAGTGGTATTGCGCCTTAGCAGACATGCACTTGATGCAGTTGAACCACCAAAGAAATGATGGTATCATAGACGAGGACGACGCGCGAGATAGATACGTCGCTCGCCACCTGTTTCGGAAACTTGCTCGCGATGGGCGGCTGACATCGGAGCTTGCAGAGGAAAGGAGCGAGCCTACATTCTACATCTACTCAGAGGACCTTCGCCCGACAAACGTTCTAATTGACAAAGACTGTCGTGTAACTGGCGTGATAGATTGGGAATTCGCCTATGCTGCACCAGAAGCGTTCTCCTCAGATCCGCCTTGGTGGTTGCTCTTGAGGAAGCCAGAAGATTGGCCTGGTGGGTACGAGGCATGGATGAATGCGTATGAGCCTCGTCTGGAGATCTTTCTTCGGGTCCTAGAAAACGAAGAGAGTAAATTATGGAGTAACTCAACGTCGGGATCGACACCGGCCAGTTCAACTACGCCTCTTTCACGACGGATGCGCAAGAGCTGGGAGAGTAAGACGTGGATGGTTAATTACGCGGCAAGAAACGGATGCGTGCTCGATCATCTGTATTGGAAGTACCTGGATTCTCGTTTTTTCGGACCCAATGAGAAGGAAGATCACCGAGCGCGGCTTGGTCTTTTCACCGAGAAGGAGATTGAGGCGATGGAGTCTTTCGTCAAGAGGAAGATGAAGGAGAAGAAGGGCTGGAAATACATTGACTGGAACGCTCTAAAAGAGCCCGCCCAGCTGGATGGTTTTGCGCTGCAGAGGGTGGCGTAGCTCAGTAGCTGAGGACAACGTTGGAAGGAAGAATGACTAGGGTTAATACAGCTGAATATTACTTCGTGAGAGAACTAGCTGTTCCTAATTTGGCGGCTACAGCAGAAATATTGGTGTAGATGTTCCATTGACGCGCGTGAAGTCCTTGCGTGTGGTAGAAGTAGATTGAAAGCATAGGTAGGTCTCGTTAGCCGAAACCAAGATGGACTACGATCATGACTGTGATTGAATCTCATGATGCACTAATCCCAGACAGGAAGACAGGACGCAAGGTAACTAGGTATTGACTCGATCACCGGAACCCGACATTTAGCCGACCGGCGTCCATGAACGACCCACTATAACCTCTGAGAATCTCACGGTAGATGTAGCGACGACTTCAGCAGCGTTTGAGTGTCGTACTTACCTATAACCCCTGGTCTTGTTGAGCTCAAAGGCACCTACGCAGTAATAAAGCCAGCTAAAAACAGTGTGTGATCCAGAAAAAGTGCACTTGCAACATCACACCGCCTTGAATATACCCCAATATCTCGCTAAAATGGAGGCCGATATTAGAGCTGCTGTACCAGATATCGACCCCGTTGTCTCCGAATACTCAGTCGGGTATCTTAGACACGCCTCGACCGCCTGGATCGGTGAGGACGAGGCCTCGGACTTCTCACCTTTGGCTGAGGCTGCCTCCGCTATCACGGAGCTGCTGCTTTCCGCTGCGGGGAACGTCGAGAGTGCCGCACAGCAGGATAAGATCCGCGCCCTAGTTGCGAAATGGGTTGACAAGTATGAAGAGGCCAACGGTGCCAACGGTGATCGCTATGGGCCCTCTGTGAAGCGTCTTGACCAGGCCTTCCAGGTGGGCTCGCAGCGTAATATGTCCTCCACGCTGGCTGTTGCCACTGGCAGTGTCGACCTTGAGTCTGCTAATACGCGCAAGGTCGAGTCCAAGGTGGACCGCAAGAAGCTCGAAAAGGCCGAGCGCAAGATCGCCGCCAAGCAGAACAAGAAGCAGTTTAAGAATGTTGAGTATGAGGCTTCGCGACTTCTCAACCAGCCCGAATCCCAGTCCTACGAGGAGTTCTACATGGCCGTCAACCCGCTCCAACTTGGACCTGGCGGTGCTGCTTCCAAGACAAAGGATATCAAGATCGAGAATGCCGACGTTACCATTGGTGGTACGCGGATCCTGACCGACACCGACCTGACGCTTGCGTATGGTCGTCGCTATGGTCTGGTGGGTAACAACGGTGTGGGTAAATCTACTCTGCTCAGAGCATTATCGAGACGAGATCTGGCTATCCCCACTCATATATCTATTCTGCACGTCGAACAAGAGGTAATATTGCATAGGCGCCTTACGGTTAGAGACCTTTGGATACCGTACTAAATTGTCTACAGATTACCGGAGATGACACAACTGCTCTGCAAGCCGTCTTGGATGCCGATGTCTGGCGAAAGGTGTTGATGAGGGAACAATCGGTAGGTGGCGGCCCGCCGCCCTAGAAGATATATATATGCTAACAACAACCGAAGGAAATCACGACTCGTCTTGCGGGGATTGAGTCTCAGAGGTCATCCATGGCCGACACGTCAGCTGATGCGGCCAAATTAGATCGCGATCGAGAGGCGCTCGACCAAAAGCTTGGTGACATCCAAACAAAACTCGCGGAGATGGAATCCGACAAGGCCGAACCCAGAGCGGCCAGCATCCTCGCCGGTCTCGGTTTCTCTGCAGAAAGACAACAGTTCGCCACCAAGACATTTTCGGGTGGTTGGCGTATGCGTCTGGCTCTTGCTAGAGCCCTTTTCTGCGAGCCTGACCTGCTTCTTCTCGACGAGCCGTCGAACATGTTGGACGTTCCTTCGATTACCTTCTTGTCAAATTACCTTCAGACATACCCCAGCACTGTGCTGGTAGTCAGTCACGACAGAGCCTTCCTGAACGAAGTCGCGACCGACATCATACATCAGCATTCCGAGCGCCTCGACTACTATAGAGGCGCGAACTTCGAATCTTTCTATGCTACCAGGGAAGAACGCAAGAAGATCGCGAAGAAGGAGTACGAGAACAACGCGGCACAACGTGCGCACTTGCAGGCTTTCATCGACAAGTTCCGCTACAATGCCGGCAAGGCCGCCGAAGCCCAGTCACGTATCAAGAAGTTGGAGCGTATGCCGATTCTCCAGCCACCAGAGGCGGAGTACAGCGTCAAGTTCAAGTTCCCCGAGGTGGAGAAGCTCTCGCCACCCATCGTGCAAATGTCCGGCGTCACCTTCGGCTACAGCCCCGACAATATCCTACTAAGGAACATCGACCTGGACGTGCAACTCGACTCGCGAATCGGCATCGTCGGACCCAACGGCGCCGGCAAGACGACCATCCTGAAACTCCTCATCGGCAAGTTGACGGCGACGCAGGGCCTGATATCGCAGAACTCGCGGCTGCGCATCGGCTTCTTCGCGCAGCACCACGTCGACGCGCTGGACCTGACCATGAGCGCCGTCAGCTTCATGGCCAAGATGTACCCGGGCCGCTCGGACGAGGAGTACCGCCGGCAGCTCGGCTCCTTCGGCATCACGGGCACGACGGGCCTGCAGAAGATGGCCGTGCTGTCCGGAGGTCAGAAGTCGCGTGTCGCGTTCGCGTGCCTCGCGCTCACGCAGCCGCACATCCTCGTCCTCGACGAGCCGTCCAACCATCTTGACATCGAGGCCATGGACGCCCTAGCCGAGGCCCTCAACGAGTTCCAGGGCGGCGTGCTCATGGTCTCCCACGACGTCACCATGCTGCAGACCGTGTGCGACAGCCTCTGGGTCTGCGAGAACGGCACCGTCTGGAAGTTCCCGGGCGATGTCCAGCAGTACAAGAAGAGGATCGCTGCCCAGGCCGACCAGGCCGGTGTTGTTAAGGCACATTAGACAAGGACTATGTGGAAAGGGCAGAAGTGGGAAATATGTAACGTGTACCATGACAGAAGCAGGTTGATGAGACATGATCATAGAAAGAAAGAAAAGAAAAGAAAAGAAAACCAGAACTCGTTTTACCAGCTCTACGGATGTGTTACTCGCCGTTGTGATTTTGTTGTTGCCTAGGTACTTTACTGAGGTCACACAGATCGTTAGGTTAGGGGTTCACAGGTGCTTGCACTCGCCATGTAGATGTGAGATTGTTCAAGTCAGACTGACGCGTCCATCCCACCGCTAGTAGAGATCCACTGAGCTTATTACTATTGGGACGATTACTTAGTACCTGAGTTTATCGTGGGATGGGATGGGATGGGATGACTCAACCGATCACTTGCCCCGACTGACGTGGTCGGGATTAAGTGGGTGTGAAAAGTACCTCGTTTTCCTACGTTTATGTATGTATGTTGCATTTATGCCTTATTGGGCGGCGATTAATTCTCAACTGAATCTTCTTTAAGTTTCGGTGGAGTATGTCGGTTGAGTCATGAATGCTATTTCTTTCTCTCTTGTTTTTTTCTTTTTTTTCTCACGTTTGCTTTCTTCTCTGTGTGGAAACTATCGGACAGAAAGGACCTGGAAATTCGAAATGAAGCCTGGCTGGCTTTGACGGGGCCGGTGACCGTGTCGTGGCTGTGGCAACACCATGTCTTAGCTCGTTGATGCTAAGTTTTCTACATCAGTCACTCGCCTAGTCATCGTCTCACGATGCCTAGCCTAACTCGGCCGTACCTATATTATCCCGGAAGTACGAAAGCCCATCCCCTTCTTTACTCATCCTCTTCTCCTCTTCTCTCTTTCTCATCATACATCTACCATCTTGATCTGAAATCAAATAGGTGTTGTTCCTCGCTGCTTCGATCTTTGCTAACTTGGTGCTTCCTCACAGTTACATTCACAGGCACCCATCCGCTACCTAGCACACATGTGGCATACACTCAGAGATACCGGAGACGCAAAACGACAACAAACGGACTAGTGATACAGCTTAGACATCAAAGCAGTCATTCCATGCTTCACACACCTACCTGCCAGCACTACCTACTAGTACTCCAGACATCCGCCGCAAAAAACAATCGTATCTACACAAACGAAGATACCAGAGGCAAACGCGAAAACTGGACCCATAAAGCGAGCTGTTTAAATAGCCCCAGCAGCTTGTTCTTGTTCAAGGCAATCTTCAAGCAGATCCTCCTTCGTCGAAACGTCGGATAGATGATATAAGAATATTGCTCAAACAGAGCCTGGATATACACGGTGGAATGTTACGTTACGTCTACGAGGCCACCTTGCTCTGATACAAGATGCCGACGGTTTCGAGCCCAGGGTTACAGTAAGTATTGTCATCGAGGTCATAAAGCTGATAGTCAAAACAGAAAAGCGTGATAATAGTGTATATCCAATATATATCAATTCATAAGGAAACTCCCGAGACTGAGGAGTGGACTCTATAGGTATCAAAGATGCCAGGCCCAATATTCTAACACGTGGTAGACTACTTCTACTTTTAAGTTAGCCCCAAAAGGAGGGCAACACTGAAAAATAAGAAACAACATGACAGAAAAGACGATATATTCTCGACAATAGCATCATAGTCCTAGGCGCCGATAGCGAAGGACCGTTACCATTGCCTCATTGGAAACGGAAAGAGGTGGCAAGGCCACCGCGGCCTGCCCCTCCAGTTCCTGATCATACAACATACAGAGTAAGAAACCAAAATGGTGCGGCTATGCACCACTAGGTCGACTCAAAGCTATCCGCTTCCAATGATCACGCTCTTCCTCCAACTTGGCGATCTTCTCCTCGAGCTCCTCCATTTTCTGAGCCTTACGTTGGCGAGACTTACGAGCGGCAAGGGTATTGCGCGCTCGCTTCATCGCGACAGTGTCGTTGGGATCATCAACAACGATAGGAGGAAGAGGCTTGTCTCGCCGTTTAGCGTTCACGCCCGAGACAGATGAGTGTCGGCCGTGAGCTGTCGACGGCGAGGAGTTGCCGGATTTATCACGAGGGGGAGAGTCGGCTTCAGGTTTCTCGAGTTCTGCAGGCGCCTCCACCGATGACTTAGTTGGCGCGGTGGCCTGATCAGTGATTGTGCTCTCCGGGAAGAGAGAAAACCAGTTCTCAGAAGAGCCAGCGTCAAAGTCACCGAAGTTAGGCGAAACCTCGTAATTCTCAAACTCGGGAGATTCGCCGAAATTGGATGGCGTGGTCAAGTTGGTGAATGCACTGGAATTTGGTGCTGAAAACTGCTCGTTCAGAAGCAGCTCGCCTGGGGAGACCGTGCCCAAGTTGGCCGAACTTGCAGCAGGGCTCATATCCAGGTCGTGGATAGTTGGAGACGAAAAAGCGGTGGAAGCTCCACCTCCGAAAGCCGTGAAGCCTTCAAGACTGTTCATCGCGTCTGGTACGGGTGAGTTTGGATTACGATTACAAGCATACGCGGAGAATTTACCTTGAAGATCCATCTTGGCTGGTGCCCGCTGGTTACCGGTGCTCTGGAAGAACAGTGGTACGGGTGGACGAGCAATGCGGGTCTGCTGGTTTACTGCAGCGGGGGAGGATGAAGCGGATAGGGATGCGTAAAACTGTTGCTGTTGACTTGGGTTTTGCGCAAAAGAGTTAAGCCGATTGGTCAGTGCCGAAGGAGAAAACGATTGCCCTGTTGCTTGGATGATCTGTTGTATGCGCTGATTCTGAAGAGCGGGAGACGCGCTCGAGTCACGGCGACTGGTGCTCGTGTTGCTGTGACGAGATCCAAAGGGTGCTGCTGTGGTGGCAGGCGACGAAACAGTGCGATTAGCGGTTGCTCTCTGGGGCTGGGGCGAGTCGAACAAGACAAAGTCCTGTTGGGGCGGGCTCTGGAAGTTGTGTGGTTGCGCGGATGGTGCCGGCGGGCTCGAGGAACTGGAGGGAAGCCATGATTGCTGTAGGGAATCCGTGGTGAAGACTGAAAAGTCTTGCGGGGAAATGGTGGCGGTAGGTTGAGAACTTGCGCGAGAGCTAGGAATAGCTTCTTCAAAGTTCAGTTCGACCTGGGGAGGAAGAGCTGAGAAAAATGGTTGAGTTGAGAGTAAAGTATTGATCTTTGGAGACTGAATGGTGACGGTTGGTCTAGAAAAGCTCTAGATGCTGGGCAGCGGGACACGGGGGTCGAGTTGTTTAGCGCATGGTGTGCGGATGCCTGGTGTGTTCATGTGTGTGTGTTTTGGTTTGATATTGGGGGATAAGGAAGAGGAAAGGGAAGAGAGGAGCAGAGGCGTGTGCGCGCGGGAGACCGAAGGTTTTAGTAAATTTTCAGGCAACAACAGCTTTGCGGCTGTCCCACCCTAACACACAGTGGGTAGGGCAACAAGGGCACCCGAGGGCAGAATCCAGGGCAGAATACGGCAAAGCGGGCAGTGAGCGGGCGCAGGGGACTGGCCAGTAGCAGCCCAGCGGAGTGGGCCGCCGGTCCTAGTGGTCGGCCTCAATGGACCGGAGGGTGCTAAGAGGAGTTTATCTGTGTGGATCTGGCCAAGTCCCGCCCTAACCACTAGCAATTATGGTTTGACCATTGCTCAGCGCAAGCAGGTGGGTGAGACTGTTAGGTGGTGACACCTGTGCATCTGACGCTCCGTGCTTGGCAAGTGTGAGTCATACCTGTTGCTGCGGCTACTAGTTACAATTAGGTTTAGTTGTCCCATGCACGCTAGACTACTACTTTATCCCAATAATCTGGCGAATACGCGCAGTGCGCATTGCGTTACGCCCTGGACTAGCCAGCCCCTCCATCAACTACTCTAATGTCAAACCGACAACGGAGTAAACCGAGATGTTGGAATGCAAGATTATGAAAGCGAAATTGGGAGATTCCAGAACTCCGAAGGATGTCTGCTATATGCATAATAGGCAGTATTGGGCATTGCAGGTACCGCCAGTAGTAGGACAGCCATCGGACTTCAACGGGGAACCAAGTGATTCACCGTTTTTCCGACGGTTCCATTTCGGCATTGGTGGCATCGGCTCCGAACAAACATTCTCTCTCCCTGGAACGAGACAGGAAGAATTCCGACAGGAAGAAGTCGACCGTTGCAACAATGAAACCGCGATGTCTTATTACGGTGGTAGTAGTCCAGACGCTAGTCTCATTCAAGCTAAAGGGCTGCAAAAGGGCTGCGCGTGGCTGCGTCGTCCTTTTAGCCCCGCTGTGCATCTTGATTGGATGCTCCTCGGCCAGCTGAATTGGGAAGTAGTCTGCGTGGTCCTCTCGTCACTCTCCTCATTGACCAACGGCAGGGTTCTTACAAGAAAAGGCTCCTGCCACTCGATGCAGTTGTCACATTGGATAAGAGTTTCGCGAACTGAAGCTTCCACCTTAGTACAGTAGAAAATGTATCCCGAGCGTCATCTCACACTGAATTAATCAGCAAGCGATTTGCACTCCAGGGTGTAAACCACTAGGAAGATCTCACTTCCTGTGATTGGACAGGGCCGGGGACGACGGCGTAGATCTCTCCATCGAATATCTACGGCGCTGTATCATTAGCTGCACGTGTATCCGTACAGGATTTTCGTTGTCATCCGTCCTTATCACCAAAGGCACTGAGCTGTTCAAGTCGTAAGCTACATAGTATTTGCGTGGAAGTCCACACCAATAGCTCCAAGTGACGGGACTGAGATTGCTGCCTCCTGCGCAAGGCAACCGGATTATCGTAAGCCACGCCATCGACCCGATTGCGCAAATGCGCATGCGCGTAATCTCTCTGTCCCAGGTCGATTTCGCAATCCGTGCTCGCCCTGCATCTGGTTCTGGTTCGGTGCTGCATCTCCGCGCTCGAGATCCTCCTGCCCATGTCCCCATACTGCTAGGTACTGCGTGCTAACTCATGTCGTATATTTCGCGCAGGTAAGACTGGAAATTGGGTCAATCAGATCCGCCAATTCGTATCTCGCGTGCCTTCACTCGGAGTTGTGACTCATCGTTACCGACGCTGCGTTCCATCGTATCTCACCCTCCCTGCAAAGCCCCCTGCAACACCACTAATAAGGTTAGTGTGTGCTCGCCGCTGCGGTTCTGGCGCTATTCTGGATCTGGGTGGATGCGTTTACTGCACCTCGAGTCCACTGTATACATATAAGTGGGATGTGGATGCAGCATCGGCAGGCAAGAGACAAAAGGGCGCAGTCTGTCGCCGTTAGGTAGACATACTATGTACAGTGCAGCATTACATCCATCGGCCAATATGTCTATTAAATTACCTAATTCCTGATAGGTACACCCAACTATTCAGATGTAGTCTGGCAGGCAATTCACGTGTTGTTGTACGGATTAAGTTTGGGAGGTGGTTAAACAACTCTTGTTTATAGTCCGAGAAGGCCGAAACTGGAGTCGTTGAAGTTTGAATCGAGGCCCGATCCGAAACCCTACATAGTATTTCTCAACGCTTCCCGGGTACCTCGACTGACCAAACTCTCAACACTTTCAATCAATCCGTGTCAAGCTATTCTCGGCATAATTGGAATTGGATGAAAGATTCGCCCAAGAATCAGGTCGGGGCATCCGGCTAGGTTCCGCGCATGCTCTATAATGTCGTCACCAGAAATGCACTTTTAACCTTTTATTGCCTTTGCGAAGCGAATTCCCCTGTTATTCCCGGACAGTTACGAAAAGCAACAGCATACTTACCCAGGCATCAACCGGTCCAACCCGATGTAATATCGTCCACTCCTGAATGTGCATCCTCCAAAGGCGCAAAGACATCACAAGAGTTGGGGGCGGAAAACGCTTGCCGGCAGTGCTGCGGTGCAATGCGCCCTATGCACACTGGTTTCTGTCCTCCTGACCCCTGGTGGGGTCCCCTGTACCGATGCCTGCATACCATGTGTGTGCTTGCCCTCGGTCATTCAAGCCCAACAGACAAGACACACCAGTGCCGCGAGGTCCGGGGGCGCGGGCCACAACAGTAAGTCCAAGCCTCGAGCCACTCTTTTCCGATATCGATTTCGACGGGTTGGCGGTTATTTCTCTGTGCTGTGCCAGACCGGAGGATACTCAGAGCATCCTGATTGGATACCACGAGTCGAGCGGCTACACGAGGTTCACCACGCCGATAGGGTTATAAGCTGTTTACTATCTGAGAGTGGTCACAGGTAGCCACGACGAAAGGGCTACGTGGCTCTTTTCGTGTCATGCGGTTGACTATGCTTGTTCCTCGGCAATTTTTTGTGCTGTTGAAGGCGAGGAGGGTACCGTGGGTACGCGCTACAATCGCACGTAGATAATATATATGCAATGTATTTCGAACAGCAGCCTCGCTTATTGTGCAAGATACTCATCAGTATAGAAAGGTAAAGTGCATTTTTAACCACGCCTGCGGTATCGATTTAAAGTGCCAGGTACATAAATTACACGAGGATTATTACGATCCATCTGCTCAAGTGAACATATACTATAATCTCGCCCGCTTGACCCTACACTATAACCTATCAACCATCTAGTATAGCACCCTTACCAGTCTAGGGTGAGCCTCAACCCAAAGCGGATTTTTCGAAATCTTTGTTGAAACTGATGTTATCCCCTCCTTAACTAGATAGAGGGTTTTGTTTGAGGGTAAAAGAGTTACAGTAAATTGACTAAGTATTGCCGGTTGATTACAGGTAGATGGTAAGGAACTCTTGTTATCCTCGAGCCGCCTTTCGAGCAGATGAGACTACCCGTGCCAGTTATACATCATAGGTCTAATGACATTCACCAGAGCAGCTATGGGAACACCCGAGCTACCCCCGTGCTTGACACATGGGGCCTAACTACATTTACCGTTAGCATACATATCTGTTAAGCGCTCGATGTCTCGTAGACAATAGCTCTCGTATATAGATAATTTGGTTGTCTCAACGTCGTCCACACCACAGACCTCCCATTATGTAATGACACAAGGATACTTTGTGCAGGCCAACTGGGAAAGTATTCGTCTTGCGAAGACTACCCTGCACAACTTACAAACTTGAAAGTACGTAAGCTAGGTCTTCTGAATACATGTTGAGCTTTTCGCTGCTAGTATGTGCTACGAAGAGATATAGTACCTTCTATATTAATTTAGGTTATATGCATCCGATAGGCGAAAGAAAATCCAGACAAGTATGTATGTACGTATGTAGTTATTCTCAGAACTGCTTTAGAACTAGCCTCCCTCGAGGTCCAGAATAAGTACTCCAGGCAACCAGTCATGAGTCTAAAAGAGAACCTAGAGGCCGGCTCTATTTTACATCTATCTAACAGGGCCCTCGATCAAAGCCTAGAGTAACGCATGGCCGAATATATCTAATTTCCACGTTCTAACTAGGTATTGTGCATGTATGTGCTTGAATTCTCTTAGAATTTTTGCCTCTGGGATCCTAGGATTCCGGGGCTGGTAATTTCCACACCCCTTGCTGCAGTTTGAGGCAAACACCACGTTGTTGCCATCACCACTGTCGCTATATTCATCATCATCATCATCATCATCATCATCATCATCATCATCATCATCATCATCATCATCATCATCATCATCATCATCATTATCATTATACTCGTACACGGTCGTCTCAAAAGGAGCTGTCTATTTGCCGCCATCTTAGCCGATGTCCGTGTGTTCAGTACAGGGCTTACGAGGTCCGAGATGAACCAGCCGCCCGTTGCCTTCGGCAATACATTACGGTTGTCCAGCGCTTGACGTACTGTTCTCCTACCAGCCAATGTTATTGAATCCTAACGCGGCCACTAAGTCACTGCATAATGGTATTGGATGGAATTTATGAATTCGTAATGATGTTGATGTAGTAAAGTCTCGACTAGGCACATATGCTCTTGGGTATAATTTCACTCTCCCCATAGTATCCTTCCCTAGTAGTCTCTGAACCTTCAAATATTTCGAGACTGAAGTTAACCATACGCGAGATATAGAGACACACCTGTTTACTGCATTATGCGGCATCGGCCACCATTGCGCCCCGCAGTACTATCTTTTCCATCCGGGCAACCCGGGGTCTGCCAAATGGCTATCTCAAGAACTCCATCGAAAACACTAACAAGGGTTCATATCTGGAAATACTACGCCCTGTCCACCGCCAAATCTCCTTCATACACTTGTCTATTTTGTGCCGACCTTGTTTGCAAGGTCTTTTTAGTTCCTGTAAGAGCCCTAAGCCATGTAATTAGCAATATGCGATTAATTACATCTGGATAGTGATGGTACTAACGGGTTGATGAGAGGTAGGTAAAGGGATAGCCGAAGCTGCGCTAGTTGTCTGTACTAGGAGGGGTTTGTGGTGTCTCCACTAGATCGTTGCCCTGGACAGTAAGTTGTCGCGATGCGATACGGCGCATTAGCGATATGAATTCCGAGTTTTTGAATTTCTCGGTGTCATTGTCGGCAAGTAAATCGACAAGCTGTTGCGCAGCACGAGCTAACTCGGTTTCCTGTTCTTCACTCCCTTCCGATTCTTCCTCGGTAGGCTCATGGACTATGGGTTCGGCAGAGGCGGCGTTGAGACTGGCAGTCAGGTCATCAACTTCTGCATCAACTTCTGCATCAACTTCTGGTCCGTTCTGAAGCATCCATTCGTCCATTGCGTCCGCAAACTCTTGATTGAGGTCAGCTTCCGCTTGCGCATTCAAAGCAAGGGCGGTATTGTCTGGGATAGAAATTTAGTACTGGCGTTAAACCGGCTCTTAGCTGCTACGTACCCATAATCTGCGACGTGTGCATATTGTTACCGGCCTGGAAGGCACTGAATTGCGGCGGCATCGGATGGAGACCTGTGAATGGTGGCCGGTAGGGTTGGAAAGCCGGATGCCGAGGGGGTGGGAAATTTAAGTGCATAGGATTAGCTAGACTGGGCTGTCCTACGACTGGACCGTGGGCAGGCTGGTTGTGAAGCGGACGAGCATGGGCATCGGAGAAGTTCATGCGTTGAAAATCATTGACCCAGCTGCTACTTGCACTCTGCGCAGAAGCTGCCTGTTGCTGCCTTGGTTGCGGCGGTAACAAACGGGATGCCTGAGCTGGATGAGATGGGAGAGGTCCCAAATCTAGTAGGAGTTGCTCGTGTGCTGGTAGTTCATGAGGGAGTGTGGCGGCTCGTTGTTGGAACGCCCTGAACTGGTCCTCTGAGCCGGAGTTTAGGGGCGTGGAACGAAACGTCTTCATGCGAAGTGAGTTATAATACATTATGTCAAATTGATGTGGTGAAATGAAGACAAACCTGTGCGGGCTGCTGTGAGCCGGGAACAACTCTGTCTTGCTGATGAGAGCGGTCCTGCTCAATGTGACGAGCCAGGCCTTTAAAGGCATTCGATGGGCCACAAGACGCGTCCGCCATAGTGAGCGTTTAAGCTTCCGCAAAGCAGTAGTCTAACTTTGGGGTTCGAATGAAACCTTCGCGGTGTCCTATGCACCGCTGCTATTGAGGCTTCCGGAGGTTGAACGCTCGTTGCGCCTAAATAACAAAAACGTGCGTGCAAAAGTGTGGCTACTTCTGGAAAGAGAGAAAAGAGAGCGCACAGCGGAATCCTGGTCGATGATGGAACGCGGTCTGTTTAATAAGCTTGGTGAACAAGGTAGTACCTATGCTTCCAAAGATGCTTGTCCTATGCAGTGAATGGTGGTGCAAAGGCGAAGGCACAATGCTCTATCTTATCAGTCGGCTCTTTGAATAGCAGCCGAATAATGCGTTTTACGAGTCGGGCTTTGATATTGTTGGCAGGAGCATTTACAGTGCGGTTGAAACACTTGAGGCCAACGTAGTTTTACAATATACAGTAATACAGTTGGAAGTTGTGTTATCATGAAACTGAAGTCGAAGCTCCGGCTGACGTTGATATCACGAGATGATAAAAAGCAAGACCATTGGCTCCATCCATTCCAGCCTCGGTACAATGGTAGATGCCGACCGATGATGCGGCTCAAGGGGCTAAAAGGGCGATCCATTTCGCCTTCCCCGAGTTCCCCTGATCCCTGACCGAACTGGGGTAAAGAGCGGTACGTATCTTTCATAGTGCCAGCTGCTGCAACAATAGACAGCTGGTCCAAGCTTTATAAAGGGATGACGCTATGACCACTTTTCGATTTGGTAGCCCAATCTAGACAAGCTTCCAAGTTGTTTGGTGGGGCTTCATGTCACTCTGCACCTACCGTAGGTACTGTATCTGCCTTGTAGCACGAGGCCAGCTAAAACATCTGAAAGGGACAAGTATCTCCCAGCGCCGTAGTATAGACGAACTGCTCTCCATTTCTAGCTCGCTTCCCACCAACAAGCCCAGTGCGCATCTGACACTCTTCCTACCAGGTTCCCTTTGCGCTATCTAATTGTCCAGAATGGTAAACACCAACCGGGCCGTCTTAGCAATACGTTGACGAGAGCTAGCTAACCTCGAGCACAGGCGCAGGTAATATCAAATTCCGGCCACGATGATATGATTGTACGTCCCATCCATGCCCCGGCCGCCCAGGTACCGCCTATACGCTCTGACCGACTGCGACCGATATGCACTCGAGTCCACCCTTGATAATTGTCAATGCGCAAACCTGACGGCGCCGACACGACTGACGTTTGCCAGCACGATGCAGTCCTCGACTACTACGGGAGACGGCTTGCGACATGCTCTTCCGACAAGACTATCAAGATTTTCGAGATTGAGGGCGAGTCGCAAAGGTTAATCGAGACACTGAAAGGGTACGAGTTGGTTTGCAATGGCCTGGACGACCGGAGTGCTGACTGCGGGATATCATAGTCACGAGGGTGCGGTATGGTGCGTCTCTTGGGCACATCCGAAGTACGGCAATATCCTCGCTTCAGCTGGCTACGACGGCAAGGTCTTTATCTGGCGCGAGCAACCGAACCAATGGCAACGACTCTTCGACTTCGCCTTGCACAAGGCCTCCGTCAACATGGTCTCTTGGTCACCCCACGAATCGGGATGTCTCCTCGCCTGCGCCTCGTCCGACGGCTCTGTGTCGGTCCTCGAATTCAAAGACAACAATTTCTCTAATGTCATTTTCCCCGCACACGGCCTCGGTGTCAACTCCGTTTCATGGGCCCCGGCAACTACGCCTGGTAGTATCGTTTCGTCAACTCCTCCCGCCCCCGGCACTCTGGGCCAGCGCCGCTTTGTGACAGGTGGTTGCGACAATCTCTTGAAGCTGTGGACATATGACCCGGCTACACAGAATTACAAGCAGGAGAGGGAGCCGCTGGTTGGCCATACAGACTGGGTACGTGATGTAGCGTGGAGCCCGACGGTACTTCAGAAGAGCTACATCGCGTCAGCCTCGCAGGACAAGACGGTGCGCATTTGGACGAGCGATAATGCTACCCAAGGGCAGTGGTCATGTAAGGTGCTGAATTTTGACGCTACCGTCTGGCGAGTTAGTTGGAGTTTGAGTGGGAACGTGTTGGCTGTTAGTGGCGGCGACAACAAGGTTTCCCTGTGGAAAGAGAATCTGAGAGGCGAATGGGAGTGCGTCAAGACGATGGAGGAATGAACCGTAGGCTACATCGATGTGTTGGCCGAAATTTCAAAGAGGCGCGATAACGAGGCGCAACCCGTGGACTACTTGTTGTGAAGCCAACGTGGGAGATTGGCTCCGAACAAGCAGAATATCCGGCTTTTGCCAACTGGCATTATTTTGGGACCAAAAGACCTAAGATTCATTTGATGTCCCAAAGCAGGCACAATTAAGAATAGAATTATTAAGACCAATCATGAGCGGGACGGACACCATGACTTAATGGAGGCAACCGTCTCAATCTTACATTCGTCGCTTGTTCAGTTGGGCTATATTATCAAGTTACAGTGATGTGAGTGGAAACTGATGGGACACTTATATACCATTATACCATTAGTAGGCGGGTGTCGGGTGCCTGACATTTTGCCTTCGTGGTATGTTCTTCTATAAGACTGGGTTCCGAGGAATGTTGCTTGCTACTACGGTATTCGAGGGTTGGTTCTTGAAAGGCTTTCTCTCTATTTCTAAAGCTCCGTGCAAATTTTGTAAGGCAACAATGCACTATCTGAGCTTCAGCGCGACAGGTAAATCAATACAGCTGCCGCCTGCACAGGTTAGCAGTAATTTTTAGGATGCATCCATATGCAATCGCCCGTAGTCGTATCACAGGTGATGACTTCCTGAGGATCTAAGCGTCTCCTCGTGTATCATACCCCTAATGTGAGACGACCACAGTCAGTTTAGAACCATGTAACCGTCCGATATGGTATTTACCTAAGGCCAGAAATAAGGTATGAGGAAACAAGTTACTCCGCCGTCTTTTGAGTTTGGCCTTCTGTGGCAAGCTTCACGTAACAGCCTTACGAGGCTGCCGTGCGTCTCATAACTTATTTGCTCGGGCTACCGCCACGGGAGTCCAACTAAGCTGGTTCTGTCGTCTACACAACCTCTTCTTGCTCACCTCTATCTACGAAATGCAATCATTATACCCCCCTTACTGGTTCTTTCCCATCCGCTAATCCACCAAAGGGCAGACATGCCTATTTACTACGCACCGCTGGGCGCTGCTCCAACAAAGTCATGCCATTAGTTGGCGAGGATAGCGGGTATCGTCGGGCATGATTCGTTGAAAGACGCTGCTGTTCCCGGCGGCACTCGTCGCACCTCGGAGGCTTAGGTGTAGGTACTGCTTATTGCGTGGATTGACTCTTGGGGCAATGGAGGCGATGGATGGATGCGAGTGGGCGGGGAGCCATAATTAACTGGTTACCTAAGGGAAGTCGGCTGAGCTATACCTTTGCCTGGACAGGACTGGAATACCTAGAGAACTCGGATAACCTGACTTATGAGATCCTCCATATGCATTCGTGACTGCAGCTTCCAACCACTCGGGCTTTCCCTTTCGTGTTGGGGTAAAAGTGCAGCAGCCACACAGTGCTGCTATACAAGTACCTACCTACCCACTATGTACAGTAGAGTATAGCCACAGATGACTGGGTACATAGGTATTTAACAGATGACGGGCTGTGATAGCCCAGTTCAGAAGTGACAGAAGTAGCGCGGGCGGTTAGTGGGCCACTCACAAATCTGGAACATGTACTTGCACACCGAGTGTTGGCTCTACGGTACCTGCTACGCCTCTCCGCTGTTTCGAACTTGCAGGTGAACTACCTACCTAGGTAGGTATCTATTTGAGCTCCCTATCGGACCTGCTGCTCGACGTTGAACTGCTTCAAGTTCAGTTTGTACCTGCATCCATTCACAGCAGTTGCATGCTCACTTTGTCCATCACCGGAACTCAGAATCGTGCCAGACACACGGGCAATTGGACCAACTCAGACGAATGCCAATACCGCTATCCCGCGTACGAGCTCACATCCAATTAATGACCCCCACCGCAACGTCGCCGTCTGTAATCAAACTAACAGACACGGCCGCCATCCTCCATTTGTGATCACACCCCGACTCCCTGCTCCAACTCTGCCATTACCTTTGCCTGTGCAGAATCACCAACCGCCGCCACGTTGTCCGAGTCGCAGGAAGAAAGTCACGGAGAGTCCGTGTCTGCTGGGCTCCCGCAGACCGCCGTGCATCACGCGAACCTTGTATTCGACACCGACGCCGACCCTGGCGACCACGACGGCGGTGACACTGACGACGACATCGACGACAATTCCCACCGTGCACGCTCTCCTCCCCCCCAGTACCTCTACGCCAGCTCCGAGGCGTCGCCTTCGACCTCCCTCTCGCGGCCAGCGTCGCCCCCTCCCTTCTCCAGCCTTTACTCGTACGCCTCGGCCGAGGACCTCGCCGACGACCACTTCAGGCTCCCCACCGCCGTTTCCACCGCCTTCTCGGAAGCCGGAGCCTCATCGGCTACAGCCGCCCCGGCCTACGCACCCGTCGCGTCGAGCTCTTCTGACCACCCTTTTGAACCCTCCACTTCGCTCCAGGACACGGTTGCGGAAACCAAGCGCGCGCTTCCGCAAGACGTCAAAGGCGAGTCTTCAGGTCAGAAGGTCGACGACTCAAACGAGCCTCCACCTGCATATTCCGAAGGCTACAGCCCACTCCTCTCCTTCACATACCTCATGGCGGCCGCCGGGGGTGCAGCGAGTATTATTACTCAAGTTCAACAGGGGGGCCCTCCCATCAACTCGATTGGAGGTAAACCGTTCCAATGGTGTTACCGCAGACTGAACGCTGACTGGGATACATAGATGTCGGCGCCGATGAAACAATCACAATGGACCTGAGGTAGGTCGATCAGGATATTGGATACGTTGGACCTATTTGCTGAAACGCTCTCGCGCAGGGGTACACGCTTTGTTCTTTCTAGAGATGAACTATTAACATTGCCTGAATTTGTTCTCCTCTCACTCTTTCCCAACGGACTCTTTCCAGAGGGTCATATGGGCGGCTTTGCCGAAGGTGAAGCAGTCCAGGTCGATGTCAGTACTCTTAATGACAACCCTATTTCTCAAGTCACGCAAGCTGTTTCGAACATGAGCTGCTCGATCCCACCCAGCCTGACTTACGCCCTTCTCCCTCGCTCCTCCACCATTCGCAGCCTCATATCCAATATAAATATTCATTTCACTGACCTCACCTCTCAGTACGACCCTGCCTCCCTGCAATACATGCTCGAGTTTTTCCGTAATGTGGCCCAATCCATACCCAATGAATCTTCACCCAATTCCTCACCTGATGGTGGGGTTGTCCCCATTGACTCACTTGGTGGGCGCGGCGAAGATGGCAGCAAGCGCGCTGGCATCATCGTTTTGAGAGAGGATCTAGACTTCTATGCCATCCCTCCCCGACCAGACATCAACCAGGTAGATATGATGGAAGTCAAACGTGCGGCCTCTAGGGCCCTATTAAAGCAAGATGGCATATTTTCTGGGCTGAAACGCAGTGACGAGCCTGGAACCACGGAAGCTCATTTAATCGAAATGTTGACGGCTGGGTGAGTGACCTTTTCTGTGTTGATACAATAGTTCACTAACACGGGAATAAAGCGGTTTCAACCACGATGACCAATGGGGCCATCGCGCCGGTGAACCCAATAAGGCAGTAGTCTGCAGCTTGGCCCTCGCTCGGCTTCGTAGTGACATTCGCGGTAACGAGATGGGCAGCAACGCTGTGGGTATGGCACAGAAGCTTCTGCTCTTCTGGCGAAAGCCTGCCCGTCGTTGCTGGTGGGAAGGTGTCGAGCTGAACAACGTCGAAGGAGTGAACGGGCCGCTCAAAGTGTGGATCCGAAGGGTATGGACACTCGAGATGAGCGTCATTGGATTACGTTAACTTCCTACATATCGAGCAAGCGAAAACGGCGTTGGAGTATAGTTTCTTTGAAAAGCACAGGGTTGCGTCAGCATACTAATAGCCGGCCGATATACCAATTGGCAGCATTATTAAGTCTCCCTTCAAGGGTAGAGCCCCTGAGCTATCAGGCGTCACTTGCAAAGGACGGATACTGTGCCTATGGCTCTTCCAGCAGACAGGATACCAGCTTATACCGGCGACACCTTGGAGTTGTTACAGTGACGACGGACGTCGGTCATCGTTGGAGGTCACAGCTGAGATTCAATATGGTCATCAGGGGTAGACATGGGGACAACAGTGGATAGAGACGTATCGTTATTTCTTTGTGTATACGTGTAGGGGTATCATATTGGTCGTTGTGCCCAGATGGGACTCTTATTTCGATTCGATGTATGTAATGTCTCTCCATACATAGCAGGCAGTTAGATCAGGGGTTCACCTGACATTCAAACAACTTGGTCAGTACTCCACTGTGGGTAACAGTGAACAAGGCGTATAGTAGGAACATAAAGTACTAGTACAGTAAAAGGGGGCTCTCTGGATAAAGTATGTGCGCTGTTCGGGGGATGCCCATGCCTATTTGGGTTTAGGGTAGCGTGCCGGGGAGCCACTTTTATGGTGAAGATAAACCTTGCCTACCTACCTAGTCTGATGGTACCGAAGCATACTACTGGTAGGGCGGGCAATTATCATTTCATGACGAGAGAAAGTCATCGTCACATTTACCTAACGAATTACTCTTACGTTTGATGCGATCGTTTTGCTGGCGACACACACGTGAGATTAAACAGGCCATAATTCCACTCCCTCGCGTAAGATTCAAAACCATTGTTGTCTTCCTGTCTCGTCCACACGTGCTATTGTCGCTATCTCCATTTATCTTTCCATCTCGCTCTGGTGGCGGGGCGCAAGCAGCATCGTTCGATCGATTCCATTGGCCTTGGTCTGGTGCCGCTGGACTTTTGCCTCGACGTGAATACCTAACCAACTAACCAACCCAACCCAACGCCTTGGCCCAAGCCCATGAACCCCCCCCTCGACCGTCGACGTTGGCAACAGCACCTAGGCAAGGGAACCAGGGTTGCGCATCGGGATGGCGGACAACAGGCTCAGCAGTCCGGGCCCTCCCTCGATGCCAACCTTCGATCGCAATTCACCCCTCCTCCGAACAATCAACTCCTCCTCCTCCTCCTCCTCTTCTTCTTCTATACACGAGATGCCGCGGATCAGGAAATTGCGACTGTTGGTCGCCGCCAATGGCCCGCGAGACGTCAACTACGCCAAGACTATTGCCGTGCGTCTCCTCAAAGATCCCCAAATCGAGACCCGTGCGCTCGTCGACGAGGTCCCCTTGCGACTTACACACGACCTCATAGTATATGAGAACCGAGGCCTGGCAACTGTAGCCGTTGATGCAGATCAGAGAACCAAGGATGCTATAGAAGCTGCGCGCCAGACTGCCTACGAGCTTGTCGAGTGGGCTGACTTGCTTGTGCTTGCCCCTATTAACGCCGACCACCTCGCCAAGATGATGTCGGGCATCGCCGACACCACCCTACTCGAGGTCCTACGCGCGTGGGACGTCTCCAAGAAGATCCTGTTGGTGCCGGGCATGTCAACGCAGATGTGGGAGCATCCCATGACCAAGAAGCAACTTAGCAAGATAAAACGAAAGTGGAACTGGATCAAGGTGATGGCACCAATTCTATGGCATTACGAACCATCAGGGTACGAGAAGCGTGTGGTATCGTGGGAAGGGTTTGCTTTCCACGATCTTGTTGGCATAATCAAGAACCAAGCCGAGCTTATGAGCCTAGGTCATGACGTTGAGGTCGCCGCGAAGCAGGCCATGCATACCATCAGCCCCCGTCGAGTGGCGAAGACTCTCCCACCTGAGATATGGAGCCTCATATTTGAGCATGTTGGCGACTGGGAGATCGCGTCGGCCGTCAATGTATACACGACGCTCGAGACGCCTATCGAATGGAACAAGAACCGGGCGAACCTAAAGGACCCCATCGAGATCTACATGTACGAGCTGGAATGGCTCATGCTCTCCTGCCCAGGATCCGATGTCATATGCCAGAAGCTTTCTGAAGCACCGAAAGGACTCCGCTATGTTTCCTCCCTGATAGTCAAGCTCATCATGAAGTTCTCGCTCATCGATGTGCTGACCTACTTGGAAACTCACATGAGCAAAGTGTTCTGGGCCTCTTTCAGTGCTAAATTCCTCCCCAATAAGGCATCCGGAGTCTACGGCCGTGTGGATATCCTCACATGGTGGAACACTTCGCCCTCATTCTTAAAGAAGGAATACGATGCGGAGGCACTGGATAACGCTTCACGTATGGGGTATGTCCATGTACTGGACTGGTGGTTACGCTCAGGTCTCCCCCTGAAATACACGGAGGCAGCACTCGAGTCCACCTCCAAAGAAGGCCATTTATTAGTATTAGAGTGGTGGAAAGAAGCCGCGCTGAAGGACGAGACTATCAATCTCAAGCCTGGCCGCAGTCTTCTCACAGCCGCTCAGCACGGACAGACGGCCGTGCTCCGCTGGTGGGAGAGCTCTGGCATCCCCATCGGCTACAGCGAGGGTGTATGCAAGATCGCGAGCGCCCACGGCCAGACGGCAGTCCTCGACACGTGGCACGAGTTGAAGGGCGAGAAGCTCTCCTTCGACTCCCAGGTGCTCGTGGCGCCCACGAAGCAGGGGCACGTCAGTGTGCTGGAGTGGTGGAAGCAATACGCGCGGGGCGAGCAGGCTGCTGGCGACGGCAGGACGCATAGGGTCGAGTACAAGACGTGTGATATCGAGGAAGCGCTCGAAGATGCGATTGGTGACCCTCGTCCGGTCAGGAGATGGTGGGCCCGGAATGGACTCAACCTGGGACTGGGCACTAGTGAGTGGATGAAGATAAAAAGATTGTAGCGCCGGGCTGAAAGAATCAATATAATTTTGAATTGAGACCAAGACAATACTCTATGCGTATGCCATGTGTGAATGCTTCCTATGTGTGGATGAAAAATGTGGTAACTAACTTGATTTCCAACTCAATTGAAAATCTGCGTAAGGACAACTTGTCCACCATAAGTACCTAGACTTACAATATGCTAGCAATATTACAACGTTTAATGTTAGGTTGTTAACTTTTTCCCTTTAAATTTCCCTTTTTTTCTTTTGTTAATATAGTAATAGTTTAAGTATTATTTACTTTAACTTAAAGTAGTTATAAATATTATAAAAGGAACAAATATAACAAAAAAAAACCAACTTTATGTTAAGCTAGCTGGCTTACCTTATACCAACCATTACTTCATATATAGAAACTGTTAGAAGAGTCTATAATGCGGCGACGGATGCGAAACAGTATCCCGATATCAATCATTTTGCATACTAGAACTCCCCTAATAGTTCCTGCACATGAATTAATGGTTGGTACAAAGTAAGCTGGCTGGCTTAACATGGTTGCCAGGGACTCGAACCCCTTCCTGCGAAGTTTCAGCCATTAGGAGATTCCTGAATACTGAACTGCCGACTTAACGAGTAGGCCAACTTCTTGGAATAATCGGCGTCTATTGTGTGTTATATTGTGTGTGTGGTAAGTAAGTTCCTTGCCGGTCATTGGCTTACTGACACGCGTTGTCACTGTGGTTACTAGGTACATAGATACCTCCCTAGCCACCTTATATTCACTGCCAACTACACTGCTTATCTGTTGACACACAAGTGCGAGTTCTAACAAATTGATCCCAGTTTCCAAAGTTGCACGATTAACCAAAATCCATTAGTCTTTTCTGTTTTTGAACACCGCCCGAGTTTGTCACCATACTCCAACGAACAACATCTCTCTCTCTCCTTTTTAAGTTGCAACCTTAACTAGGTCTGCTTGGGTCAACTGACTATTGTTGAAGATGGCTCCTAGGACACCTCGGCTCCCCGAATTCATGTTAAAAGGGTTTCATAGCGGTTTACGTTGGGAAACCGAAGGTTATAAGACACTCGACGCCAATGGATGCATAGTTCACATACATCGCTTCCTCCTTCTCCATCCTCACTCAACGCACCTCGCAAAGATCTTGTTCCGCAATTTGGGATCCAGAACCAAAGGCGTCATCAGCGACTGCCTTTTAGATATCTACAACTTCGCTGCTGATAACGTCCACCTTTGCTAGCACCTAGAACCCAAGGAATTCTGGGCCTATGCGAAGAACTTATGGGAATCGTCGGCAAACTTCAAGGATGACGCTTTCTGGGCTTTCACTTACAAACTTTTCCACGCCCGTGCCTTATATCTCCACAATGTCCCTAGAGCGCACCATCTAAAAGGACATCCCCTCATCGATGCCCTAGATCGCTTCCGGGATGCCTTCTACGATCTCTACGCCCTCGAGCTTATCCTTGTCCCCACTTCTACAAACACTCTCTCACAACAAAGCATTAAGGATGCTGAGGATGAAATGTTTCTGAATAGACGGATTCGCGAGGCGTATTTCCAATATTCGTGGGAAAATAGCGAAGGCGATGGGACTGACCGCACCGTTACGACTATTGTGCAAGATGAGGACCACGACCCGAACAGAGAGAAATACGCTCTAAACGCAAACATGCCGGCGGAGTTTACGGAGGATAATGTAGGCTTTTATATTGATCTCGGCCCACGAAACCCCCGCTATGGCCACAAGGATGCGTACCAAGAAATCGAGGACGCCCTAAAGAAGGCAAAGGAGGAGGAATTAACAGTCAAACGGCAACAGGCTACTCAAAGTGAGGAGGATATTGTGATGATGGGTGTTGGTCAAGGTAAAGGCGACGACGATATAGGTGACGTTAATATGGGGGGCCTTAGAATCTAAGTAGTATTAAGGCTAGTAATAATGCAATTGTTTGCGCAGTATAATATTCGAATGAGTTAAACTGATCCCTACCTAATGAACACAAAATTTCATGGGTAAGCATATAAGACGCGTTTATTAACTAAATGAAAAGACTTCAGCTAACAGCTATAACTTTACGGGTTATTATTTAGTCGACATAGGTACAATAAAGAAAACTGATCCACTTTCCACTAAGGCATATGCTCCTTGCCAGACGAAAACACCAGTAAAGACGGTCACCCTGAACGTACAAAAAAGCTCCGTGGGAAAAGAGGTTGTATTGGAGATAGAGAACTACGAAATAGGGTGGCCTTAAAGCCATCTCAATCATAACTGTTGTAACTAATACCCTCATGGAGATGAGGTGCAGGCTTGGACACACCCTCCTCCTTCTCAACCGTCACCAACTGTCTATCCCCCTACTCAAGGTCCTCAAGATTAGGTGACTCAATCACTCGGGTTAGATGAGCTATCACTCAGGGAGTATACCTTCACCTTACTATGAACAATCCTCACATCATCATCGATTTCATCGTTGACCTCACTTAGCTCGTAAAGTGGCGTTCATAAAGCCACAATGTATTAATGTTGCCAAACATGAACGAATTATTCTCATTCAATCATTCTAATGTAAATTGCAGATGTTGCTAGGTTAAACAATTATATTTACTCGCTGTATTATTTATAACATAGCCATAATGAAATGCCGGAAACCGCCGGTCCTAGGGCAATCTCGGAAAATGCTGGAAGTATGTGTTGTTATCTCAGAGGGTTTGCTCATGTAAATCTATGCATACAGAGCCTCATGCGGTGGATGCCGTGCGTGCACTTAGCCGCGCAGGCGACTCATCTGCGGATCGAACAGCGGTTCCGGGGTGACGGTAGCCTTGATCCGCTGGCCGAAGTATTCGATCTCGACGGCATCTCCTTCGTTCACCGCGCTCGGCAACCACGCATATGCAATCGGCCGGCCGACCGTGAATCCGAACGCCGCACTGGTGACGTAGCCCTGCGCCTGGCCATTGACGAAGACGGGCTCCTTGCCGAGGACGACGGATCGCTTGTCGTCGACGGTGAGACAGCGCAGTTTCCGGGAAACCGTCTTCTTGGAGCGCCCGAAGAGCGCGGACTTGCCGACGAAGGACTTGTCCAGCTTGAGGGCGAAGTCGAGGCCGGACTCGTAGGGGTCGTGCTCGGTCGTCATGTCGGTGCCCCATAACCGGAATCCCTTCTCCAGCCGCAGCGAGTTGAACGCGGTGCGCCCGGCGGCGATGATGCCGTGGGGCTGGCCGGCTTTCCAGATCGCGTCCCAGAGGCGGAGGCCGTTCTCGGCGCTCGCGTAGAGCTCCCAGCCTCGCTCTCCGACGTACGACAGCCTCAGAGCTCGGACCGGGACGCCGGCGATGCTGACCTCCTTGCAGCGGAAATATGTGAGCCCCTTGTTGGAGAAGTCATCTGAAGTAACCGCGGTGATCACCTCCCTGGAGAGGGGTCCCCACAGACCGATACAACATGTACCGCCCGTTATGTCGCGGACGTGCACGGCCCTCTCAGGAGACCGCTTGGTTTGGAGGCGGGCTTCTCGAGTGAAATAGGCTGTGTCGACGGGCCCGTTCACACCGACCTGATACAACTCCTCCGAGAGCCTAGCAACCGTAATGTCACTACGAACGCCGCCCTGGTCGTCCAGGAGCAGCGTGTAGGTAACAGCGCCCGGCTTCCTGGCCACGGTGCCCGTGGTCAACCGCATGAGCAGATCCACGGCGCCCGGACCGGTGATTTCAAGTCTCCGTAGCGGCGTCATGTCATACATGGCTACCGCGGTACGCGTCTTCCAGGCCTCGGCGGCGGCGATGGGCGAGTAGTACCTGGAGGACCAGGCGTCGCGCTCAACGGGCTGCCACTCGGCGGGCAATTCTTTAAGGAGCTTGGCGTTCTCCTCATACCAGAACGGACGCTCCCAGCCGGTGCCCTCCAGGAAGAAGGCGCCGAGCTCGCGCTGACGCATGTAAAAGGGGGTAACCCGCATACAGCGGGGGGAATCCCGCGGCTGCAGGGGGTGGAGGATATCGTAGACCTCTACGAAGTTCTGTTGCGATGTCTCGTTGACGAACTCGGGGGTCAGTTGGACGTCTTCGAAGCGCGCCAGCTCGCACTCGGCCAGGTCGATCTTCGACTTGCCGTCCGTGAGCAGCTCGGCTAGGGCGCGGGCTACACCTGCTGCGTGTGTCACCCACACGGCCTCTGCGACGTAGAACCCGTCGACTTTGGGTGCCTGTCCGATGAGTGGTCCGCCGTCTGGCGTGAATGAGAAGATGCCGTTGAACCCATCGGCGATCTCGCACTTTTGGAGGGCGGGGAGGATTTCCTGGGATAGCTTCCAGGCGGGTTCGAAGTCTTCCGGACTGAACTCAAGGCGTGAAGGCATGTTCATCTCGTCGACTTGCTTTGGGGTCTCGCCTAGCGAGGCAGCGACAACCGGCATAGGACGGTGACCGTAGTAGCCGATGCCGTATTGCGTGCCATGTTCGCGATAATACAGATCTTGGTCCTGGTATCGCAAGATCGGCAGCGTCGCGGAATTTGGGTTTGCTGGGACGTCTCCATTCGCCGTGTGGCCGTTAGTTAAACCTTCTCCGTTTGTGGCGTTGTCTGTAGAATCGTCTTGTTGTGATAAAGGTGTAGTTTTGACATATTGGTGTGCCATCGGCAAAAGGGGGATAGGTACGCCAACCATAGCGCCAACCTCAACGCCCCAGAAGCCAGCACAGGAGATGACGATGTCAGCGGCGATAGTGCCCCCGGGCGTCACGACCCCTGTAACACGACCGTCGGATTTATTGATTCCAGTCACCGGGGTATGCTCAAGGTAACGGACACCAGCGTCTTTCGTACGTTTGATGAGCACCTGAACGGCGCGGGCGGCCAGCGCCAAGCCATCACTGGGAATGTGCAGACCACCGAGAATCAGGCCATTATCAGTAAGAGCAGGGTAAAGACTCCGGCACTCCTCTGCACTGATTAATCGTGCCTCGATTCCCCAAGAGTGAGCATAGCCTTGTTTCCGTTTGAGTTCCTCAAGTCTTTCCGGCGTTGTGGCAACTTCCAGGCCGCCAACTTGATTGAAACAACTCTCCCCGGCGCTTTTTAGTGATAGGAGCTTCTCCACTGTGTAACGCGCAAATAGGGTCATAGTCTTCGAGGGGTTTGTTTGGAAGACTAGACCTGGGGCGTGAGAGGTCGAGCCACCGGGCATGCCCAGGGGGCCCTGCTCCACGATCGTGATGTCGGACCAACCCCGCGAGACAAGCTCGTCAGCAACATTGGTACCGACGATACCGGCGCCAATTATGACGACACGTGGTTTGGAAGTCATGACGGATATGTGCCCTTCAATGTTATTGATGCTGACAGGGTAGATGGACGTGCACTTTGTGCCATCAAGCTGCCTTCTATATACTTCATCTTGGCTACATGTCAGAGCCTATCAAGATAGTGCTCCTCTAGAGACGCAAGTGATAAGTCACGAGATGCGTGTGTGTAAGGTACCTAGATCAAATGGTTGATAGACGGGAGACCGTACAAGCCGATCACGTGATCGGTATAGGAGCACCACATCCGTCCCCGAAGGTCTAGCCCCTTTGCTTTCACTAACTTGCTATTGTTCAAGTTGCACCGGATAAGATAATCGATGACGATGACAATGTCGAGGGAAGATCGGTGATATCACCAAGTATTCGCTGGGATATGATTAACCTTACGAGATGAAAACCCTCATTCGAGATCTCGTTGACAGACGTTTGTATCTTATGGGACGCCACCATATCATGGGCTGGAGCACGGTGGGCCGACATACGGAGACATGTGTGATATCCATCGTTCCTGCTAGGGGCTGCCCAGGGTATTTTCGTATATTAGACTACTGTATGCCTTATGCCAAGATAACGGATATGCAGGTCTGGTCTTGGTAAAACCTGGAGAACATGCGGAGTTAATAATATCATCGGACTAAGGATTTCCCTTCTAGGACGGGCTGCGGAGGTTGCAACGTTTGTCGCGACGTCGGCATTCGGTATTCGTCATCACCAGGCGAGCCTGGTCTGCTAGTTATGGAATCTTAGGGCGGCGTTGCCCAGAGAAACACATTCAAAGGATTATTTGTCCGGGGAAATACCCCGTGCGCATGGGTAGACGTTGTGACGAGGGGCAATGCACTTGGGATATGACTAGCGCGCGACCCCTATTTTGATCGTCTGAGAGGATATTCAGCATGCCATGCATGTAGGCTAATGTCGGTGCCCAATGACTCGATAGTCATGCAGAGTCGAGAGTGGATCGTGCTAGCCTGTTAAAGTTGCTTTAGACCCTAGATGTAAGGTCCGAAATCTCAGCTCTGTTCGCGAGATACAGTGGTGTATATTTAGCTTCGGCTTTTACAGTTGAGTCGTATCTTCACATCGGTAGTTGAGCCCACGTCGGTGCCTTCAAACTCCCCAGCACAAACAATGCGCCTAGGCATCGGATCTTCAGAATGCAAGTTGACCGTGTCATATAATTGCTGAGCTTCAAACGCTCCTGTTAAATCCACTTGAACGCCGACGCTATAATTGACTAAATTGTACATTACTAAGTGTCCCTCCCTCCCACCACGGCGCACCTTTTTCAGTATCAGGCATCACAGATTGGGAATCGAGCCAACCTAGATCACCTAGGCTCACAAATTGTGAAGGATCCGCGTATAACCAAGGCGTAGTATTGAAAGTGAGATTATCGCTTGGCTCAAATGGGGCTTCATTCCAGACAGTTTGCCGTGAGACTTCAGCTTGGTCTGGTTTAACCTGAGCCCGGCGGGATAAAGAAGGCGCGTCTTGTCCTCCGTCTGCAGTGTCTACTTTTATCTCTGGCGATGTAGCGACATCGATCTCGAGCGTAGAATTTTCGCCCAGGTCCTCCTGAGGGACCCTAGGAGCAATGGAGGGGTGCAGTAAGTCTACGGCAGGAATCTCTTTATGGTCAGTGATACAGTTGAATTGTAGGATATCCCACATTAGAGGTACGCTGAGATAAAGCTTGGATGGAATCCACTCGTCCATGTCCATGTTCTGATAGCCACCGGCGATGCGTGTCATATTGTCTAGATTGCGATCCTAATTGTTATCAGCCAATGCCTCTACCTTTTCTGAATAGAACATACCAGAGCGGCACAGGCCGGGGAGAAAGGCAAGAATCCTTTTAGAAATCTTCTACATTTCGCGAAATCTGTCTTGGATTTTTGCTTGAGTCCAGCAGCGGCTGCGCAGCTATAGTAGAGGTGCACCGTAGCGGCGATCGCAGCTATGTGCCCAAAGAATGGATCGACAAGTTGTACTTGCTTATCTACAATCATGTCGATCATGCGGACAATCCAGGTAGCATGGAGCAGTGCGAGCTCCGATGATCGCTTCCAAAACGTGTTAGGGATTGCTAAATTCGGATTGTGTTGAGCCCCAACGATATAAAGGAATGGATGATTTAAAACTGTAGGTATAGCATGGTAAGTAAACTGCTCCTTCAGCCATGGAGCCCAATAGTCATGATTCCTTCTTAGTTCTTCCACCGTACGTGCATAGAACTTGACTGAATCGTATCTGTGGCACATGGGGATCCTGTTCTCAGTCTCCATAAAGTCAGATTGCACCACAGCGTACGTCGAATCATGCCGCCACGGCTCCTTTAGTATGTTGTGAGCGCAATCCGAGACGAATTTCCTCACACGGCTCCAGACCCAACCTAGATGAATGCCCGTATTCCAAATACCGGACTCGTGCGATTCGGAAGATCCATGACGCTCAGTTGGCAAAGCCGGCATCGTTGAGTTTAGTTCCGAGAGCAGTCTCTGGCCCCCGCCAATTGAAGAATAAGAAGACCGGCCAATTTCGGTAGGGACACTTGGAAGGCCAGTTTGACGACCGTAGAACTTTTCGAGCAGCTGAAGGCTCCAGAAAAGCCTCTTCTTCCGCTCGGTAGTTGGGTCATCTATAGTGTATTCTGATTCTAGATCAAGCATACCGGACCGACAAAGTTGAAGAGCAAGGCCGACATGGAATTGGCCGAGATTGATGTTTCCATCTGTGGTCACGTCAGCATGTGGCCTTCCCAAGTCCACAGAGTCGAGTCATGCCTATGAAAAAGGAATATGAAAGTAAGCACAAGCTTTCAATTGTCTCCAGTACCACTGTGCCGTTCGCAATGCGAAGCATGATTAATGGTCTGACATTGTGGCCATAGAGTTGTAACCGATCACGGTTATTAGAAAACCGTGCAGTCAAACAAAGGATACTGCAGACGAGTTCGTGAGGAAGCGAGCTGTAGTTATTGACATCTTCGCGCTCGAAGCACCAAATTGGTTGTCTGTGACAATAATTGAAGTAGAGGCGAATCCCGCAAGCAATATCTGCCGGACCCGGGCGCGTGTCCGAATTTTCGGGTTCGGATAGAGCTGTTGAAAGACGCCTGGCAGGATAGCCCTGCCGCTCGGACGCAGGTGCTGGGGAGTCTGATACCTCCGAATCCTCAGCATTATCTTCATGAGATTGGTCTCGAGCTGTTTGTTTCGAGTATTCAGGTCTGGGCAAGCAATCAGAAAGTCAGGGCTCGAGCTTTGGTTCTTGGGGACGGTCATCTGTACAAGCGCCCTTTCAAAATGAGATCCAATTTCTCCTCCAAAGTAGCAAGCCTTTCTTCCTACTAAGTGTCAGGGGTTGTTCATCAATTTGGGTTATGCCACATGTAATACCGATGGGCCGCTCCGTGCGGGGGACTTTATTGGGTTTGAATATGAACAGGGCTGCTTGAGGCGAGTGCAGCTAGAACAAGCCGGCTTTTCGCCGGGACATCGTGTCTTTTTCCTCCTATGTCAAGGTTAACATGCGACATGATGAGAAATGAGCAACACAATTAGAACGGCAATATGGTACAGACCTACACGGAAGGCAGGCATGGTGAGAACGTCGTCTACCACGAAGATTGGTGCTCTCGCCTGGCGGCGTCATCAAGCCAAGACTCGTCTCTAGCAACCCGGTGGCAGGGGAAAACTAAATTGCCAAAGGCCGTTGTGTCGGAACTGACGTCGACTGGGCGAGTGGACTATAACTGTGTACTTAGCGTGTGCGGGGCGGTTTACGGATAGAGATGGATCCATATTTTGGTCCAGACCAAGCGCGCTGCCTTGTTATCGTGCGGAGGATTCGCTCGTCCTGTGATCCTGTGACTAAGGTTAGGTAGCATCGCTGTCGTGGCTTTGAGGCAAAGGTAGATGAGCTAGGTAGTGTTGATGCTGCTAGCTCGGTGCCAATACGACCACGGCGAAACCGAAGCAGAACAGAGACTCGAGAGCCATGCCTTATTTCACGTGCTCACTTATAGCCAAGACAGCCAGCTACCCCTGACACTGTCATTATAGCGCCCACACTAGCATGACAAACGGTACTTAGTTGTCATTCAGTGCGCCTATTGCGGCTCTACACTATCTAGGTACGGTTAGGTATCCAACCCATGTTCGAAGCACACCAGCACGAGATTTAGTCTGCCGTCACGCCGAGACCGGCGATAAGGTCTACTTGGGGCAGACACCTCGGGCCATGATGGGCTCGGGTTACCTTTGACGCCGCTTTAGCTATATAGTGCCATCACTCACCATTCCTACCAAGCTGGGCGATTCTATAGGTTTGCCATCCCAAGAAGGAGGCCGGATACGTGTCGCGAGAAATCCTGTCAAACTAGATCGGCGCTATCTTCGCTCCGGTACATGTGGGGTTGGTTGCGCGCAGATCCGATAATGGATACATGCTTTCACTATCTCGTAATATTACGGTAATACAGGGTACAGGATAGTGTATAACGTGCTTGTTATATCAAGGTGGACCAAGTGACGTAGCCAATCATGATACGAACGCTCCGGCTTTGGTCCGTCGGGACGGTAGCCCACCTACATTTGCCACCTTCCATAGCTAGAATCGCCTCCTCCTCCGCCTGCTTCAGTTGGTAAACTATTTTACATGATTGGTAGGGCTCATGGCAGGGACTAGATATACTAAAAGTTCTTAATGGCCGTCGAATAATAGCCTTCTGGGGTTAGCCTTATCACTGTTGGAAGTACACTTAATCTCCTACGTAGTACTATGTATATCGCAGAGAGTGTGTGTGAGAGGAGAGGGAAAAGTATAAAACAGAGAGTGAGAGCAGAGGCAGAAGAAGTCTACAAGTATTAATCGCAAAACTCACAACTTTATATTATCACAAAGTCTTGCAACTTAAACGGAAGGAGTGGTAGTTCCAGTTGTGAAAGGTAGCAGATGTAGGCAGGCTAAAATTACCAGGTCTCAATCTATACTGCTGGTATGCTAGGTACACGCTCCCCGAAAATGCGACAAAGAAGCCATATCTCATGATACGGACTAAAAACCCAACCCCGAAATAGGAAAAGTACCTTCTCTTTTACTCCCGCTACAAAACAAAACCAAATGATACACTACGAATGGGTGAGGGGTCGGGATAACGGGCTAATCATTACCAATCAAGACCCTCCTTTTTCAAAGCTGTACAATCCAGCGACGAGCAAAAACTGAGATCGTCCTCGCTTGCCTTGGCACCTCCGGGGAGTTTTTGTCGAGCAGGCCAGATCTCTTGCCCGGCCTTCTTCTCTTCTTTGTGGTGAGTAGTCACAAGGTCGCGTACTAACTTTTGAAAGAAAAGGGGACCCTGTTCCATCTTGGGGTGCATTTCTCCATTGACAAACACGCCAGCTTGAATATTCTTGTGCGCATTGAGGCAGAGGTATTTGTCCTCCGACATGATCCGCTTGTAGATGTCGCTGATCACTTGGAAGTCTTCGTCAGAAGAGTTCTTGTTCCGATAGACCTCGTAGTACATGATTGACGTGTTGGGGCTCTTGGGGATGAATCGTTGAATGAAGAAGAAGTGCGGCCTAGACATTGGTCAGCGGCGTGATATGTCTCAATGTGACCACGGATGTACTTACGAGGCATTCATTGAAGCATTGGGGAAATAGAAAGTGGCGGCCACATTGAAGCCCTTCGCAATTTGTTCTGGTGTTGGGCTGCCCAGATGTTGAACGTATGAGTTCTCCGTGACGACACTGTAAGCGTTGAGATCGGCAACGGTGGGAATGTCAGGGTGTGTAGTCGGACAGTGATAACATTCGTTGTAGTTGTCTCCTAGCAGTTTCCAGTTGTAATCCCCCTCCATTTGCCAGGTGTGGTCGAATTTGTAGTTATCAAAGTCGTAAGCCTTGAACCTAGCCTGCTTATCGATGTTCTTATAATCATCTTCCCATGCAATGGTAGGCTTCTCTTTCGCCTCTAGGTTTACCCAGATGAATCCATTGGTGTCGATGTGGACATGGATAGGGAACAGACCGTTCTGGCTCTTGTCAAATCCTTCGATATCCTGGTAAGACGGCGCCTTGGTGAGCTTGCCGTTGAGAGCGTAAGACCAGTTGTGGTACTTGCAAGCAAGCACGCTGTTGTTTCCTTCATCTTTGGTCACAACAGGAAAGGCCCGATGTCTGCAGACGTTGTGGAATGCGTTGGTGGTTCCAGTGCGATCCTTGGCGATAACAAAGTCGAAGCCGGCTACCTGGTATCGTAGCCAGTCTCCTTCGTTCGGCAATCTTATTTTGTGTGTTGTGAGAAGCCACTTCTTGGAAAAGATTGCCCGTCTCTCGAGCTCATACATCTCTTGTGAAAGATACCAGGAGCCTGGTAGGGCTCTGACAGATTTATTTCCTACATTCTTAGTCTTGGAGAAACCCTTTGATAGCCATCCCAAGCCAGAGATGCTTGGCAAGTAGGAAAGCGCTATGGCGACTAAGGATGCAGATAGGGTCCAGAAAAGAATCTGGGGAGAGTAATAAATTGAGATTTCGGCCATGATTACTAGCACGCAAGTGCTTAGGCGTATATTATTATGAGATAGGAAGATGGACGAGAGATGAGCTGTCAACTCCGTTAAGGGGGGTTGTTTCCTATGTATAGACTTCCTCCTCTCAGTACCGTCGGGATTGGGCCGATATACTCCTCAACTGGCCCTATCATCTATGTAATCCCCTCCCACCATCTTCCGTTGCTAATCACGATCATGAAAACACAAAGATAGGACAGTAACACCCAACGCGGTTGGAATATCGATCACATGACCGGGTCTAAGCTATTTTGGACCTTCAATGGTCTTTGACCTGCCGGCGGAGACTTCCCGAGATACGCTCACGTGATCGGCATTGAGGAACTCTACCTACCCTTCTTGCAGCCCATGCTATCATCTGGTGTATGGCTGCCTTACAACATGATGAAACCGGAACACACTAGTCTCGTCCTGATCGGGTAACATACCCTCAGTTTCAGGCAGGTGGGACTGCGTGGTGCGTTGTTTGACTCTTAGGTTCTATGATAATATATCAAGTTCTCCTGGTTACTAAGTATAGAGCCCGGGCATAGTGAGAGGACATGAAAAGACATGGTTACCTGGGAGCTTCAGTACCCCTCAATGGATAGCCTTGCTAATAATGGTATACAAGACCTCGTCCTTGTTCTATGAAAGGCGGTGACAGAAAAGAGTAATTCGGACAAACGATTCAGTAGGTAATTTACATTCCCTCGATTTGATTACACGACTCGTTCCGAAAACGCCCCTCTCACTGTGGACGAAGTACAAGACATAACATCGGGGATCGTCGTTAACTAGCAATTTTCTTATCACTTTACCACCCTAGCTTGCCTGGTGCTGCTCCGTCACGACAATGTACAACAAAGAACATTCTGAATATGGACTGGTCTAACCGACGGTGTTCCGTACCCTTACCGCAACAAGGAGTGCCCAAAACGTGCATTAGGTATCGTATCAGAGTAGAAGGACGTTTTGGTTTGCTCCGAGCATGATTATTGGAGTATCTCCATTGGGTTACGTCGTCCTCGACCGAACTGCGGGGACGAATAGAATAGCATCGATTTAATTACCGTAGCCGGTATCCGCCATCGCATACTATGTTATTTGTCATGTGTTAATTCGCGGACCAGATTCTTAGAGGTTTCTAATTACCATTATTCTTGGGCGTCTGTCATACGGCAAGGACTGCCAAGACCCGTCAAGACCTGTCAAGCCATATGTCTCAGCCTCGACCCGGCTATTGGTCGGCGACTATCGCAGCCTCTGCAATGAAGCCTAGAATCGGAACCCGGCAGAAGAGGGGTAATGGAAATTGTGGCCAAGGACATGTGTATAAATAGAGGGCAAGAAGCGAGGTTACATTAGGAGAAGAAAAAGGAAACATAGACTCCTTGAGATCCAAAGAGAATTATTAGTTGAATAAGAACCCTTGTTCCAAGCCCTTGAGATCAAGCCCTTGTCACAATCTCAATGCTGTAGCCGGTGACTTGCCACTACCGACGTAAGATTGTTAGTAGTGTTATCTTCATATCTGTTAACATGGATTGAAGAGCGCCGGAAATTCTGCAATGCGCGCTTATGGAAGCTATTCGTAGTCTCTTGAGTTTGTAAATATTAATATTGGCAATTTAAACCAACCCTAGTTGAAAGGCTAATTCACCACATCTGGAAGCATGGGGAATATCACCGAACAAGTTCCAAACCCGGGCAGTAAGCGCCCTCTACTTACCCACACCGCCAATGCAGCCCAGCCAACGTCAACACATATTTGGTCTGAGAATGTATAGTGCGTTGTACATGTGCTTCTCGCCGTTTTTGAAGGACTACCCGTAGACGTGACACAAACCTCCCTGGTCCGTCGGCAACGGTATCGTAGTCCGAGGCGGGAACATACATCAAAGTTTGTAGCGCGATCCTTTTTACAGGGCCAGGTGTTTTGGACTGCGGTCTAGATATGTGTCGAGAGTAAAGTCTGATGGTCATGTGTCACGATGTTTCTGCCCAACGCGGTACACGTGGTAGCGCCGCCGGGGTTTCTGCGGTCTAGGCCGTGCCCATATTGAGACACTCGGACCTAACCCCCATCCGTGGGCGGTGTGACATGCCACTAAATTATTCTAGGGTTTCGCTCTTGGCCGGATAAAATATTGGCTTTCCGCAGTTGATAATTGGTACAAATACTAACCCTTTCAAGTCGTCAGACTAGTAGCTCAAAATTCACATCAAGGCTACTTGACAGGCATTAGTTCCGGGGCTGGTATTGAGGCAGTGCAGGTGGCTTAACTCTATTTGGACTGAGGATGCGACGCAATTCTGTTGACTTATATATAGTCCTGTATGTATACCTGGCTATTTATCCTTGTTTTCACGCACACAATAGCTCAGCCAGACCAGCCGGTTTCTATAGACAACTTTAAATTTTGAACTCGAGAGTTGACATGGATTGGAAACAAGGAGTGATTTTCCCTGGTTGGAATAATCAGGATCACTATGGACTGTTTAGTTATAGTTTGACCTCCAGGGTGTGGACAAGGTATAAGTTAGCAAGAACTAGCTGTATTTACCGAGTTGGTTTGATATAACCATTCCTTTTTACATGGCTATACGGACAGGGGTCCTTTGGCTTTGGGAGGTTTAAGACTGACTGAATTGACCCGTCTATTGAGTATTATACTACTATTACACAGGCTTTATCGCTCGGAAGGGCCTCGCACTTGCTCACAGTTAAGATATCACAAGGGCCTTTCGGCGTGAATGGCTCAGATTGTATAAAGACTTCAACGTATATTGCGACTCAGTTTGTTCTAATTTATAGCTTTGAACTTCTTACTGGATCTATTAGATCCTTCATCTCTGACCTGGGCCAGTCTGGGAAAAGAGCTGGATCCGGACGTTCCCTATCCCAAGCCCATTTCTCCGTCAATTGAGGGGATAGTTGACCCTCTATCATCTGAATAACATACTTTCCGATTACAGGGAAGAACTTATAACCGTGGAATGAACCACCGGTCGCAAGATATAGGCCTTTTGCAGCCGAATGTGGTGAGATGAGGAAGTCAGAACTGGTGGTGAAGGCGTCCCTATCCAACTATTAGTCAACTTTTTCATTTTCGTAGACTTGCAGGACGTACCAGCAAATGCGGTGTTTCTGCAGCTCCCAATGCGCAGTCTTCTCGCCGTAGAAAACTCTGTTTGCGTGCTTGATGTCCTCTTTAAGCCTTCTAGAAACCTCCCACTGCGCGTAATCTGGCTTTGGAGGCGGTGATGAGACATAGTGGCCAGGCAACACTTCTCTGGTGTTCTTGAATATTGTCTGCCCCCACCATTTCATTTCACGGTCTCCTGGAGTTGGTGGAAGAGAGCCGATGAAGGGGCCTGTTCGCATGATTAGATTCCCGTGCAAGGCAAAGCATCCGGGAGAGTACCCTTACCTTGATCGGGCCGATACCCTTGAAAAGCCACAGGCATGGAACCGTATTTTGCGTGTGACTCGTCATCTAATTTAGCCATTCCCGTCGTGATGCCACCTGCGACAAGCCTAAATCCAGCTGCGATATTGGGTCGGCCGCTATTCACAGCACTGAATTCGAGAAGTGTTGGCGTGTACGCCCCAGCGCATACGATAGTATGTGTTGCTTTCAACACTTTGCCCTTTGTTGTTTTAATACCAGAACACTGGCCATCCTTACCCAATAACAATGTTGCTACTTCGGCTACTTCGTACTTGACGCCTAAGTCCAAGGCTTTGCGAGTAACTGCGCGTAGAGAGTCTCCGGCGGCACCCCATCCGCCGGTCGGGTTGATAAGCACCTCCTTGACGTCGGTATAGTCGGCATCCGCGAACAGGCCGCCGTACAGTTTGCGCGCTTCCTCAATCGACACAGCTTTGATATCGGCCTTTCGTCCCAGACGTTTGTAGTTTTCGATGACGCCCCGCGCGTAATCGTCGCGACACGTCCATATGAGACCCGTCTCATGGAAAAATGGTTGCCACAAGGGATCGGATTTGAAAACGTCCTGCGCCTCGAGCGCAAGCTCACAGTAGACAATGTCATCATAGTCTGCCCGCACCACCTTGTTCCAGTCCCACGATGCAGCTACACGGGTGTCGGCATCGTAGGCATCCCGATCAACCAGGGTCACCGATGCGTTGGGATATTTCTGGATCAGGTGGTACGCCGTAGATACGCCAAACACGCCTGCTCCGACGATGATATAAGACTCCTTGCGAGCTGACATGTTGAATATGGAAATGACGAGCAAGTAACCTGGACACCACTCTTGCCTCCCGCCTATCACAGACAATCACATGCTGGAGGTTTATATCTCCCTACTGGGCGGTTCTCTGTGGTCTATCTGATCCTTGGCTCTTGTAACAGGGCCGGTATCGCCCTAACGAGACCCAGTACTTACCCAGGTAGTCTAGGTTGTGCAGTCGGCACGGCTCTCTTCTCCGCATGACCGCCCACGTGATCCGCGCCCTTTGGATGGGTTTACTTTATCTCTCGTTGAGATAGGTGCCGATATGTTGTTTTGACGTGCCACTTAACGCTGTTGTTTGTGGTCTCCGCATTTTGACCATTCCAGAACGCAGAACCAGCGATTTTGTTGGTGACTTGGCGACCGGGGCTGTATTGGAATCCCACTGGATTGGCGCCCGGAGTAAACCGCAGGCACCTGGAAATTGGTTATCTATTTCCTAACTAGTAGTAGGCCGCCAAAAGAGGCAGATAAGCTCTCCGCACGGTTATTTGGAGACACTTAATCACGTATGGATAATCTCGTCGTATCAAATTCTTTGTAACTCGCAAAGCCCACAAGGATTGGCTTGCATTCTTGAGGTATAGGACGCGATTTTCCTCGGACCACACAGCAATTGCCCCTATGGCGTAGTGGTAGCGCGTGTCACTTGTATAAACTTACAAAGAGATGACAAGGTCTCTCGTTCGATCCGGGATGGGGGCAATTTAACTTTTATCCTTTATGTTTATTTCTTTAAAATTTTTAGCTTCTTACTAAAAGCCGTTAAAAATATAGGTTGTTAGATCATATTAACGGATTACTGAAGTTATAAACACCTGTTTATCGGCGGTGTATGCTTTAAAGTTACTAAACACGCGCGCTAGTATTTTATACGTACTAAAAGCTGATCGACATTGATAGACTAACAGAGAAGGAAGTTTTGGGCTGTAGACCATATCTATTTTATGAAATTCGGATTGGCATCATAGAAAATAGGTGTTAAACCGCTAAACAATAATTAACGTCGACTTAGCTATAGCTAAATCGCCACTATTAGTAGCCAGTGTCGATACCTTCCCTAGAACAAAAAAACATATGTGTATGGAGCGAAGAATTAGCTTACGAAGGAGGTTGAACCCTTCGCGCGACAACAATAGTCCAGTCTATACATGCCCACATACTTGACCCCTGCCCCCCACCCCAAACGAGATCCTAACAGCTGGCCCAGTTAGTCTGTATACTTATATCTGTCCCATGACCGCATTGTTCTATTAACTCTAATATTTAGTTCAACCCATAGTATTGTAGTAGTTGGCGCACAAAGCAATCACAATGCTGGTGTTGAGCGAAATTATTTGTGGGTAGTATGAATAAATAATGGCTTTGTTAGTATTTCAACACTTCTTGCGAGGACGTTTCAGATCCGCAGGTTCGAGGAGTCACATATGGGAGGGCTATTAGGAGTTAGCTCTAGCTAAGCAAAAGTTCTGGATCATATATATTTACTCCCTGGGGTTAAGAACGGTGCAACTTCATTGTTAGACGTCAAGAAGAGTTTTATTGGTCTTAGTATATTTGCAAACCTGCTGCTGGCTAATAATCTAAGATGAAGAGCCTTTGTACTAACCTGCAATCTTTAAGTTGAAGGGTATGTTAAGGAAAACCGAAGTACATATTATGTTAACGAGGGCGGGCCTTAACATTGGTATCTGCCCACCGAGTGTTGGGGGGATATCAAGGTACCAACAACCCATTGTTACCCGGGCGAATAGCTCGAAAGTCGTGACCACAAACCAAAACACCTTGTTTTATTAAATGTGATTCACCTTCTGCAAAAATCTTGAGTACATCTTGTACCTTTCTATGGAAACCTTCAATGCCTTTTGCGTTTTATATTTATACTCACTGGAGTCAACTACTTCACCTCAATTCACACCCATGGGATGCTCTGCACCAAAGGAATTCAACTGCTAATTCCAACCCCAGAAAAAACACACGACTTCCTTTCAAAGAAAACCATCTAGTTTTCTAAGGCAACGATCAAGAATCTCGAGTCTAGTACTAGCTAGAAGCAACGCGTCGAAGCCTGTCAAGAACGCTTATCCCAATCCCCCCAACCCTTGAATCAGGAGGAAGCCGCTCACTATGGCCACCGTCACCCCGAGCGAGGCTATCGCTTATGGCATTGAACCGGATATCTGTGAGTAATTCTTAAAACCCCATTCTAGGATTTGGAGAGACAGGCGCACACTATATCACGTCCGAACAGCCTTCGAAATATTTGTAAGCACAAGCAATATCACTATTACTAATTTCTCAAATTACAGTGGGTTCGGCGCAAGAAATCGTGACCGAATTCCGCAAGGAAATCTTTGATCTGAGCGAGCTCGGGCACCACGACAAGGCTCTTGACGAGGCGCTTAAGTATGCTTGCACCTGGGGTTTCGTTACCGGCTACAAGATCGTCTTCGACGCTCGCATTGGGGTTCTGCCTAATGGCGAAGACCCGCATCTCGCGATCTTTCTCTCGTTCATGGTCGCCAACACCGACGATACGTCCCAACCTGAAGGAGGTCATAGCTCGGCAGGAAGCGTAAAATCCGTAGGGAACGATGCTGGACAAGTTCGGGCACCGGTTGCAGAGACCCTGCAGCACGGCCAGCGGAAGGAAGATAAAGGGATGTCGTACGCCACAAAGCGCTGGGTGGCACAACATATTCTCTACCTGATGCTGCGATGCTACGGAAGTATCACATTCCCAAAGAGCGTCTGGTTTGTGGAAGACTGGGTCGGCAGTAGCCCTCCTTGCCTACTACTGCCGTATGCACTGACGGTCGCTGATCGATTCGGGAGAGCAGAGAAAATACGAGAGCGTATCATCGAGCAGATCAGCATTTCCACTGCCCCCGCCAATCCAACCCACGAGGATGAGCATTAGGTGATGAGCACGTACTTGGAGGATCCGGAAATGACGGAAGAACATGGGGATTAAGAGAATGAGATGAGGCCTGAGAAACTGGATGAAAGCATACACCAAGTTTTCCGAGTAACTGGACAGTCGAGGTTGGAAGTTACGGTACTAGGATGCCCATATTGGACAAGGCGTTTGCATACCGCATTGAGATAGATTCTCCTTTGCCCTTCTAGCTTATATATATAAGCTGCTGGCCGAATCGATTCTTCAATTTAGCTTGAATGCGATTGCCGTGTCGGTGCTCGGTTGAATTGAAAGAACGAGCTCAGAGGGGGTAGTAAGATCAGCACCGTATCAATGATATGTCGCATGTTTCGGTAGAGAGGCATCGGCAGCCTATCCCGTTCTATTGCTTATCTGTGAGCCCGCCTACACAAACCGCAGGAAGTAATATGTGTAAGATTTTGGAAGACTTAAGAGTCGATGTGACGCTCTATGTTTCCTTCGCCCGTTATCTGTCTAACCGTCAGAGGGTAAGTGGCGTAGCTTGTATGTAACACAGAGCTCTTCGCAAACTGAAAATTGAGTTATATATTAGACTTTAAGGCAATTAATACTGTTTTATTGGTGCGGGAATCCTAACCTCGTAAACATTTGTCGAGGAGGGAGGTCGAAGCGGAGGTCACCGTAGCACTTGCCATATTCCCTGCTCATTGCCATGGATCTCCAATAATGATGCTGTGGGAATGTATGATTTGAAACTAAAATGGACTTTTAAGCCTGAATTAATTGATAGTTCAAGCTCTTCGTGACATATACATAGAGCTGTACGTGTTTTGACTCGCTCTGGTTGCGAATGGCGGCTTAGGGACTTAAATTGGCTGGTGCGAAGTTGGGTGTGGTGAAGATTAGGCATTCACATGCCGACTCGGTACAAATAAACGGGAATCGGTAGTTCAGTACCGTTAGATAGACCCAAATACATATTCTGAGACGTACATGATGTCTCTTCATCTCCTAAGGTGTACATTATCCATACCTTATGTGCTGTTTGATATATGTACTTAGAGAGCATTATTGAGTTAGAAGGTGTATGCATATATTCTAAGCTATTTGCTTATCGGGCTTCCCGTGCAGTTATCGCGTATTATTAAATACGGGCATTCCACTAATCAGCGTGCGGTCTATTGAGCGCGTCCCCAGCTACAGACGCGTCGGATACGTAAGAGCCTCAGCTGTAGTAAGTATCGAGGCTCAAACTGGTACAGCAAGACGCGAACAATTACCAAGATATTATCTCTGTTACCAGTAGCTCATAAGATCGGCGGTGCATACCACATACCTATCACGTCCTTCAGGCTCTCGACCACCACAGACTTTGCCAGATGAGCAGTGCGCGTATAATCTGCCCATTAAGGATGCCCCCGACGGTTCTAAGCGCATCGTGAGCTCTTCTAAGGCTTTGTTTCAATGGATACCCTAGACTGGCCAGCTGAGTGGGATCTCCCCTCATTTTTCCATCAATCACAACGCATGCTTTGTAGCCCCTCGGAGTGATGATGGGACGGACCCCACCAACTAGTACCCCTCTGCTACCCCACGGAGAACGACGACACCGGGAAGAATGGGGAATCATAGAGTGGGATGTCGTATTAATTACACGACTGGCGCTGGACGACAGGAGACAAGTTGATGAAGGACCGCGTTCGTTTGCTTCTTCGTCATTCGTCCTTTGCCTTCTCATTTCTCTCTAAGCCAGCAAGCAGTGTCTTCCTGCCATACCTGGTAATTATCCCCTCTTACATAATTTCTCCATTGCCTTTCTCGAATAGACCAAGTCTGAGGTAGACAAACCCCATAATGCCTGAGATAACTATCACTGGCTGGAGGACGAGGGATGTTCGGTTCCCTACGTCTCTCGACAAGACGGGCTCCGATGCTATGAATGCTGCTGGCGATTACTCTTCTGCATATTGCATTCTCGAGACGGATTCAGAGTATGCAGGCCATGGAATGGTATGTTTGCCCAACTGAAGCACGCTTATAAAACTCCGTTAATAACCAAACGTAGACATTTACCATTGGGCGCGGCAACGATATAGTATGCGCAGCCATCAACCACCTCGGAGACAGACTGAAGGGTCGTACCCTCTCCTCTCTGGTAGCGGATTGGGGAAAGACCTGGCGATACCTGGTCAATGACTCGCAACTGCGCTGGATCGGCCCTGAGAAGGGCGTCATTCACTTGGCGCTCGGCGCCGTTGTCAACGCTGTCTGGGATCTGTGGGCCAAGTCCCTTGGGAAGCCCGTCTGGCAAATCGTTTCCGAGATGACGCCCGAGGAGTTCGTGCGGTGCATTGACTTCCGGTACATCACAGATGTCATCACCCCAGAAGAGGCTGTTGCCCTGCTAAAAGAGAGCGAGAAGGGCAAAGCAGAACGCTTTCAAGCGGCCTTGCAGAGCCGGGCCGTGCCCGCGTACACGACGAGCGCTGGCTGGCTTGGCTACGGCGAGGATAAGATGAAGAGCCTACTCAACGAAACCCTGAGTCAAGGATACAAGCACTTCAAATTGAAGGTTGGCGGAAGCATCGAAGAAGACAGGCGACGATTGACCATTGCGCGCGACGTGATTGGCTTCGATCGTGGCAATATCCTAATGGTCGACGCGAACCAGATATGGAGCGTACCCGAAGCTATTGAGTACATGAAGCACCTGGCGGATTTCAAACCCTGGTTCATTGAAGAGCCTACCTCGCCCGACGACATCCTCGGCCATAAGGCCATTCGCGACGCGCTGCGACCCCTCGGTGTTGGCGTTGCTACGGGCGAGATGTGCCAGAACCGCGTCGTGTTCAAGCAGTTGTTGATGGCGGGCGCTATTGACGTGTGTCAAATCGACGCATGCCGACTGGGTGGTGTGAACGAAGTTCTAGCGGTGCTACTTATGGCCAAGAAATACGGTGTTCCCATCGTGCCACACTCCGGCGGTGTCGGCCTGCCCGAGTACACGCAACATCTGAGCACCATCGACTACGTCGTTGTTAGCGGGAAGCTCTCCGTACTGGAGTACGTAGACCACCTGCACGAACACTTCCTCAACCCCTCAGCCGTGAAAGACGGTTATTACCGGACGCCGATGAGCCCTGGCTACAGCGTGGAGATGAAGCCGGAGAGTATGGACAGATATACGTATCCCGGCGAGGAGGGCGTCAGTTGGTGGAGGAGTGACGCAGCGAAGCCCATCCTAAATGGTGAGAAGATCTAAATGTATAGCATATGAGTAAAAACACACCTGTTTAGACTATCGTATACTTTTATTTTCCTTCTTGGCTTGGTGGACCTGGTTATATTAACACGACTACTACTCTCACACGCCTTCTTTGATGAAGCTATCTAGATATAATTATTAGCAAGGTTGAAGTTCAGTAAGCATAAGCGTCAGCACCGAGATGTGGGGGCGCATCACCAAACGACTGCTCCCAATCATGCACAATCATGCACTCTCCGCAATGTCTTTCCCTGCCATAATATAAGGCGCTCTGTACTACTAAATAGCAATTACACGATGAGCTATGCTGCTTGCTCAAAAGTTCTCCGACCCATCGCGACGCCCTCGCCTGCCTAATATTCGCGTGAATCCCTTTCTTCTCTTCGGCCCAATGCAGGGCTGAATCTGCCCGTCTAATCTTAGCGAGGGATGAAACACCCAGTCGCACCTCGCCGCACTCAGCGCAACCTTGGAGCCGCCAATATCACTGATAAATAGGCGAGGCAGGTATAACTGCGCATCAAGAGCATCAACTATTGACCAGGGGATTGGCTCACCTCCTTAAATCTAATAACAAATATCTCGATTAAATTGCTTCGACAATGAGCGACGAGGAACGTGCGAATGACGGGAATGGAACGGCTGATACGCAGGATCTGCCTAGATATAGCGAAAGCGAAGCGACTACCTACCACAAGGACGACGCCGCTCGACGGCTCCCGACGCGCACTGCCGGCGAGGGTTCTGATCCTACCTCTCATGACGGGGCAAGGAACGAAAAAGGCATCAATCATAGCGATCGAGACGATATGACACGCTATTTCACAGCCATCAGGGAAGGAAACAACAAAGTTATCACGAGCCTACTGGAAACCACTTACGTGACTACCGATATCTATAACCGGGATGGCTTCACACCGCTGCTTGCCGCCGTCGACGCAGGACACATCGAAACGGTGCGTTTCCTCCTGGAGGCAGGCGCCGATCCCAACGCATACGGCGTGGCCGAGAGGCCAGGTCCGAGGAGATACACGAATCCCCCGAGGCGATACCTGAATCCCCCGGACGTCTGCAGGACGCCGCTGCAGCTGGCCGCGGCGAGGGGTAACCTCCCCATGGTGAGGCTGTTGATGGAGACGTACCACGCGGACGACGCCCTGATTGCCCCGGACGGGGAGCTCGCGCTCAGCCTCGCCTCCGCCAATTCCCACGGCGAGGTCGTGGCGTACCTCCCCGCGCGCCGCGGGGGCGGGTTCCGTCGGTGGAGGGCCCGGCACGACTCCGCGATCCGGAGCGCGAAACGCACCGCGAGCGGCGTTCGGTTCTTGACGTACCACGTGCCCAAGTTCTTCGTCTGGTCTATCCCGAAACACTTCGTTGTCCTCCCTATTGTCAAGCGTGTTAGATGCTCGTGGCGGGGATGTTGAAGAGGTTCTGGGAAGGCGTCAAGGCGTTCCCGAGGTACGTTTGGGATTTCTTGAAACGGATACCTCCCCCCGTTTCTGAAAGAATTGGCAGAGCTTATCCGCAATCTTATCCTTCTGACGATTAAAGGGATTCCTAAAGCGTCAAGGATTGCGGCTTTGTGGGCTTGGGATGGGATCAGGACTCTTGTAGGAGTTATTGGGAGGGCTTTTGACAGACTCTTCTTTTTCTTGCATACTGTTCTAGGGTCTTGTCGCGACCATTATGTATGTGCCTATGAAGCTGTGGGAGATACTAGCCAGTACCTAATGGTCAGGTCGATCGGATATAGTAGTAAGGAAGTCATGATTTAGATCTACCCTACAAGGCGATGAAGCGACACAAACGCATAAGCATGAGCCGGATGTCAGGCGTTCTACCCAAGACGGCTTGGGTTTACAAGCACAGTTTATCCTACTTACTATATTGTAACAATCAAATGTGGTATTAATGTTGTAGAGGTTATAGAGTAGGTGACTTGGAAACCTCCTTAAGGGCTAGCCCTCATACACTGGCCCATACCTTCTCTAACAATGGGTATATGTAATTGGTAGTTTACCGAACCTGTCTAATATAATTTGAATGTGCACTTACCCCTTATTCTACATCTAGGTCCGATCCTTAGAGCTCTGAAAAGAGACGTTGACCAGTGAAACTAACCAAGAAACACATCTAATTAGGATGCCTACAACACCATATGACCCTACCCGAGTAGGCCATGACCTGGAAATCTTTGGCACGTCGTGTGTGTATCGCAGTAACTGCCTGTCTGGAGCTGTCTTTCTTTTCCGGCCTATACGCTACGGGTCGATACGGTTGCTTGGTAATTGACTTGGTTTTAGGGAGTCTCTTTACTAATATTGCGTGCCTACATAGCACCGCGATTTTAATTCAGATTCCCTTGAATTCGCTGCTCATGTTCATAGCCACCTTGTGAAACTTTAAATGATCCGGATTCCGTTCGAAGCAGCGATCAGATCAGTTATCGTTCTCTTGATTTTCTGCCCATGCAACGATGACTCGCGAGTTATGATGGGTGCTCTGGAGCGTGCCGTTATGCAACTCAGGGTGGCTGCTGTCAACCTACCTGCATGCGGTGTGATGTAAGCAAGTGAAATTATACATGGCGGCCACGAGGGAAGAGTGTCTCGGGAGTTGTGGTAGACGTTCACTGACCGAGAATATGCCGCCGACGATGAAAATAGCACATCCCTGGACGTGTTCAATCTCCCCTGCCCGGTCGGAATTTCCCCTGGCGGAAAATGTCTCGACAGGGCTGTTGAATATAAGTCTGCTCATTAAGGCGCATATGCAGAACGTGACGGCTCTCCAGGGACGTCGTTGGCCCTGAGCCCTGACATAGGCTGAAGTGTGAGGTTTCGACTGGCACCCTACCTAATTATTCTAAAGTTAGAGTCCAGACCGAGGTGCACAAATGCTAGATGGAATGCGTGAATTGAGTTGTAGATTGAGCAGGCTATCACCGCCCAGGTTGCGTTTAGTACCGTACGTAGCAAAGTTTGACCCCCTTAAGTCCACGCGATGCGAGTCATCGTAAGATGTTACCCCTCCGTAGCAGTGCATAATCCAACAGTTCTGATTTCTCACCCGATTAATTATAGAAATAACGTGCAGGTAGCATGGAAGGAATATTCTCTCATCTGAGCCTGCGTCGCATCGTCTTGCAGCGTAGCAACGAGGCCCTCCTAGAGTCCTTGCCTCGTTGGGGTAGACAGAGAGCGAACCTATCCCAAACCTATCCCCGCCGGAGCCTTATCTTTCAATCAGGGCCGACCGGACGAACAGCAGCAGGTATGTACTAGCCAACAAGCATAAACCCATTAGATTAAGATTAGACAGTAGATATTGCGAAAGTTTGAATGACAAGAGAAAAAAGCTCGAGCATTAAAATTTAGAGTTAATCATTAGTCAGTCTGTTCCCCCTCCCTTTTCTAGTCCCCGTAGTCACTCTCACTCCGCTGTCCGTCGCCCCCGATCATCCCGTCATGTATTGAGTGCAGCGCCTTGAGCCATGTATCAAAAGTAGCCCTTAAGGAACTCTCCTCTATGCCCCCCTCATGTGTCCTAAGGACTTGATTGCGTAGTTTCTCGTATGCCTCGATCATGACCCATATCTGTAGAGCCGATGTATCTGTGCTAGGTTGGGCGGGTGCCCTATTCACCGCCGAAGACAATTCCCTTGTCAAGAGGTTCACACATGTCTGCAGATCTGGACCCCTCGAGGAAGTCGTTGCTTTCCGCTCTAGTCTCAGCGGCGCAGTCTCATAGCTGGTCCAGGAGGGAGTGCTCGGTGCCGGGGAGACGGGGGCATGTTTGAAGTCCGCCGAGTCTTCCTCGACCAATGTGCCATCGTCAGACCGTGGCGATCCTCTCGGGATTGGGGATTCGGGCACTTCTGCTACCGACTCTAGGGGTGGAGGGACGAGCGCCGGGTCTTGAGGCGAGAAGAACTCGTCGTGCTTTTCCAACATCACGGTATGCTCAATAGGCGCCTCGGTCAGGAACGAAGCGCGGGACTCTAGCAGCGCCCTGTAGGACTCGGCGATGCTCTCAATGGTCGGGACGTCTTGTGACACTCCCTGAGTGCGTAGTAAAGGATGAGTCTCCAGTTGCCCGATGTGTGATACGGGCGTCTTTGCGTATCGCCTCGTCGGTTGAGGCGGCCCATTCTTGATAGGAGGGCTTGGTGTCTTCTCCTGGGGCGGAGCTGTGCTGACAGCAAGATGTGCGAACTCGGGGACCACCATGCTTACGGGACGCTCCCGCATCTTTTCATTCTCGGATTGCCGTGAACGACGACCGTCGCGATAGAGGTAGCCGCTCTTTCGGAAGTCCTCGAGCCACTTGCCATCATCTGGGTTTGAGGGTGGCGGTGAAGCGGGCCGTTGTGGAGCACTCGGCTTCATGCTGCTGAATAGATTGAACGATAAAGACGTCCGACGCGATTTATACTCTGGACTCATCTTGGTGTCGCTATAGTTGACTGAATATGGTCGTTGTTGTTGTTGCTGTTCCTGTTGAGCACCGAGCTTTTGGAGTTTCCTTTTCAGTTTCTTGCCGTCGGGCTTTGCCATTGACGGCGCCCACAGGTGTCCTAGGTACCGATCCATTTCGGTCTATCTAAATGTCCGTGCCCCGGGGTACTTGGATGGATACCTCTGGGGTGTAAATGAAATAGTGTAAATGAGATAGGGACCGTGTGTCAGGATGAATTGAACCACTAATACATAGTGCACAGAATCACGATGAAATAGGGAACTCGAACGATGGCTCGGCTATGAATTGGTATATTATATCCAGACTGACCGCCGCGCTCAGTCTGTCGTTTTTTAAGGACATGCCACTGCCTGCATACCAGAGATGACGTTGCGACATGGTGGGATGCAAAATGGGGGAGCATCGTCATGCAGGCCGGTGGGCACAGTCAGCCCAATACGAAAACCGGATTTCTAGTCTCAGCCCTTAGGGAGGTCGATTTCAGCGCCGAGTGGTGCGCTGGTGCATGGGCATGGCGTGCCAGCGCGAGCGTATCATGCGCTTGTCATCGTATTACCCCTGTAATGGCATGCAGCACAGACTGGCGGTCGTGGCTTACCGGGCGATCCCTGGGACCAGAAGCGCCCGCATCCAATAGCCCATGGGTATTCGAGGCGAGATGGTGGGACTGGACCCCAAAGACCTCTCCACCGCTGTATAACATAGCTACCTGGCGTTCCTGATAGATTATACATAGATTCCAGACTGCATGGTGAAGGTTCTTCTGCGCTTTGTCTGCAGGCTGTATGATGCAGGGAGGATGTCATCGAATCTTAAATTATCAGACACCCGGATTTCTCGGAATCGCTCCGGCTGAGAAAATGAGCCCTTTCACTTAGTCGAAGTTTTGGCTGGCGGGTGGTGGGCACTAACAACGTACCTGGGTATAACAGAAGGAGAGCAAGCAAGGAGGATCAATAAGCTGCCTGCTCTGTTATACTGCCTATCCAGGTCAGATCCGGGTAGTCCCATGTTAGTTTGGGGGATTCTCGCGAACGTAGCCGGGTGTCGGAACGTTCCCTCTAACGTAAGCCCATTTACATAGTGTAGTCTATTATCTGATCGCCAACAGCCTGACGTTGTACAGCTGCACTACCCGAGAATAAAGGATGGATTGTTGTAGGTACTGCAGTGATAGCACCAGGTAATCTCCGAGCTGTCGTTTATGCAGATCGTTGTAGGATAGGGTAGTCTTTTATCACGAGCGGTGGCTAGATAGAGAATGTGATGAAACGTTGGGAAACCGTAAAGCAGAATCGGGTAACAAGGGATTGTGTGAGTCGCGATTCGCCTTTGTCTAGATCCGGCTGGGCGAAGATCTTGGAAGGTGTATCCACTCTTTAGCTCCACGTAGTGGGGGATTTTAGTGGGCGTACTGTACACTAAGTACCTAGGTATATTGATACCGAAAGAATATAGCACACAGTGTGTATGAAAGCAATACACATTGTCCCATGTACTCATGTTTCAGAGCAGCGTACCGCTGAAACTGCAGCTGAACCGCTTTATATGGCGTAGTGCACAGCCGTCAATCGACTAATACTCAGGGCACCATACAGTATCAAGTTACAGTGCTTACGTCTTAATTGCATCCTAATGCGTACCACTCAACGCGTTTTCACGGATCAACTGACGCGCTCTTGCATCGCATTTTGCTCAACATCATCAACTTCAACAACCACCACCACAGAAGCCCACCCTCGCTTTCGTTCACATCACGAAGCAAACCATTCCGGCCACTAAAGCCACGAAATAAAATCTTCCTCTGGATTGGCCCATTCAACCCAACCATGCCGCTTATCTCCGGCGCCCAGCGCAACCGCGGCCGCCCACGACCCTCATCGCCAGCACATGCACAGCAGAATCGGCGCGCTACCCGGTTACCCGACTACGAACCCCCATCATTCCCTCTCGATGCCGCCTCACGCAGGGCACTGGCCGAGCTCTCCAACAACACAGACACGCGGACATACGAAGAGCAGTTAAAGCAGTCCATCACACTGTTGACGAACAACGTGCGTGACATCAACGATCGCCACGTAAAGAGGAAGGATGAACTAGATAAGTTGAAGAAGCAGCATCGGAGCCAGAGTGAGGACGATGGGGAGGATGACGAGCCGCGGAAACGCCAGCGCGCCGAGGAGGCAGCCGTCATGCGTCTACGGGAGGCGGTGCCTACGCTTACAGCTGAGTGCGAGAGCGCCGTGCGCGACGTCATAGACCTGCGCGTCGAGCTCCAGGATGGCCGGAACGCGATACACGACACGGTGCGCAAGGCCGAGTTGGAGAGCGCGCACGCCGCAGAGCTGGAACAAGAAAACCGCGAAAACGGGGCTAAGACCGAAGACGAGGACCTCGTCATGGGAGACGCGCAGCACAGCATCCTCGGCCCCTTGCGAATCTTGAAGAACGAGCGGGAAAAGGCGGCTGCCGACTATGCTACGAGATCTCTGGAGCAGCGCTATGCTCTTGACAACGATTATATCGGTTTCAAACGCCTCTGGTGGGATGCTGTGCATAGTATAGACGGCAAGCCGTTGCCGGATGCGTCGAGGTGGTTTGCGCGTAGTAACGCTGGCGGCGTTGAAGAGGATGACGAAGAGGAGGAAGAGTTAGTCATCGCCGAGGAGCATCTGAGTATCTACTGCCCATTGTCGATGGTCATAATGGAGGAACCTTATACGAGCAGCGTGTGCAAGCACACCTTTAACAAACCAGCCATTGTGCAATACCTCCGCGAGCACCCGGGTCATAGGGCCACGTGTCCGCAGACTGGCTGTAGTAAGGTATGGTCAATACTTCGAACCGTCTACTGCCCCCAACTCAACTGTGGCTACCTTGTTGTTATCGTGAATACGCAAAACACTGATATTTTTGACAGGAAATCTCAATCACGGACTTTTATGATGATCAAGTCATGCTTCGTAAAATTCAACGCGCAAGAGCCGAAAATCAAAAACGAGACGTGGATGATGAGGACGACGACATTGACGGCGACGTTGACGGCGATTCATCAATGCTTCAACAACGCAGCGTTAAGGCTGAGCGCGCCCGAGACCGAGGGAACCAACTGCTCGCGGATCTGGGGCTGGACCCGGAGGATGACACCGTATGAAGGTGACGATCAAGAGGACGGCGAATTTGACAAATACAGCATGTTGCTCTAAATCAAGGTCCATTGCTCCAGGGCCGGAATGCCGTGCTCTAGTCTATAGTCTAAGCTGGTCTATAGTAACGAAAGCCTCAGTCTACCGTCCCGCCATCTACCGTATCTATTGTTACAAGCGCCCGTGAGAGCGTTTCTACCTCACACCCCAGATTTATGCGTGGCCCATTTATAATTTGGCCGGCGGCCCATTGCTCTTCTTGGGTGCACTGCGGTACCCAGCCTGCACGTGCAAATCATTCACGACATTACCCTGGGCGTCCCGCCGAATATCTAGTTCCAAAAGCTTCGCAAAAACAGCCGAGAAATCAGCAAAGAAGCCGTCTTTATCGGCAGCGTATATCCCGACCCATTTCCGGAACACTGGGTCGGGAGGCGGACTCATCGGTGGACAGCATCATCAAACCCTCCTCTACCTCCTCTCCATCGCTCTGGTCCTCGACTTCATCCACGCACACTAACCGCTCAACGCCGTTCGCCATCCGCTTCCACTCCTTCCCGTTGGCGAGTGGAGCCGGAAGTACTGATTCGAGAAGCGCGTCGGATTATTCACCCACCCGGCTTCGAAGCCGGAGCGGTCGATGTGGCAGCGATCAAGATTATGCGCTCCGCTCAGCGCTTACGATCTCTTGGTTACTAAATCCCATTGCGTCCGAAGATATTTCGCAGGTGGGACGGCGCCCTGCGCGCCGTCCGGCTTAGCCTGTCACGTGGCGGGATGGCTCGCCTGGTCTTCCTCGGCCGTGCCGAAGTCCGTCCGTCCGCCCGCCCTTTCAAGGGGATCTGCGGTTCGCCCATGGCCTCGATTGCCACGGTCGCGGCCAGCGTCCACGGGGCCCGCGTACGTGATCCACGGATGCGCGGCCTTAATAGGCTCGAGGAACCCCCCTGGTCCCCGCTTGCTGCGTCGTATGTTCCTGCGCTGTGCCAGGCTAGACGCACGATAACGGGACCCGCGGAGCCGTCGTTGTAGCTTGGTTGCTCGAGGAGGTCGCGGATCGACGCGCGCACGGCGGCGAAGTTGCGAGGCGGAGGGCTGCGGTGGTTTAGCGGCACTGCCGCCGGTCGTCCGGGACGGCACCATTTATAGTGCTTTTCTTCTGCTCTTGTCGTCTGAAGTGAAATAGGGTTGGTAAAGAGTGTATATAAACGACGATTTTCGGAAATATCCGGTTTCGGGAGTGGGTGTCTGTTTTACCGCACCGCTACCAACGCAATAGGGCATTCTTTGAACTTCTATACAATCATCGTCGGTAGATAAGAACCGATAGAGAGAAATCGATCTCGTACATCGGCTCGTTGATACATGGTCCGATGGGAATCTACCGCCTTTAGTGACGGGACGGTATCCATTCGCCTCTTACCTAGGTGGTAAACGATGGCCTCGACCCCCTTTCGCATAAATCGTACGGGTGAATGTCTACACTGAACCTATTTCGTGTACGTTACTTTCACATTAATCTTTTAAGTAGCTACTCCAGGCTAGCTATCCCTCTCCTGGCATATCACATTTATCAAGATGCTACCACTCCCTTGCCCCTGGGTACGATAGACAGTTCTGATTGGGTAGCACACGGATGTCATAGCGAGTCAGGTAGTACGATTGATCACTAATAAGCACCGTCGAGTCCAAGTATATATGTCCGCTTGTCGTAGTATTCAGATATTATCTCGCTGATAGAAGAGAATTTGGCTGAATACATGTGAGTGATGATATATAAGTAGGCATGTTAACCCAATCGAGCTGCGCCAAGCCGTATAAGTCCGCGACAGCCAACGTTCAAGGTCGGGGTCGGGTAGACAACGACGAAATTCCGACAGCCCATCAGGGAGAGCCACAAGAGAACCCCAATTTTCTGCTGCTAGACAGCAGTTTTTATGAATTCGCAATATATCCCCAAACGTTCCATCCACATTTGGTTCCCCTTTTTGCATGCTGTGATGTACCCATGATACTCCTAAACCCTAACCATGTGACCAAACCGTAAGAGAAGAAGACCGATGAAAAGATGATAGAGTATAGGTCGATATGACCAGTGATCCGTTTTGTTTCCAACCTCAAAAGCCGGCTCATAACGTAGAGGAGAGACACGAGCCTCACGGAAGGCGGCTTGCTAACGCCTGGATCTGCGCAGCGACCCTCGCTCGATGCGCGGCTTCGATCTCCTGGGTCGAGCGAGTCGAGGCCAGGGGCGCGCTGTCTGGTGCCCTCGTGAATGTAGTGAGGGAATAGTCTCGAAGAGTCTGTGAGCCGTCGACGCTTGAGGTAGACGGGTGAGTCGAGAAGTAGTGGCCTGGTTTCGACGGCGTCTGCCTGTAGTGACATTTATGATTAACAACGCGCTTCTCAGCGCCGGGATACCACAGGAATGTCCCACGTAACATACCCTCCATACACAGTTCGAATCGAGTCCCGAGAACTAGACATGGTGGATGAAATTAGACGTATATTTGGTTTGTGTATACTGTGTAACCTATAATGATGAGGACCAGTTGCGCTATCTGGCAAGAGCAAAAAAACGGGATTCACAATATTCTAGCACATTGGATAACTAGGGGGAATGCGAGGAGAACAGGCGAAAAAGAACCGGCTCAGCACCTAAGGTAAATATACAGCAGCCCACAATACGCGACAGAGAGCTATGCTGACGGGACGAGCAGTTCGGAGTGTAGTGCGTTAGTATGCACCCGGTTCGCCTCGTCCGCCATCTAACCCCTTCCTAACTAAGAACCGTGCATGAGCGAGGATAGCTTCATCTCACAATGTCGATTGGGCCAACTGGTTCACCGCGGAAGGTCCCGAGGGGGTAAGCGAAGGAATAAGGCATTCTTCTGATCAGTTGCCTGACTCTAAGACAAGGGATTGCTGTAGATATCAAGTAAGTTTATTAGAGTCGGAGCACAGACTCCCTGACGGTGGCGGTAATCTTGAAGTGACGTCTTGGCAATGAGATGCATATAGAACTCGAAGACTGCGAAACGATTGGCTGGGCCAGAGTTAGTGTACATGGGGTTGTCATTAGAAGACGGGCGGGCACTGTGTTTTCAGTCTCCTTGACGAGATTCAGCCTCAAGGTAGGCCCACATCCGCATCTAGATCAGTGAGCAAGTCATACATCTTGCGTGGAGTGGGGGGCTTGGTAGGAGTGGGGGTGTATTCTAAAGACGATGCGCATATGTGAGCACGTCGATGGTCGTAGAGAGCAAAATGAAACAGAAGTTCTAACGAATTGTAGAGAACTGGGAGGCGTACTGCTCATAGTGAACACATGAGTAGATATAACGATCTATTCCTACTTACCTGATCGCAGCCGCGGAAAGCTCACTTATCTTGAGTCTGGTAGACGGGTTGAAGGGGATCTATCCAGTATCATGGATACCTCTTGAAGGACGAGGTGCTGACGCAATCCGGGGGTAGGAGGATTCAGGGCAGGGTAGGTCAAACTGACCGACAAGGTCATCTCTGCTCACGGCGGCAGAGCCAACGATTCGCCATTTGCCATTCGCCATTCGCCGTCAACGTTGTCGGTAAGAGGATCGATAGCACCAACGACCAATCAATCCGCTGCCAATGTTCAACTAGCCGTCCGCCTCTTGCGATACTCGTGGTAAACTGGCTGCCTGAGGTACAGTACGCTGCACTGTATATTTATCAAGAGATATTACCCTCAGGAAGCCGCGTTCTGCGCAGGTGCATGTTGTCGACTAAAAGCAATTCCAAATCCTTCGCATGGGTGTTTGTCCCGCGAGTAGCAAATAGTACGACTCAGGGCGGACGATGAAGTAACACCAACAGTTCAGGGCTCGCGCAGGTGACAGGTAAGCATCGGTTGATTGGATGGCCTCAAAGCGCGCTCCTGGCAGACTCAAGCTCGACGTCGGACGGACGGCAGGTCGACGAAACATGCAGGCGCTCATTCGAAGTTCCCAAATACTATCGGCGGTCGAGATCGGCATGTCGCCGCAAGAGAAAAGTGAGGCGGACTGCATCAATAGTTAGGCCATTACTGCATCTTGGTCCCGTGAAGTTACTGACCGAAATTTCCAAGGGTTTCATGCATTGATGGCTGGTCGCTTTGGATTCTGCCTCGGGGCTGCCTCGTTGGTCGCCTTGTCTGACAGATGCACCGCCTTTGTAGCCTTGTTCGCCTTGTTCGCCTTGTTGCCTTGTTCGCCTTGTTGCCTTGTTGCCTTGTTCGCCTTGTTGCCTTGTTGCCTTGTTGGCCTTGTCCGCCTTGTTTGCCTTGTTTGCCTTGTTTGCCTTGCTCGCCTTGTTTGCCTTGCTCGCCTTATTGCCTTGTTCGCCTGGTTCGCCCGATTTATCTGGTTCGCGCTTGGTCGGGTACGGCAAGCTTCTTCGCTTGTCGGAGCTTAGGAATCTGCTTTGGGCAGAAGATTGTCGGTTCAAACTCGGTGCAGGCCCGTGAGACGTGGAATACCATAAAAGGTTGACTCACGTGACGACGATTGATAGCGATGCTGAGTGTATTCGTTGGAAAATGGGGACGTCTTCTTACCCACAAGCAAATCATTTGGGCGATAAATTGTCGATGTATAACAAGAAAAGGCGGGTTGCAATGGAGGATATGAACTTGAACATCAGCGGCATGGCCATCGAAGAGTAAACGGAGTCCCAGAGCTATTATAATTATCGAGGGTTGAGGAAGATGACCCAGCAGAGCCGTACTCTCATCGGAAACAATTGACTAAATCCTTCGAAAGGGTTATTCGCCGTCAAGCTGGAAGAAATGTGACTCTTATATATCCGAAGAGCCTCAAACGTCGCAGAGAATGATGACACACGCGCTGCCTGTCGTGGCCGCTTAGATCCCTGTCGTTAGCACTTGTATCCCTGTCGTGCGCCGCTTAGCTTCCCGGCGCGAGCACTTGGATCCCTGTCGTGAGCCGCTTAGATCCCTGTCGTGGGCACTTGGGATCTTTTACACCCTACATACTGTATGGTACCTATTGCAGCCAATAAACTCGGCACTCTCTACCAACACTCATGGGCACTTGTGATCGCCGTCATGGCCACCGCTATGCCTTGCCCCTAAATGTTGGACTCTTTTCGAGGTAGTTTTTCGTTGGGTGCACTAAAGGATCGCCGTAAAGCTTCCTCTCTAACATCTGTGACCCAATCGCCGCCGCTCGCCCCTGATCGTGCTCTGTCACGTCGTCTGGCTCAATGCCTTGCAGAACCAAGCAAGTTGCCGGATACTTTGAGAAGTGCTGGAGGCATCTCGAAGACGCCAGGATCTCGCAGCTTGCTTAACTCTAGTGGTGATAAGATATAGATATTTAACAGCGTCTTAATGTAATCCTTCTGAACCATGGGGACCGGGTCTCCCTCGTTGACTACATTTAGGAAAAGGCCACTCTGGAAGGGTTGGACATTTGGCTGTGTGATGGGAATTGTCGATACTGGTGGCGCACCAAACGTCACACAATGGACCATCCTAAAATCTATTTTGCGGGTTTTAACTGTCATCGGCTGTCATAGATAGGTCTAGCGGCACGTCAAGATTCACTCGAGATGGCCTTTGATAGTTCCCAATCTGAATACGTAGCCATTTTGCGTAAAATATTTCGGCGATCACACCACCCACCCAGTGACCCATAAGCAGAAGCTCGTCAACGTGTTTACTGTCTTTTATCACGTCCACGATAGACCCGGCGATCGTCTGCTGCATGGCCTCTGCGACCATGGGAAAGCCGCGGTGCCAGAGGGCTAACCCGTCTCCGAGTTAACAACGTAAATTCAGCCGCGTATCGGCCAAGGGTATATCTCGGTGTGCCTCACCTGCTGGGTATATCTCGGTGTACCTCACCTGCTGGGTGGGGGCTCTTTATGCTATTAAAATTGACCGTCCGGCCAGAGCGCGTCACAGATCCCCGGATCGCAACAACTCATATTTCCGACCTGCCGATTCTACTATCAATAGAACCGACGCCTTTAACACGCACTTTGCTACTAAAGAACGTCTCTTTTGACTCGAAGCGTCCGCAGCTAACTGGATGATCTCCCATTTCGCGGTCGTCCCGATGAAGTAATCTCAACAGCCTGCATGGAATATGGCGTATTGGAACCTATTACCCTTGATACCCTACCAAGGGCTTTCGACGCGCCCGCTGAATTTTGGGCCGAGTGTGATATTTTAGATCTATCGAGAAACATAACCGGCAGATGTTACAAAGAATCCCACGGCTTTCCTCTGTCGGAAATCGCGGTGAGGGGCTCGACTTTCTTCAGGGCCCGCTCGATCTGCTTAATTATATCTGTATCGCCGGTGCTGTCATCTTGCTTCGCGGGTGTTACTAATAAAGCTAAAATTAACACCGAAGTGCTTGAGCCGAAGGTACTGCCTCGGCTGATTTCAACATTGTTGCGCGCGGATGACATTGAGGAGTCGAAGAAAGGCATTGGAACTGGGTTTCGAGGGCTTCAATGTCGTCGATGCTAGTACTTGATTCGGTCTCCGCTGTACTATGAGTGCCAAAATGGCTGTGCAGACCTGTAAGTTCCCATCACCGCCTTGCAATATCGCTTACTATAACAACGCTCACATCACTGTACAGCACGTCTACTGAGCTTCAAGTCGCTGTCGTTGACCTGTTAAGGTGAACCAACCTGCTGGAGAATATTCCTCCGTGCCCCCTCCGCGTCGACTGTGTCTACAATGCCTTGGGGCAAGCGCAGAGCCCCGTGACTGCGATAGCATTTCCCAGGAGCAAGAAAGTGAAATACGATATCGTGGACTACATCATGCTAACTTACCGGACGACTTCGAAACACTTGCGTCGAGTTCGAGAGGGCAGATGCCGCATAACTGATGGGTGAGCAATCGTCTTAGGCTTTTGCTACTACTCGACGCCCTAGCGTCTCTACATAGTAGCTGGCGGTCTAGGATCGGCTCTACCCCATATGTTTGTCCGGAAACCCGACGTGATCTCGAGCGTGACATCCCGAAAGCCCATGTCTTCGGGAAGCGCGCGCTCGGACGAGAAGACCCGCATCCTACGCTTAACCTCCTACGGTGTCATGTATTTGCTGTCGCGACGACGGGCGGCTAGCGGAGTAAGTCACTCAGCTCTTGCGCACATTGCGGCCCTCTTTACGCAGCGCGACTCGAAGATCCATAAGTCTCTAGAGCGCATCTACCACAAGGTTCCCAGAGTCAAGGGGAGTAGAGCGCCCCGCCTGTATGGACGCACGGTGTCGACCGCTCTTATTGCCTTTGGCTCGGCCTTGGCCTTTGGAATCCCTATGTATGCGGTTACAATAGTGCTGTCAATGTCTACCTGGATGGGTGGGTGACCATTAAAATCGAGGATATTTTGCTTATGCACCAGGTTTTCAGGAAGTCAAAAAATATCCCTAAGTAAATAGGTTACGGCCGGGCCGTCGAGCAGCGCCATACATGCTTTAGCTTAGCATGCAGGAGCATGGAAGAATTATGCTGTAGTAGCGGTTTTGTCAATAGTTTTATCCGATGGTAGGGGCTTGGTCCCTCCATATTCATGACACAATAGTGTAAGCACCGGGTGCTGACACCAAGAGTGTCGCGGATTTTGGCCTAGGCTAAGAGAACACCATGTCAAGCGAATCAACGGCCACATTAATGGTTACGCACACATGCACGAGTGACAACCATTAGTGAACGCATCATTTACGTCCCATCCTAATGACCAAACACCGCCTCATTGAGAACACGCTTCCCGTACCACGTGCGCGACCGAACCAGGGTTCTGGTGGGTAAGTACCTGGTTGTCAGCGAATAGGACCAACATCAACCTTAGGAATAGGCGAGAGAAAGATGCAATAGAGGCACTGAGGTAAGATGCGATTGGCGTGGCGGAAATACGTTGCTCATTTCGCATCGTTGCGCTACTCGGTCCCCGAGAAGGCTTCAAAGGAATCGTTTGAACCATCGTACTAGCAAAGGCGCAAAAGATTGCCATGGGCGCAACGAATCTCTAATACATGCGCTCACAGTAACAACATTATTTCGATATGTTGGCGGCTGAACATCAAAAAAACGAACTAATCACGATGAGTAGATCTACTTCACTAACCTGAAATTTCCATTTTCCAGAATTATATAGTAGACGCTCGAAGCTAGTCTCTACGCTACTAAACTAGCTGTCTATCCGCATGCGCTCTTGCATTCCTGCAAGGTGGGCTGAATCAAAGCTGGAGTGCTCTCATTTTTCAGCTTATATTCACAAAGCCCGCCCTCGACGCACTGGCCCTCCAAATTCGTGCTCGCCCTGAAGCTCGTGCCGCCGGTCATGCGCTTGTACCCATTCGTGGCGTAGATGGTGGCATTGTAGGCTAGTGAAAACGAGAGACTGAAGTAGTAGTCTCCGGGCGCCGAGAGGTCCGTGTGGAGCTCATTGAGCGTGAGAATCCATTGCGCGTTGGAGTAGTCGTTGGGCTGGGAGTCCGAGACGCAGCTGTTGCTGCTGTAGCCGTAGGGAGTCAGCGCGTCCGCTTTCCAATGCAGCTCGCATTGCGCTAGGCTCGTCTTGAACGCCGCGTAACCTCCGCCCGACCCGTGCGGTGCTGGCACCGCCGGAATGAAACTCGGGTTCGAAATCGTCAACAGGAGTCTGCTGGCGTTCGTGCCGTACGGGCTATCGTGAGGGTGGTACGTGGAGATTGAGCTGATCTCCCAGGCTTTTAGCGGATACCACGGTGGGAGAGGTGGGAGAGGTAGATCGGTTGCCGATGCTAGGATGGCTTGCGATGAGGCGGCGACGAGCGCCATGCCGAATGAGACGAGTCTCATGTTTTATTTTTTGAGGGAGCAATAATATGTGTACTATGCGAGGTTGTGGTAGATGTACCTAGAGATCGGCAAGTTATTTAGGCGATAAAATGATTGTTTGAGTTACACCACCTTGATTTCCGGTACCATACTCTGTGGTTTTATAAAGGTCGTTAGTCAAGGCCATGAGAGATCTTTCCCTTTTCGAAAGGCAACCGGTTAAGCTGCGATGTGAATGCGAAACTTCGTATTTTGATTCAGGCCATCCCCGTTGTAGGATTTCGGCTATTGCTGCATATTAATATTGGACATCTAGACCTCCGACCCTGGAGTTGTGCCTCAGGGCCAGAGTCGAGCACGAAATGTTGAACAAATGAGAGCGACTGATGTGGAGCTGCAGCGTTGCACGTCGCCGTTACATTACGGTAAAAACACCATGATGCATACGACGCGCAGCTATTCCTGCGTCCAAGCGACGCTGCAGTGTAAAAATCTGAACATACGACGCAGGTAAGGCGGGCTAGCCTCACTCGACTCCGTCTGCGCTCCTCTTCTCCTGTACTATGTAGCTTCTTGCTCTCATCTTCCCATCACAGATTTCCACTGATGCTCTTGGATACAACGTTACGCACGCAAGGATGCTTGACCGGAGCGCTGGCTCTCTGTAATTCTTCTGTCGCGGTGGTACCTGTGTCATAAGCCATGACGCCCTACCCGGGAAATCTTTCTATTTTGGCGATCAACACTCGCACAGATCGGCATGAGACCGCACCCCAGCCTGAGATCACTTGCCATCTTGCTGGCGTGCCTGCAACACTTGCCCCAACCCGGTGTCGGGCCGTCGTCTTACACCGGATATTCGGCTACGCAACTCTGGTTCTCGGTGATGCTGTGGGCTCCCGGCCAACTGTCCTGTATGAGTTCTGGGGCGATATTGCGACCCAAGCAGCAGCTGGGACGGTGGATAATATACGGACGTCTGCCATCGTCATTTCATATGACAATCGCTTGTGCAGCGGGATAAGATGTGAAAGACGTCGCAAAAAGATGCAGAGTGATTACGGCATCGCCTGCGTATAGTAGGTATATGGAGAGACTGTATCGGCATTTGTGAGATTTCAAGACTTCAGTCGAGCTGATTTCCGAAAGGGTTCACTCCTTTTAGCACGCTGTCAGTCCCTGCGAAGCCTGTCGGATACGGGGGAATAGCCGGTGCCGCTAGAATGGATAGGTGCTAGTCTACCTGGGTACCTACAGTTACAGTACAGAGTAGAAGATTAAGGAGTACCACGTCGAAGCCAACATCTGTTACTCATCGCATAGGCTACCGCTCTACTAGCCTCGCGGACTGCTTCCATATCCAAATTGTTTGCAAATATCAACGTCCAATTGCTGTTTCTCGCAGATTCCAGCTTTCCATGCGCCGAACGCCGGCCCTTACGAATTCCAGACCAGGTCCAAGGCCTTGGCAGGTCTTGTTCCTGCAGCAGGCCAGACTTCCCACTTTGTTGGCATCTCAGTGGTTACCATCCCCAGTCCTAAATGGACTCGATTACGACCCAGATGAGTTGCATTGCAAACCGGCGGACACAGTCCGACTAAGCAGAGAGATTGAAGCTCTGGAATACGTACGAAGCCGCACATCTAATGACACGAGCAATTGGATTTTGACGGAACGACTGCCTGGGCAGGAGCTGGACTCTTTCATTCAGTTTGCCATGGGCGTCAATGGGTTGGGGGAAATACCACTACTTACTCGTCGCGATTTGCTGCTATATCGTGACGAGGAACCCCGCTAACGACATGTCGAGACTTGCTCAACCGCATCCATCGTCCGGTGATTCGTATGCCCGCGTCATGTATTTCTATTTATCGGCAGTCTAGTTCCTAAATACGGCGGTGCGAGACACTCGTGAAGCCATAGGCTCCCGAACTTATCCCTAACGCTATGACCCGGTTCCTCATCTTAGAAACAAGTCACCGGGATCTAACGATATCGTATCACCATCGTGGCACGACAAATCATTTCTTCTTGCTCCATCTGGCGAGATACCAGCACATACGTTGAGCGGGTATAATACATTACATTCACACATACAGATATTTTACTACGGCCTAAACGTAGTGATCTTGCCGAAAGTGTCGCTCTTTCCCCAGATACCAGCGCGAAGTCCAGCCAACTGTACAATCTGCGAATGATCGACAAAGAGGTTGGCATCAACCCCAAACTCCCTAATATACCTGTTTCGTATCAAGTCAGTCGCTAATCGCAGTAACACTACACCATCCCCGGCACCGAGTAAATCACAAGCAGACAGACAGACAGACAGACAGACAGGATATGGAACTCACCAGTTAAACACTGCCGGATCAGCAGCCTCAAACATGACTTTCTCCATGGGAATATCCCTCAGAATCGCCTGAATGACATCCGTGCGCCAGGTCTTGACATTCTCCGTGATACCCTCGCTCTCAATCATCAAGCGCTCGACGCCGGCATCGACGAACTTCCTCGCCATGCCAATGGCCTTGGCGGGATCGCTCGTGCCGATGCCCTCCAGCTCGGCCGCGCCCGTGTCCCCGCCAGCGCCGAACTGGATGCCGATCTCGGGTTTGGGCTTGAGCCCCTTCTCTTGCACGCGGGCCGCGAGCCGCAGCCAGTCGTCGCCGGGGAGGCTGAGGAACCCCGTCGACAGCTCGATGACGTCGAAGCCCAGGCTTGCGCACCTTTCCAGATATCGGTCCACGGCCCCTGCTACGCCGTGGTCGCCGCCCCCGCTGCTGCTGCTGCTGCTGAGGATGTGCTCGATCCACCCGCCCGTTGCTCACGTACACGTCGTTCGCGTGCGCCAGCTCGAATGAGCTCGCGCAGTCGCGCTTCCGGGAATAGGGAGAAGGACCCCCCTGCGAATTTCAGGCCGTCGACGTCTTTGGGACGGAGAGGTTAGTGCTTGTCCATCTTATGCGAGCTGGAAGCGAAGGTGCTTGGGAGGCAGGGGTGAGTATATATATTAAAGCTGCTAAAGCCCGGGCCTCGGTAGGGAGGAGGAGACAGATAGATAGATAGATAGATAACAACACCCCATTACTCTAAGAAGAAAACTAAGGGACCATATCTATCTCGATTCGTCACGGAGAGCCCCTTACGTGTACCCATAGTCTCGAGCACGTCCGAGAGATAGCGCGCGCCCATGACAGTATAATAAGGGCCTCGAATCTTAGTCACCTCTTTATCTCGCGGCTTAGGCGCCACCGGGTTATGGCGAGCGAAGCCGAAGCCCCTATCGAAGTCCTCCAGCAAGATCTTGGCAGACCGTGACCGAGACTCGTTCGATAGTCTCGATGTAGATGTCAGACTACGATCTTGGAACGAGGCCACGGGCGATGGCTGTTGAGACCGGGCCGAGAGCCCAGAGGAGTTTACCGCGTGCCAGGACGCCGCCACGGGCACCGCCGGGGAGAGACGACGGCTTGCCCGTAGAGCCGTAGCTACTGACGCGCGGAGGGGCATCGCGAGACTGAAACCAAACGATAGGACTATTGACACAGCTAAGAGATGTTCGGGACCAGTCCCAGCCTAACCACTCTATTGTCAAGTGTTTGGTTTTAAACAGCCAGGTTATCTATTCCTCATCACTGCTGATCGCCGGTTCCGTAACGTCGCGAACCCGGGAGCTTCACGTCATGTTTATGTCATTTCCCTGGGAAACCCCCACAAAGAGGCAATGACTTGTCTAAAAACTTTTGTTGTCCAACCTCGAATGGGACCTTGTAAATATTATATGGATATATGATCCATGGTTAATGTGTAGGGCGAATAAAAGCCCACTGTGCGATAAACCTCACACAAAGCAATTTTAAGGAATTGCGGACATTCTTGACCCATGAGTTGGGCTGTTGTATGTGTTAAACATGCTTCGCCATCGGAAATCTGAAAAACATATTTGGCCTTAATTTTATCGACCGGAGTCTCAGAACTAGAAAAGCGATTTTGACTTCTGCTTTGCTTGCTGTGTCGTGTCGCTTACTTTACAAACCACGCCTTTGCGGATACATCCGCCGTGATAAGAATATCTCGTAGACGAATTCTCATCTGGAAGGATGGGTCATATCATCACAGGAGAGGGGAATATAAGAGATACAGTTTGTGGGTTTCAATTCGCAAGCCACACTGCACGGTCTATAGACAAGACATCTTTCTTCCAACCCGACACCGACCGTAATACCGCATTTCAATCATTTCGACATACATTTTACAACTTTCCAGCAGCGTGGAAGTCATCAAGTGCCTCCACAATGCGAGCTTTCATGCTCTTTTCGCCTTCACGAACCCACACACGGGGGTCGTACTTCTTCTTGTTGGGCTTGCCGGAGCCTTCGGGGTTGCCAACTTGGGTCCTCAGATAGTCGATGTTATTCAGGATGAAATCACGGTGGCCGACCAGGTAGGCCCACTGCAGGTCAGTGTCAAGGTTGACCTTGACGACACCATACGAAATAGCCTTCTTGAACTCGTCCTTGCTCGAGCCCGAACCGCCGTGGAAGACAAAAAAGACGGGCTTAGAGTCATTAGGCTGGCCCAGCTTCTCGGCAACATATTCTTGGTGCTTGCCAAGAATATCTGGTCGGAGCTTGACGTTGCCTGGCTGGTAGACGCCGTGGACATTGCCGAAGCCTGCAGCGATGCTGAACATCTTAGAAATAGAGCTCAGTTTCTCGTAGATGGACCAGATGTCCTCTGGTTGGGTGTAAAGAGAGTTGTTATCGACGTCCTCGTTGTTAACGCCATCTTCTTCACCACCGGTAATGCCGACCTCCATTTCCAGCCAGAGATTGACGGCGGCGGACCTTTTCAGGTACTGAGCGGTGGTATCAAGGTTGGATTTCAGGTCCTCCTCTGATCTAAAAACACAACTGTTAGCTGTTGAATTTTTCTAAGGAAATTCTCAATTGGTTCTTGAGATACGTATAAGAGATAGGATGAATATAAATAACGCCACTCTGTGACTGTTGCTCAGGCTATATCCAGAGACAGGAAAAAATCGACACGAGCGTTCAACTTACAGATCAATCATGTGACTGCTGAACAGAGGAGTTCCGTGCTCCTTAAAGAAGGCCTCTGCGCCGTGTTAGCTGTTCATCTCCTCGCTCAGGTAGCTCATATATAATTATTGGCACTCACCATCGGCATCGAGCATGCCATCTAGCCAGGGAAGCAGCTTCTTGGCACAGTGGTCTGAGTGTAGAATAACAGGGACTCCGTATAGATGCGCGACAGAGCGGATAAAGTGGGCGGCAGCTAGAAGACAAAATTTTCTTACGTCAGCCAAGTGGAAAATACTAGGGAGGCGAAGGGGAATTGGGTTCAATTACCAACGGCACCAGCAATTGAAGCCTCTTGGTTGCTGTTGGAGATGCCCTTGCCGGCGAAGAAAGCGGCGCCACCGTTAGAAGTCTGGAGTATGATAGGCGACTTAGAATCGCGGGCAGCCTCTAGAGTAGCGATGACGGTGGAAGACGAGGTGACGTTGACGGCGGGGAGGGCGAAGCCGGTCTCCTTCGCGTAGGTGAGGAGCTAGTGACATAATATTTCGCATCAGCAGTGCTCTATACTTCACAAGAGGTCCATCAAGAGCCAGGGAAAGATGGCACAAACCTTGTAGACATCCTCGCCGTAGATGACGCCGGGCTTCAGTCCGAGCTTGTCCATGATGATATAACGATAAATGTGATACGCGGAGGTGGGAGGGTAGTGAAGGGAGATAAGTACAGCTCCAAATCCACGTTACCTAGGTAGCAAGAAGCGATTAGGAATATCCTACAGCAAAAATACCGAGAAGACAGGAGGAAGAAGGTGATGCTGATGAGGTATTAAGTAGGGGGAGGGGTTTGCGAAGAAAGATGTGGGATGGAAGAGGTAAGGTTAAGGCGGACAAATTTAGCTCGGTCCAGTAGGTAATTTATGGGCGTATGATTTCTATAATGGGCCCTAGATGGGTACCTAGAAAGGAATAGAATAGTGGGAAATTACCTATAGGTCAGGCAGGTTAGGTGTGTCAACAAGCACAAGGCACATTATCGCGACACCTTATTTACGGAGGTCCAGCACGCAGCGTCAGGTCAGGTCGTCCGAGGAGGGGGAGGGGCAATCGAGCAAGGGAGCATTGGCGCATACGGCCACATTAGTGGCTAGTTATTGGTGGGTCCCACCAGCTGGTGGTTCGAGACTACTACACTACAGTGGTAGCGTGCCAAGAAACAGCCAGGGCACCCCCCGCCCCTGCAACAGGTACATGCTGCGCCTGCAGAGTTGGGTGGCTGTCAGTTGTACTGAGGGGTTGTTATTTCGCATGGCAATATTGGTGCAATTCGTCACAGCCCCGCTCCAACAAGCAGTTTTCCGTAGCGCAGTGCGGTAGCTTTTGGTGGCCCGGGGCCACGGGACTCGCCGGTCTATTTGTTGCAGGTGTACGTTAGTCCAGGTATTTCTCAGCTTCAGTCGTTTCTAGCTAAGGTACCTGTTGGAATCTCGATCCTACAGTCCGTTCCGAAATATTCCACGCCTTCACTTCCGTATAGTGTCGTACCTACAGTACTCCAATTTCCATCTACCGAGCATATAACTAGTGACGATGAATTCTCGGGTCCTCCATTCGAGGAGATATTACCTCGTCTCAATTAAGATGCTCTGCCATGAACCTTATAAGGCGATGTACACTGTCTTCTCAACCGTTGAGATGAATATTTGAGATATAAAAGTCCCCGAGTCAGGTTATACGTCATGCCTGCCTTCAGATTGCCCCGTCTCCGTGGGTATTTGGTTCCTTTACAGACTGCTCCGACAGAAAGATACATGGATGGCATGGGATGGCGAGCATGTCCTACGGCTATCGTCGCCGTCGCCGTCGCTGTTCCATCCCACACTGGACCAATCAACTGCAGACCCCGGGCAAGGCCGCCGGCTCTCCTTCCTTTTCCCCCACACAGAAAGGCACTGCCGAGGATCCGTAGCGGCCTGCACCCGAAGTCTTCCGGACATTCACGATCCCGGCTTGATAGAAGTTGGGGAAGCCTGCTCCATCATTTTTCGAGGCATCCCCCAACGTCTCTTGGTTGAGATGCGAGTAAATGAGCGCACAGATCCCATAGTCACGAGGATTGTCGCTTGTACGGAACTTATTAAGTGCATATAGAAGCCCCGCGTATCATGAGCTTGGCGATGATGGGCCTTGCAGTTGATATTCTACCCGGTCACGATCGCGTCTAGTACCAGCCCCGTTTTTACACTCATTTCCCAGGGCCTCTGATGAGCCATGTTGGTGACTATAAACGCCAACGATTAGGTAATACGGTGTTTATATGTTTTTGTATCAAGTAAAAATCGGTAACAAAAAAGGTGAGAAAGCAATGGATGAAATGATAGTTAGCATGAATATGAGAGTAAAATGACGAAATCCTAGAAAGCGGAACACGAGATGTAAGGGTCCGAATCGAGTCCGAATGAAGGTGTGCCACGACCGAAAAGTCAGTTCAATGCAGACTAACTAACTTCTGTCGATGCGATGTTTCTTGCTGATCGTCACATTCTGCTTCCTTCATTGCCCGTTTGCTTTTCATTCCCGCCATGACCGCTAGCGACGCTACGTGCTACCTCCTCCCCTGCGCTGCATCCTTCAGATGTCTCGATCGATTCAGCATCTCAGATGATGCAGAAGAGCTCGGGGATGGGGGCGGTGAGGTGTCTTTCTGGCCTCTCTTCACCACGCTGCTCAGGAGCTCCGTAGAGACACCAACTCAGCTAGCCGAACTCCTAGACACCATCGCTGTCACCCTCCGCGGCAGTTCGGGGCCAGCAGGGGACTATCAACTTCTCAAGTCATTCGTTAGTAACTTGCAGCCCTCGTTCTTCAGCAATTATTGGCCGGTCATTGTTCGGCTTGCCCTCGACCTTCCGCGACACTTCCCGAGCGGTAGCCTACAGGTCCTCGGTGCTGAAGGTTCGCCCTCTTTGAAGCTCAGTAGAGACCAGACAGCTTGCCTCGTGGTTCACCAATTTCTCTGTACCCTGCGCGCACCTGTCTGGAGGGAAGATTTCTTCGACTTCAGCATCTGGTACGCCTCGGGACAACGCCACGAGCAAGCCTGTAGGATTTATCTGGCCTGCTTGTTCACCTACTTGGACACCTTTCTTCGTACCCCTGAGCTAGCTCCAGAGGATTATGATATCAATTATACACTGGTAACCGCCGAGCCAGACTTCGCGGCAATAGGCTCGTCATCAGTGCCTCTTTGTCCGATCGAAATTGTGGCTGTAGACAACTACCAAACATGTCCCGCGCAGCTGGGCTTGCCATCAGGTGCAGCCGTAGTCTCGGCAAATCGTTACGTGGGCTTCGGGCAATCCGCAACCCAGGAAGAAGTCCACGTCGGAAGCTCGCCAGAGGTTTTCCCGGCTGTTCTGGTTACCCCGCCACTGGAGAAAAATCAGGTTCTCGTCGTAAGGGGTGCGAAAGCCGTGCTCAACATTACCGGACAGCGACGGGAGATCAAGGCCGCAGCTCACGAGGTAGGAGGGCCTGTCGATTGGTGTCAACGTACCATGTTGTTCATGGATGCCTTGGAACTTGACGTCGAAAGTGACGAGAACGGTCTACCGGACCTCGCACCTAATAATCTTACCAGAGACCTGAATAAAGCCGCTATTGCATTCTCTTCGGGTTCATTCGAAGTCGTTTACAGTCCGCTCTGGGGTTGTGGTGCCTTCGGAGGGGACCCCTTTGTCAAAGCCGTGCTGCTGTGGTGCGCTGCTTCTGCTGCGCACACTTCATTAAAGATTATTTGCGATCGTGAGTCGCAAGAGGTTGCCTTCAATTTGAATAGCCTCATAGCAGCGACTACGAAACGACTAGGAACGACGCATGACCTCATTGAGCTACTTCAATCTATTCCTCGGAAGACCGCAAGACTGGCGACTTTCGACTGTATGATGGAACGACTATCATTGTCGGCTGGGGACTCATGAAATCCATACCCTCACTCATATCGAACATCTAAATAGTCGTCTTCGAAGGTCCTTGTGTGTTCTTAGGTTGTGTCGCCTAGGGACGCGCCGCTAGTTATGAGGTGAAAAGGGAACGGGACTCCTAAGCAGTCTGGTGTGGCTTTACATGATAGATCCTAGAAGGCCATAAATGTCACAATAAGTGATCTTCTCTGATATTTTATACCGCCTAGATAGCTCAATTGAATTTCCATCCCATTCATATGTTGCGTCTCTCGATAGAGTGAGTCACTGGAATTGCCTTCCCTCTCACTGAGTCTACATTATTGCCTCTGCCATGTGCGCACTGATCTTAATGCTAAGGGCAGCGTCTTCTCACGAGGATCGAGAGCAGAGTGCATTCGCACTCTACGTAAAGCAGGTCTCACCTTTAAGGTGTTTTGAGACCCTTTGCACAACAACAACAACAAGAAGCCTTGAAACAATACCCATACTTTACATTTCGTAACTGGATATAATAGCGCTCCGACAGTGTTGCTCAGCAGTCAATGAAGTCGGGGATAGCCTATCCAACGCCACCGGTAGCTCGTGGGTGATAAGTTACACCACCGGTGTGGGTTTAGTTGAGTAGGTAACTTCATAAGAATGATTCATCTAGGCGCGCGAGCGCGTTGCGTTAGGATCCCATCAGTGGTCGACTTTATATATATGGCTCATGTGTGTTGTCTCGTTTCTACACGGGTGTAGCCTTACAACTCACGATAAGCGTATACCGGCACCGTCCGATAATACGGCTGCCTAGCCGCAAAAAACATTTTCTCTCACCCATTTTTAACCATCGTAGAGTATAAATGATATAGATCCGAGTAGAATTATGAGTCTCTTCGACTTATTTATATGCAGCGTGAGAGAACCCCTGAGCTGAACAATAGGACCGAAACGATGTCCATAAGAATCATGAACCTTTTTCTCTATACATCATACCCAGCGTTCAGCGTATACCACAATGCAAATTTCGCTGTTTCCTTTTTACATTTTAGCCATGAGCCTGCCCTGCACTCCCCTTCTACCCACATGCATCGCTCGTTGCTTCTCATGACTGCCGAATACCGAATCTACAATTTCTTGGGACCGAACAGCAAGGATCGATAACAGTGTATCACTCAACTACAAACTCGTCGTTGGACTCAGTTAAGCGGAGATGAGGCAATACGTGTCAACTTACCCCGTGAGTTCCTTCGCAGCATCCTTGAAGCCAGATACCAGAGCCTGGTGAAACCCTCCCAGGGGCGAATTGGAGGCTGTAGTCGCGACCAACGTTGGCAAGGCGACCGCCGATTGTAGCGTCGTAATTTTTGCCTTGGGATCTATCGGAGGCGTCAGCCTTCTTTGGCGCAGGGCCTTCGGGAAGAAGATCCGCGACATTCTCCATCATGGACAGATGAGCCTGTCGTTGGTAACCTGTAGCGGCGATGACAAGGTCGCACTCCAGGATTTCATCTGCGTCTGACTTTTCGTAGACGCCACCTGGGCTGTTCTGAACGAGAGGCCGTACTACCAACGTTATCTTGTCGGCCTGGGCTTCGACTCCCGCGATGGTACTCGACCCCAGAATTCGGTGAGGCCACTTCTTGCTATCGCTGCCTAGCTCGCGCTGCTGGTCGTACATGCGCTCGTATAAGTGTTCAATCAGCTCGAGTCGGACAACGCCGTAATTCGTGCTACGAGCATCGCCTAACAGCGATCGGCGGAGCTCGTCGGATCTTGAGAATAGTTCGTCAACGTAGGAGGGGTTAAATATTGAGTTTACACTGTGCGACGTTAGCACCGGTATCATTTGAATTATGATCAGGTGTCTATGGTGAAGTAGTTACACTCACAATGGAGAGTCATCACTAGGTTTGAGAAATTCGGAGCGCATCACTAGCGCGGTCTGCGAATTTGGATACAAATTCTGTATGTTATTGAATATTTCTGCGGCACTCTGACCGGCACCCACAACAGCCACGCGGTATGGGGCGTCTCGCTGGTTCAATATCCGGGGGACCAGGTGCGCGTATTGAGAGGAGTGGATGACCTTGGGATGGCTTGCGGGTAGGCATTTAGGAATCGATGGCTGCCCGCCGATGGCAAACAGTACGTTTCTGGCCCGGTGTGTTACTACGGCCCCTGTTATAACATTTCTGGAGGTGACGGTAAAGACCGAGACGGGTTCGGTGGCCGTCTGCTGCGGTGAGACCGAGATGACCTCATTGCCGTATCGCACGACATCATCGAATGAGCTAGCACACCAGCGAAGATAATCTTCGTACTCGACACGTGCGGGGAGGAACGTGCTTAGGTTGGTGAACTCAACCAGTCGGTCGTTCTGGTGTAGGTAATTCAGAAAAGTAAATTTTGAAGTGGGATCTCTCAAGGTTGCCATGTCCTTGATGAACGAGATCTGCATCTTGGCCCCGGGCAAGAGCATGCCGGCATGCCAGGAGAACTGCTGTTGCTTCTCTAAGAAGAGAACCTTTGGCGATGTTGAGGTACTAGCCCCCGGCAGTCTTCCCGCCTCCACTGAATCGTGAAGAGCAACGGCAACGGCAAGGCTAGCTGGACCAAAGCCAACACAGATGAGGTCGTGGAGCTCGCTGGAAGGGGTAGGCTTTAAGTGAGACACATTGCTTCGTCGTATACCGTTCGCCACAGGCTTGTTCACGCCATTTCGAGTCGAATAGCTCCGCCCGCTATTCGCGCCAGCGTGAGGATCATCGTCTGTGAGACTATGGATTACCATAATGACTAACGCTAACCCTTATTATGTTTTGTTCCGTTGCCTATGTTGAAGCCAGTTAACCGTCGTGTTAATGGTGTCTATATAGCTACCAAGTGATAGAAATGAGATTCTTATATTCTGGGCGATATTGGGCGTTATGGTGACGTTGGGGTGGCGAGGAGAGATTACGAAGTTTGATCAACAGATAAAGATTTGGTGGTATGTGACACGGCAGTCATGGGAGAATGCGAACCAATGTTACCAAGCTGGTAGGTAGGAAACTAAGAGGAGTGGGAGATTTGCCGAGATTTCAAATTTGCTGGTCGGTAAAGGTCAGTCTTATACACAGAGGCACTTGGAAGACCCGAAGGCCGTTTCCGTTACTACCTATATGTATACCTCAGCCCGTGACACAACCTAGTACCAGCCAGGAAGGCCTCGGGGGGCCAGACTAGGGAAGAACGACGGTAGCTGAGTGGGGAATAAGTTCCCTTGCTCTACTACTCAACTATAGTATATGTATGCATCGTGGGCCTCGTTCTAGCGCCAGATGCCTTCTCAGAAGGGGAAAGGGTCGAGAGCAACAAGGTTAGCTGGAGTGGTGTATCACATTGTGCAAGCGGCGCTCGAAGTAGCGGGATGGGTACTGTAGATGTCGTAGAAATGTAAATCTATCCTTCATAGTAACTAGCCTCCTGCAGTAGGCAGGCAACCCACTTAAACGAAAGGATGCAGCGTATATTCGCGTGGAAGCGGGAGCCACCGTTTATAAACGTCAGTTCCATCCCATGAATTGTTACTAGGTTTGGAGAGGCGTATAAGCTTAGTACCAATTAAATATTCCATGTAGTTGAATGTATGTTACACACCAATTTGCTTTTTCTAATTTTAATCTGTTCTTCTTAACCATCCATTAAATAGAAACGAGACGGTAGAACGGATCGTGAGCACTATGTAAATCGACATCGCTCGAAGAGGAAAAAAAACTTGCCTGTTCGTCAAGACGATGCATATCACTATGATGCAGCCAAGAGGGGCGCGTCAAGGGTTGGTGGCGACATCGGCATTATCATCGGATCTGATAAGATGAATATGCATGGGGCTAACTCAGTCTGCCGTAGCCTGGCTATGACGACGTGGTAGAAATACCCGTTGTTGGTGGTATGTCGATTTTCATCATCCCATTCTAGCGCCATCTCCACCATTCGGGCAAATCGCGCATTCGTTTTCACCCCTTTCCACGTTAAAACTGCCCCCCACGGGTGGGCTGTCTCTCGCAATAGCACTCCGAGGCGCCAGACTCGAACAACCCTCGCGCACCAACAGCCCATGCTGAGCCGTCTAGCTATGAAGGGATCACATGGGGGGTTTGATTTTTTGATCAACTAAACAGCATTCTCAGCCTGGAGATTGCGATGACGATAAGTACCCTCTTTGAGCCGTTGGTAATTGGCCTCACAATGAGAAGCAAGCCTACGGCTCAATTCCGGGACTGCTTCTGTACGTCGGTCGACCGGTAGTAGGGATGGACTGACTCTGACAGCCCCATTTCGAGATTAGAATTGTAATAGAAATGGGGACGAAGTGGGACTGGAAGCGCCTCTGAATACCAGTTATAACGTGAATCCTCGATGACCTTGCCTGCTTACCTAAGTACATCACGTACTGCCGGCTTCGAGACGTAACAGTGAGTCCGTGGACCAACGAGTGTTTATTCAAAGACACTCCAGCATCGAGTGAGGCAACGCCAGCTTCACTGTAGCTTTCGAAGACACAAGCTCTTTTCTCGAAGCAAACCAGACGCTAGCGGGAAGAAGGGGCAGGAAGAGCGGAAAAGAGAGCTTAATCTCGGCATGTTGCTGTCGTCCGAGTATGCGGATTTTGGCAGGGATGTTCGGCACGTTAACCAAGATAGGTTATCAGATCTTACCCTTGCCAGACTGTCCCATATTAATATTGCGATTGGAGGTGAAAATTTTTATCTGATGATCAGATAAGATCAAATACGGCACATCACGGAGCCCATATGTCTTGGCATTACCGGGGTCTTCTACAAGGATCGGAGCGCTCTCGTCAAGGAGGAAGGTCGCTGTAAGCTAGAAAAGGGAGTTGAGTTGAAATTTTCGTTTTCAGGGTAGCATAAGACATCTCCATTTGTATTGAGGCAAAATGCACTCGATGTATGTACAGCCGATTCGGAGATGATATAGATGTAGGACCCACCTTGGGTACCTGGGTAGCTATCCCCAGACATCAATCCAGCCCTGATATTGAATTGCGGCTGGTATTTACGACATGCTGGCCGTGTTATTTTCGTTGGCTACCTACTTGGGTACCTAAGCAAAATGCAGCCCCATAACCGTCAACGACATTCCAAGGTTGTGGGCCACAATGCTATCATGCTGCGCTGTAAGGGTGTTTTTAGAGAGCATTAGATAGCCCTTATTCATACTCGGTAGCATACGAATTCGCAAGCGTGTCGCGATTCTGTAGAGCTTTCTTGGAAGAACAGAACTTTGAGCCGAGATTTTACCGGACACGGTCGTTTGTGAATAAAGTGGTTTTGTTTATCGTCCAGATTTTTTCCTTCTCTGTCTCTCTCCCCTTGGTGACGCCATCGGCCTGTTCATCTAACTCTATGCGTTTGGTTTGCTTACTTAGGAGGTACTACTTATGCTACTGTATAAAACGTTATATTAACTAGATCTGATGTTAAGGAGGTCGGCGTTGTGCCCCGCCGTTCCGTCCCACAGTCAGGTACTTTCTAGCTAGACCGCTATACCTTCTACTACTACATACATGTACGTGCCTTAGCACGTAGGCGACCAGCACGGGTACCGCTACTACATCTTGAGGCATCTCCAGGTAGGTACCTAGTCCCGTCACATGTGTTCCGATGTTAGTAGCCGTACATGTACCTATGCACCATGACACCCTTCAGACATACTTACATACTACTTAGTAAAAGGCCTACGACGCCCCGATTGGTGTTTGGGTTTGTTCGCTTACACGTATTGCCCCGCTTTAGATTAGTAAGTATATATGTACCTACCACCCTTTGGGGCTTCTGTGCGGGTATTACTACGAACACTCAAGTATACTTACCACTGAACTACATACCTCTCTAACCAGAAGACAGGAACGCTAGCTTGGGTAATGCGAGCTTCTCGCTCGCCGACGGAGATATGGAAATCGCCTTGGCCTGCTTTCGAGGTACTTACCCCCTCCACCTACGGCGCGCTTGGAGATCTGTCACTCGACTCAGTACTCCCATCATCCTCCTCCCCCTCCTTCTCCCAATGAGTTGTTTAGAGTCGCACGTTTACCCGTAACACAGTCACCGCATGTGCCAATACCGATCCCTTGCCTCTGGGTAGAATTACACAACATCCCGTTTTTGTATTGTCACCTATAGAATGTCATGTATGTTGTGTCCCATTCCCCAACGCCTGCTTTAGTACTTTGGCCACGAAGCCCATTGTGACGGGCCAATATCGCACCGCTGTTGCGCCTTAATACCTCGACGCCTTTGTGCTTGCCGCCGCTTTCTATGGAACAAAAGGAGACATATTGTGTATCGGTAGCAGAGTCTACCTGTTTGAGATTCGGGGATTCTCGCGCAATAACGACTACAGTACAACAACTATTACTACTCCTCTACGACTATTCATAACATACCTATAATCTGGTTCCCGCATTAGAACACCGCGAGAGCCTGCCACTTTGCCATGCCCCCGGACCACCCAAGATCCCTGCATATTGGGGATGGTGTCTCCATCCTTAATGCGAAGCCTAAGAGACTCCCTGGCCCCTGTTTCCTCCATGAGCTTGTCTCACAGGCGAGTAATGATGGTCTGTCTGCTGCCATCGACTTCCTACCCGAAAGCGGCCGACGCATCTCCCTCTCCTATGCAGAGTTGCATGCAGCATCCCTCGCGCTGGCTTCCGGTATATCATGCATCTTGAGATCAGCACAGTTCCCAACTACCTCCACATCTGCGGCTCGGGGCCCGCTGATTATACCTATTCTCTCTCCTCAGTCACCTCAGCTTTACGTTGCTATACTGGCTACACTGAAGGCTGGAGGTGCCTTTTGTCCGTTGAATGCCGATGCCCCACTCGATAGGGTGAGATTTATACTCCAAGATGTGAAAGCCCAAATCGTGTTGGTGAGCCGGGAGCTTGCCTCCAAAATTCCCACGGACGACAAGACTTACAAAGTCATATTCATCGATGATGTTCTGGACCGCCCCGAAACGAAGGGCGATGATTTGGCTAGCCACCATGAGCCGAAACCCGAAGATCTCGCATATGTTATGTACACTTCAGGGTCGACGGGCACACCTAAGGGTGTGGCCGTCTCTCACTTGGCTGCAACCCAGTCTATTCTAGCTCACGAACGACATATACCATCCTTCTCGCGGTTTCTCCAGTTTGCAGCCCCGACATTCGACGTGTCCATTTTTGAAATCTTCTTTCCCCTTTTTCGGGGTGCGACATTAGTGGGGTGTAATCGTGCAGAGATGTTGACTGACCTCGTCGGGGTCTTGACGAGAATGGAAGTTGACGCATGCGAATTAACGCCCTCTGTCGCCGGCAGTTTGTTGAAGCAGCGTTCCCGAGCACCAAGTTTACAACTTCTCTTAACCATCGGAGAAATGCTCACGGAGCCGGTCATTCGAGAGTTTGGTGGTAAGGAAGACAAGATGAGTATACTATGGGGCATGTATGGCCCGACTGAGGCTGCAATCCACTGGTGAGGTTTGCTCTTAATGAGAAATGTTCATGGACACTAACTCATAGCCCATGCAGTACCGTTCAAGCAGCTTTTCCAGCCACCTCAGAGAGAAGTACGATAGGTATACCCTTCGACACAGTTTCGGCATTTGTCATTCGTGTACCGATTGATAGTGGTGTGGCCTGTCAGTTCGAAATTCTCCCTTTGGGGGAGATCGGAGAGCTTGCCCTTGGCGGATTGCAACTGGCGACCTGCTACTTGAACAGACCCCAGCAAACAGCAACTTCGTTCGTGGACACACCATGGGGGCGAGTATACAGAACCGGCGACAAAGCCAAGATCAGGCCAGACGGGACTATCGAATGCCTGGGCAGAATTGAAGAGGGCCAGGTAAAATTGAACGGCCAACGACTTGAGTTGGGAGAGGTTGAACAAGTTTTATTACGGACACCAGGATGTCATAGTGCTGTTGCGGCGGTGATATCGAACATTTTAGTTGCATTTGCTGCTATGGAACAGGAGTCCGATTCGCACACACAACTTTGGACCCAATGCCGGTCTTGGTTGCCAGCCTTTATGGTCCCTACAGACATCGTAATTATGGGACAGCTTCCCCAATTGCCATCAGGAAAGGTTGACAGAAAACGACTAATAAATGATTACATGGCCCGAGGAACAAGTACCATTGAAGACGAAAAGGCCATCGATGACTGTGAGCGACTTCTCTGTGAGATCGCTACCGCCATTCTCGGCGAACGAATTGGCCCATTGACCGGATTCTCCGCCGCAAAGTTCGACTCATTAGCTGCTATTGAATACGCTTCTGCTTTAAGAGAAAAAGGTATATCTGTGGCGCCAGTTGATATTTTGAGCACCAAAACGCCTCGAGAACTCCGACGAAGGATAGAAGCTGTTGTGACACCAGCCGCCGTTCCCGACCCAGGCCATCAGTCTACACAGTACCAATCTTTTGATCTCTATCTAGACAAGGTGAAACTGAGGCCTGCATTGGGTGACCAGATCCATGAGATCGATCGTATAGAAGGAGCTACGTCTTTACAACAATCAATGATCGCTGAGACGCTCAAGGGGGCTCACCTCTACATTAATCAAGTCGAGTTTGAGCTGACCTCACCCGTCACTCTAGATGTACTACAGTCGAGCCTTAAAACGTTGGCGGAATGGAATGAAATTCTTCGAACTGGATTTACCTTCGTAGAAAACCAACTATGCCAGGTGATTTGGAAGCGGCTTGATGATGCTCAACTTTGCGACGATTTTGACGGAAGCAGTTCGGAAGGCAAGATCGATGACGTCGAATCATTTCTTCTTCGTCCGTTAAAGATGGAAATTCGACGTCCTAAAGCAGAAGAGAATAACTTTACTTTGTTTTTGACGTTGCATCATGCGATCTACGACGGGTGGACCCTTGATCTCATCATCGAGGACTTATCACTGCTTCTGTGCGGCAAGCCGCCTACCAAGAGACCGCAATTCTCGCACGTCATGAAATATCTGCACTGCAGTTCCGAACTCGACAGTATCGACTCCATGGAGTTCTGGAGTGAACACCTTCGTGGTGTTGGTGCCGTTACTATGTCCAATTTTCGGACAGTAGCCGTTTCTGAGCCACAGCTAATCGTCACTACTACCAAAATTCCTCTTCATCCCGGAATCCTAAAGGATCTCATGCTAGAGGTTTCGGTAGGGCCTCAAGTGGTTTTTCAGGCGTGTCTTGTGTGGCTATGGACCGCAGTCCAAGGGAGTGAGGATATCACAATTGGTTGTGTCTCGTCAGGTCGAAGTCTTCCGCTATCTGGGATTGACAAGCTTATGGGACCCTGTATGATGACACTGCCACTCCGAATCAACATCTCCAGGTACCGAACTATTATTGAGCTACTTCAGAGCATTCATTCGATCAACCGGGAGACGTTGCGACATGGCCACATCCCGCTATCGAAGATAAAAAAAGCGGCTGGTCTCTCTACCAGCTCGAGTCTATTTGATGTCATCTTTGCTTATCAAGAGTCCCCTGTGAGTCGCAGAAATAAGTCAAACATTGTCCGAGAGACATGGCATCGCGATGCCACAGAAGCCAGGCTGGTTGTTGAGATACAACCCTGTGGGGACCACTTCATCTGTCAAACAACGTCCCAGACAAACGTCCTCCCACAACATCTAACTGAGACTTTTGCTTGTCATCTGAGTTCCCTCGCCGGTCACTTCAATAGCCATTTCGACGCTCTAATTGAGACTATCCCTCAATGTTTCCCTTTCGATAGCTTGTCACATTTTAACGACAACCCGAGATCTATGGAACCATATTGCAGTTTACCCGAAATGGTCGAACATTCTGCTTCACGATTCCCATCAGCATCTGCGCTGTGTTTCGCAGCATCAATAAGTCCATCCACTATGGATTCACGATCATGGTCATATAATGAGCTTAACTCCAAGGCAAATCAGATTGCTCGCCATCTTCAACAGTGCGGTCTTGATTCTGGAAGCGTTATCGCTATTATTATGAACAAATCGCCCTTGCTATACTGCAGCATATTAGGCATACTCAAGTCCGGATGTGCATATCTTCCCATTCTTCCTAGCACGCCTATTGAAAGAATTAACGTTATCCTCAACCAAGCCGAGCCATGTCTATGCGTTGTAGACACAAGTTCATCGCCACTTATACTCGATCGAGGGCCCCCAAAGACGATCAATATGGAAAAAGCGGTTCTCTCATCGTATTTGAGTACCAACCTTCGAATACGCAGTGAACCATCTGACCTGGCATACGTTATTTATACTAGGTATGAGGTCCAGAACGTTCTTTCTCGGCTCAGTACTATGTGTCCCACCGCTGACGATATATAGTGGCACGACCGGTGTCCCTAAAGGTGTCGCAGTCACCAATAGAAATATTTCGAGTAATATCAGCATTCTTTCAGGCATCTATCCACACGATTCGTCCAGCAGAATGCTGCAAGCATGCTCCCAGGCTTTCGATGTTTCGGTTTTTGAAATATTCTTTGCCTGGGCTAACGGCATGTGTTTATGTGCCGCGACTAATGATACATTATTTGAGGATTTTGAGCAGACAGTCAGAGCACTTAGGATTACCCATCTTAGTCCAACCGTCACAGTGGCGTCTTTGTTGAACCCGAACAATGTTCCTACTGTCAAATTCCTGGTTACATCTGGCGAGCCAATGACTGATGAAGTCCTTGATAGGTGGTCACAGCATCTTTACCAAGGTGAAATTGCTATCACCCCCCTTTACGCTCTCCTCGGCAGCTAACAGATCCAAGGTTATGGTCCTTCTGAGACAACTAATATCTGTACGGTCCGCAAAGTTTGTAAAGGTGACTCATCACAATTTCTGGGATGGTCTTTCAACAATACCTCTACATTCGTCCTTCATCCAAGTTCCACGCACCTTGTCCCAGTGGGTTGCATAGGTGAGCTATGTTTTGGTGGTGATCAAGTAGCATCAGGGTATTTGAAACTTCCTGAGGTAACTGCCGCAAAATTCATCGATCATCCGAAATACGGCCGGCTCTACCGATCTGGGGATCTGGGCCGCATGCTTTCCGATGGCTCTCTACTTATTCATGGCCGAATAGACACACAAGTAAAACTTCGAGGCTTGAGAATCGAACTTCAGGAGATTCAAGCAATAGCGCTAAAGACCGGCCTGACTCGGGCATGTAAGAGTGTCCTTTTCACTTACAAAGATACAAAGCAGCAGCAGATTTCCTTATTTTATGTCCCCTCCGACTACGGCACAGCTAAGTTTCAGTTGTTGCCTCTCACGGACCATCTTAAAGAGCAAGGACGAACTCTGCGGCATACACTCCAATCCTGTCTGCCGGATTATATGGTACCCACGTTTATATTCCCCATATCCACGGTGCCCTTGACTTCGTCTGGTAAGATAGACGAACGCAAATTATGTAGATCTATTGCGGAGCTTTCGTCTATTGCCTTCGACGCCTATAGCTCTGCCGAAGATCATCCTGATGCACACCCGGACTGGTCCGAAACAGAGACGTTGGTTGCTGACGTGATAACGGATCTATTCGGGAAAGATAGGAGCGAAATCAACCGCTGGACTACATTCTCCGCCCTTGGTCTAGACTCGATTTCTGCCATGCCTGTTGCTCGTAAACTTCAGTCAGTCATCCGAAAGCGAGTGCCTTTATCGCTGCTCCTCCAGAATCCAAACGTCAACCGGCTAGCGTCTGCCATTGATGAACTCATAGGTCATGAAGAACCAACATCTTCTAGAGATCCCCTGCTTCCGCCAGAACTTGAAGAAGTTATGCGGAAGCGCTTCGAAGTTAGTGGGCAATCAATCACCAAGGTTCTTCCTTGTACTCCATTACAGGAAGCAATGGTGATGTCGTCGTTAAATCACTCGTCAACAGCACCCGATAATGGAGTGTCTTACTATAATCAAATGCTATTTCATCTCCGTGTGCCATACGAGGCCATCATGAGCATTTGGAACGAGATTGTTCGACGCCACGAAATTTTGCGCGCATTGTTCGTTACATCCGATAATATAAGGTACCCGGCCGTCCAAATAATTTTAGACAGTTATGTTCCCGAGTGGAAAGTCCTAGAAACCGAAGATGATTCGCTACGCGAGCGGGCTTCCGAGCATATTGCTTCTATCTCGTCCACCACAGACTTTGATAAGCCTCCTATGGCGTTAGCCATAATTCGAACCAAAGAATCTGGAGACTACCTCTCGTTTGTATGCCACCATGCCATGTATGATGGCATCTCCATGCGAATTATGTTATCAGAGATTGAGGATTTATACCACGGCAGACTGCTACCAAAACCACCTTCTTTAGAATCTTTCCTCCGGGAAATGCGACTGTCCGACCCAGGTCAGGATAGCTTCTGGAAACAACTTTTTCTTGGGTTTCAGCCCACTCCCTTGAGGTGCAAAGATTTTATAAGAGACACGGACACAGTTCCCAGGAGCGTGTCTGCGAAGGCTCCCAGAACATCTTTGAAACTTATCAAGTCCCAACTTCGAGATGTGGGAGTTTCAATGCTGGCGTTAATTCAAACTGCTTGGGCAATCACGTTATCTATCCTAAGCCAACGGAGCGATATATCATTTGGCAGCGTTGTCACTGGCCGTTCTATTCCATCGGACCTGGTTGACAACCTTGTAGCTCCATGCTTCAATACTTTGCCAGTTCGCATGAATGTCTCCCTCTCGACGTTTCTTATAGACATTATGAAAAATTTCCAAACCCTCAATGCAAAGCTTTTGCTGCACCAATTCACAAGTTTACGACACATCCAGAAAGAAGTTGATACGCAAACGCGTCTATTCGACACATTGGTTATTCTTCAGCAGCCAACAACTCCTCTAGACGAGACGCTATGGTCCTTAGTCTATGAAGATGGCCTTATGGACGTGAGTCTTGATTTTGGCTTTGCAGACGTAGAACAGATGCTTACATTTTTACCAGGTTCCAATTGTTTGTGAAGTTATTCCTTCCGATCTGCAAGACACACTCACAATACAGCTCCATCGAGACAAGTGAGTACTGATTTCGCCTTGGTGGATGCTATAAGATGATATGTTCGCTAAATCACTGTAGATCTAAATTCTCATATGAAGCTTTACAGCTTATTGGCAATATATTTGGTCATGTTTTTGACGTATGCCTAAGATATCCCTCGTCCCATATTCTCACTGGCGAAGGACTACCAAATACTTGGGAGAAGGACATCCCACAGTTATTTCATCATGTACAACCCCCCCAGGCTTCCGACCACCTTTATTATCAAGCACCTACACATGAAGAAACATGGTCCCCTTTGGAGTTGACCGTCCGTCAAACGCTAGCAAAGCTTGCAGAAATTCCGGAGGAACAAATCGAACGTCTCACGTCAATATATCGATACGGCCTCGACAGCATAACCGCTATTCAGTTGGCGACCTTACTTCGCCAGCAGAACGTCTCAGTCTCTGCGATCGATGTTATTGGGCATCCCACATGTGCTGGGATAGCAAGTGCCATAAAGAACTCCGCTAAAGAGGACTTCTCCGGAGGATATGATTTTGGCAGATTTCAAAAACAGGTCGAAGAAGAAATCCTTGGGTATGGGGTTGATTTTGAAGCCGTCGAGGCAGTATTTCCTTGCACTGCTGCCCAGCAAGGCCTTCTTTCGCAGTTCTTAGAATCAGGCGGACGATATTACTTCAACTATTCCTCTTGGGCTCTTGACATCGCAGCAAATCTAGAGATCATGGCCCGTGCGTGGTCTCAACTCACCAGTCATCACCAAATACTTCGAACGGGCTTCGTTCCAGTCAATCATTCGGATAGCTCCTTTGCAATGGTGACGTACCACACAAGTCACTTCACTGCTCCAGTCACAATCTATCAGTCGGATACATTTAATGCTGAGAAATGGCTGTCAAATGCTACAGCCGATGCTCTTGACTCACTGGCACGTCCACCTTGGCGACTTGCTCTTGTAGCACCCGGGAATGTCGATAGCGAAGAACCACTGACGATCCATCTTGCGATGCACCATGCTGTTTACGATGCGTTCACATTGCGAGGTCTGCTTCAGGATCTAAGCGAACTTATATCTACTTATAACGAATTGAAGGCTGCAAACATTGACCATGCGCTGTCTCACTATCTTAGCCTTGTGCAGTCGAGTCAGCCAGCGGGAGGGGTGTTCTGGAAACAGAAAGCAGATGACTTCGCGTCTCATAAATTTCCGGTCATGACGCCACTTCATGTCATAAGTTCCAATTCTTCAATGGCGTCGCGAACATGTAAAGCATCTTCCTCGCTTCTCCGTCAGGCAGCCTCTGAAGCTGGCATCACTGTGCAAGTGGCACTGCAAGCCGCATGGACGCGCCTCCTTAGTGCATATATCGGAGAGTCTCGGGTCACATTTGGAGTCGTCTTCGACGGGCGAACTACGGACCTCGCGCGAAGGTCAACTCTCCCAATGATCACTACTCTACCTGTGATAGCTGAGAACGTAACGTCAAATTCAGAACTGGTCCAGCAGATGATGCTGTATAATAGCGAGTTACGACGTTTTCAGTTCATACCAATGGCTCAAATTCAACGTTCTATTGGAACTACTAGACCATTGTTTGACACCATCATGATCTATCAAGCTGCGTATAAGACAGCAAAACCACTACCGTTTCGTGTAGTCAAAGAGCTTGCGTCGGTGGAATATCCAATTTCTCTAGAAGTCGAAGAGTCCCCTTCCAACACCACCCTGCTAAACTTGGTCTTTAGAGACAGCGTTCTTCCACAAGAGCAGGCTACGCTCCTTCTGAGCCAGTTCGAAGCCATACTAATGGACCTAATAACTCCCGTCGAAAGTGTTACTCCTCGTCTCGACATCAGAAATCCCGACTTATTTTCAATCCTTCCTCCAAGTTGCGATTCGCTTCCCATAGAAACAGATCTCCTACATGAACTTTTAGAGCGTTCTGCCCAGCTTTTACCTTCCGCTTTAGCTCTCGAATTCATAGACGAGGTAGCACATTTCAACAAAGCTCGAAAATGGACGTACCAAGAACTGGATGCCTTGGGTAATCAAGTGGCTCATTTCATCACTAACCATGGGGTTGGTCCTGGAAGCATTATCGCGACATGCTTCAACAAATGTCCTATCGCTTATTTTACACTTCTTGGAATTCTCAAAGCTGGTTGCGCATTTCTCTGCCTCGACCCTTCAGCCCCTGCTGCACGACAGCTCTTCATCCTCGACGACTCGAATGCGGCGATGTTGATGCTCTGTGAAACCTTTGAATGGATTGGTGAGGCTTCGCTGCCAGTCCAGACAATGAACGAGAACATGCTAGAGACACTTCCAACTTGGCGCCCGTCGTTGCAACGTGAAGTATCACCGTCTGATTCGTGCTATTGTTTATATACGAGTGGTACGACGGGCGCCCCTAAAGGATGCCTAATAAGCCATGAGAATGCTGTACAGGCGATGGCGGCCTTCAAGTGCCTTTTCACTGGACGTTGGAATCCTGATTCGAGGTGGCTTCAATTTGCCGCATTCCACTTTGATGTGTCAGTTTTGGAACAGTATTGGTCTTGGTATGTCGGTATTGCTGTCATCGCAGCGCCGAAGGACGTCATCCTCAGTGATCTAGCTATGACAATCTCTGAGCTTGAAATTACACATATTGACCTAACTCCTAGTCTAGCAAGGCTTATCAACCCCGATGAGTGTCCAAGCCTATGCAAGGGCGTTTTCATCACAGGAGGAGAGAAGTTACGGTCCGATATCCTAGATACCTGGGGGTCTAAGGGGGTGATTCATAATGCCTATGGGCCAACGGAAGCCACAATTGGTATAACAATGTACTGTGGCGTGCCACAGAATGGGAGACCATCAAACATAGGAAACCTCTTTCCCAATGTTGGAGCATGCATATTTGAACGCGGTTCTGAGACACCAGTACTTCGCGGTGGTGTCGGAGAGCTCTGCGTGTCCGGCAAGCTGGTTGGCAAAGGCTACTTGAATAGGGATACGCTTACCAAAGAGCGCTTCCCTGTATTACAGGCATCAGGCGAGCGGATTTACCGCACAGGGGACCTTGTTCGAGTACTTCATGATGGCTCACTTGATTTTCTCGGTCGAGCGGATGACCAGGTAAAGCTTAGGGGCCAAAGGCTGGAAATTGGCGAAATCAATCATGCCATCCGAGAGGGTCTGGCTGATAAAGCGGGCGATGTTGCCACAATGGTCGCCAGACGAAGAGGTCAAGATATAGACCTCATCGTTTCATTCGTTGCACCGACTTCTGATTCTGCTTTCACACGAGAACTACGAATTTATTACGATGCGGAACATATAGAATTCGCTGGACGTGCCCAAGAAGCTTGCAGATCTCGTCTTGCCACATATATGGTTCCATCCTTCATTATATGCGTGTCACGAATCCCCCTTTCTACAAATAACAAGGTCGATATCAACCAGTTGAAAAGGTTCTTCTCAGAACTATCGCACGAGCAACTTCAAACCCTTTCAACAACTTCTCTTTCAAGTCGCCGGGGACTCAATGGGCTCGAGCGCCAAGTGTTGGAAGCAATCTATCAGGTGGTTCATGTCAATGAAAACGATATAGTGTCAACTACCACAATATTTGAACTCGGTATAGACTCTATCACGGCCACAAGACTAGCAAAGCAGCTAAGGATAATGGGATTTGCCTCCGCGACACCATCAACGATATTACAACACCCGCAAATCAGCCAGCTCTCCCAGGCGCTGGACCGATCTAGCTCTGGTGCCCCCAGCAGTAATACTTTACAGGTAAAACAGTCAATCACAGCATCTCGTCATAGGTATCTCGGTCTAGTATGCGAGGCCCTCAAGGTGAATACGGCTGAAGTAGAATACATAGCACCATGCACACCGCTGCAACAGGGCATCATAGCCAGGTCAAAAGCTAGAGAAGCTCAGCTCGCTTACTTCAGCCAATTCCAACTTCAATTAGACTCTGCTGTTTCTGTTGACCGTTTGAGGGCCGGACTCGACCGAATTGTAGAGTCTTACTCAATCCTCAGAACCGCCTTCGTGGACACACCTGATGGATTTCTTCAGGTGGCTATTCAAAACAGACCTCTCCGCTGGTTCGAAGTGGAAACGAAAACAGAATCATTCGAGCAGACGGTTGCAGAACGACAACGCCACTGGATTGAAGCAAATCATCACGTTCTGGAATGGCCTGTGGAGGTTGATCATATTGAGGTTAAGGGACACCACCACCTACTTTTGAGGGTTTTCCACGGTGTATATGATGCCCGTAGCCTTAACATTATCTTCAGCAACTTAGAAGCCGAGTATGAAGGAGCTTCATGGTCACCTGGCCCTGCGTTTATATCTGTTTTACCCGAAGGGCCGCTCCTCAACCACCAAGAATCCCACCCATTTTGGAAGTCACTCCTAGAAAACCATCGCCTTCAACCTATGCCAAGTTTAACAGACAAACCTTCCACCACGAGCAGTCTTATAAATCGGTCCATAAAATTTGAGGGCCTCGAAGATAAACGCAAGCAGTTCCAAATCACCCATCAAACTTTACTACAAGCAGCATGGTTACATACGTTGCGCCGATATTTCGTTGATCCCCCCACCATCGGAGTTATCCTTTCAGGAAGATCACTCGCTATCGATGATATAGATCTCGTTGTTGGGCCGCTGTTCAATACACTGCCACTCCGAGTTGGCAATGCCAAAGACATATCCTGGGTCTCACTAACACGGAAAATTCAAAAACACAACAACGGACTTCTTGCATTCGTTCACACTCCTCTTCGTGATATACAGAAGATTTGCGCGACCGGACAACCTCTCTTTGATACGCTTTTCACGTTCGATCGTGAGTATAAGACTACGGCTAAGAGCAAGCCAACGCTTTGGTCGATTCAAGATTCCTCTACTCACCCAGATTACCCACTGGCCATTGAAATCATCATGGTCGAGGATGACACGTTCCGCGTCACCATCGCGGCTCAAGGTATCATAGCTGATGAACAGGCTCTGAACTCACTGTTAGGCCAGTTCACTGAGTCATTGAATTCATTGATTGCTTCGAGTCACGACGCTGTGCTGCCACCCGTGATCCAGACGGCTCATCCCAAAATTTATGAGCACGTTTCGAGAGCTGTTCCAGAGATGATTTCATCGACAAGTGACAGCACGCTTATGCCCAAGACTGCATTCTCATGGGATGACAAATCGTACGATGTTCGTCGTGAACTGGCGGTTCTTGCCAGAGTTGATGAAAAAGAGATCTCAGAAGCGACTAACCTCTTTGCCCTCGGTCTTGATAGCATCGATGTGATAAAGCTTTCCGGGAGATTAACAAAATTGGGATACCATGTGTCTGTAGGCACATTGATGAAACAACCAACGCTAGAGAGCATCATAACCAGCCTCGAAAGATCAGTTCCTCCCGCCACGAACCCATCTAGTACCTCCGGGCTAGACGATACTATTTCGATTCTGGAAGACTATTTTCATCGAACGAGCAATGGCTTTTCGGACGTTGAAGCTATTCTACCGCCAACCCCACTGCAGGATTCTATGGTAGCTGAAATGCTGAACTCCGATTTCCAAACATACTTCAACCACGATGTACTTCAGCTCCCACAAAACATCGATATCGACCGTCTGAAACTAGTATTGTCGGAATTATACGCAAGCTCTCCCATCTTACGCACTGTTTTTGCTGAAGTCGATGATCCTCAAATAAGTTCTGCTTATTGTCAAGTTGTTAGGAAGCGTGAGCTCGAATTTCCACCAATTGTGCAAATTCCCGATATGAATAGCATCTCTACGCTTACGAATCTGGCAAGACAACGCGCTGTTGAAAACAACGGCACATCAGATCTGTTCCAGGTGCAGTTTGCAGAATTAGAAACAGGGAAACTGATGGTTTTGTCTATTGCCCATGCGTTATACGATGGTTGGTCCCTCCACATGCTTCACAAGGACATTCAAGCCGCATACGAAAGGAATCATACAGCCCGGCCGTCCTACAAGCCTTACCTCTCGCGTATGCTTTCAAGACCCAACTCTTCATCTCGGACATTCTGGACCGATCTTCTGCACGGAGCCCATGCCACTCTGGTTCCGAAAGTGGGCACAATTCCTGGGCAAAGCACTATCCACCGACTTGAGAAACAATCAAGAAGGAGCGCCGCAGATATTAGAACACTATGCAAGGATCTCCGTGTCACGCCTCAGGTCCTTGGCCAAGCGTGCTGGGCCGCTGTGCTCGCATCCTTAGCCGGGTCTTTAGATGTCGTATTCGGCGTGGTTTTATCAGGAAGAGACACCGAGGAAGCACAGGGATTGATGTTCCCTACAATGAATACAGTGCCCTTGAGGCTCGCACTTCATGGAACTATCACCGAATTTCTTGGATATTCTCGGGATATCATGTCTAGTGTTGTGGAATTTCAACACACTCCACTACGAGACATTCAGAAGCTCTCTCGAAGCCATGGAGACCAGCTTTTCAACACCATCTTCCTTCTGCAAAATCCTGGAGATAACGAAACGGACAACAATTCTTTCCTAAAATCGGCATATTCCGTCTCCGCGGTGGGTTATCCTATATGTGCCGAATTGGAACTTACAAGAAAGGATTCCGTCTGGCGTATCGCTTGTGACAACGACCACATGGATTCACAAGATGTAGAGAATCTTGGAACTAGTCTAGAGAGAGTTCTAGAGTACTTTTCTCAAGACGGCAACAAACAAGTCTTGAGATTCAGCTCTCATGGTCCCCCAATGGTGTCTATCTGCGGCCTGAGCCCGGTGGCATTTCAAACAGACTCACAGGAGCGACAAAGCGATCTACTAACAAAAGGACATAATTCGCAACACGTCGTCTCTCCTCCACAGGGACAAGAAATCATACTCGAAGTTTTGTCTGATCTATCAAAAGTCGATCGGAATGAAATTGATCTAGGCCTCTCAATTTTCCACATTGGTCTTGACTCAATTAGTGCCATCAAAGCGAGCTCGATGCTTCGAAAACGGGGTTTGGAAATTTCCACTAGAGATCTGGTGACCATACCCTCAATCCGTGGTATTTTGGAGCAAGCAAATCGAGCTGTTAGCGAAGAATTGGAACACCCCGCAAGGCACTCGTTGAGCCTGGACTCAGTCATCAACGGAAAGGAGATTCGTACATTTATTCAGCAAGCTGGACTTGACGCGGACTCAAGCGAGATGATATTGCCGGCCTTACCGATGCAAGTGCATACGCTGAGCGTATGGCAAAATAGTGGCGGGACCATATTCTTCCCTAAATTCGCTTTCAAAGTCTCGGGTTCTATCAACCTCTTGGTAGTTTCAAGGGCTTGGGTTACTCTTGTTGAGGAGATTGCAATGCTGAGGACCTATCTGATCAACATTAACTCATCGAACCCACCGTTCCTTCAAGTCATCCTAAAGTCGAAGTTCGCGAGCAGCCATGCTAAGAATTTTACTACGGAGTCTAATGGCCAATGGGAATTTGTTTACGCGGCTACGCCCTTTGCCGCCGTTCAGATTCTTGGTAGAGAACCAGGTGAAGCCAGTCTCAATCTCTACATCCATCACGCACTGTATGATGGTATAAGCCTGCCTATTATACTGAGTCGTTTTGCCGAACTTTGCAGTTCTTCCGCACCACTTGCCGCCCCTGTTCATACGGCTCCTTGGTATGGATTCACCCTAAAACACCTCGATTCACTGATAGAAGCTCAAAGGAAATCATTCTGGACATCGTATCTTAGAGGAAGCGCGGTTTCACGGCTATACCAAGTTCACAAAACTCCGGTAGCCACACGACACCAGCGAATCAATGATTTCAGAAGCACTGCTATCAACAATGCTACTGGGCTTAGGCTACGAGGCTCTGTGCACGGAGTATCGACTCAGGCACTTCTATTTGCCGCGTTTGCCAGGGTCTTTGTTAACTTGCTTCGCCATGATAAACAGCCAGAGGATAACATCGATTGTATCTTTGGTGTCTATCTGGCAAACCGTTCTGGATACCCTGGTATCGAAGAGGCGCCGTTCCCAACGCTCAGTATTCTTCCACTTAGAGTGAAAGACCCGTTGAGCCGGAGCATAACTGTCGTGGCAACAGACATTCAGAAAGACATTACCGAGATCAGTAGGTTTGAGAACTCTTCGGCTAGCTTATGGGAGATACAGAAATGGACAGGCGTGTGTATCGACACTTTCGTGAACATCCTCTCCCTCCCTGGCGATCCGCCACCATCCGAACCAAACTCTGTCAAGTTGAAAAAGATCCCGAATGACGATCCGCCGCCGGCAAAGAGTGCTGATATGTCAACGCATCTTATTGCTCCAGACAGCAAGAGTGTCTCTTCCAGTTCAGTTGCGCAGTCGTACCCGGTTAGTAACAAGCTTTGGCTTTTCTTCTTTCTTACTCGAGCTAATAGTTAAATCTATTTATAGGAGGGGATAGACGTTGAATTAGCATTACACGATGATGTGTTAGACGTTGGCATTTTCGGTCCCTCGGACATCTTATCGACTACTCGAGTGAACGATATGGTCACGGCTATCTTGGCTGAAATAGAGGCGTTGTAGAGTAGTCCACAGAGACTAAATTTGAGTGAGTAGACTGCTACTGCCTAGGGCGGTCTCATTGTATCACAACTACTGTGGGGGTGGGGGGTTGGAGGGCCTCAGGAGGTGTAGATAAATGTTGGCCAAAGAGAAATGGGAGCTACATACGGGGTTTCGCTCGGGAAGATGAAAATGCACGAATGAGCGATCGATTCATTAACCTATGAGAAGCTTCGCGACTCTGTGCAGGTGCGGGAAACAGTGCATGCAGTGAGAAGTCACAATACGACAACGATATTTGCACGTACATATAGACTACCCGAACATCGCTTGCCTACCGCATATCTGGGTTGCGTGACCGAGCTTGTTACCTGAGGAATGGTACCATGCCGAAGATGCGGGTTCGCCAAGACAACTGAAGGATCTCACTACTTATTGGAAATCATTGATAAGCTCAAGGGCCAGACGCGTGAATGGTTCTATTGGCTCCTTCTAGGCGCCTTGGCCTCATGACTACTAGCAATCTGCTCATCAATACTGTCGGATTCCTGAGTTGCCTTTTCTAACATGATAAAAATGTTACATACGTGTAGAACAGCGGGCGGGGACAGCGCAGGTGATTTGACGACACATCGCGTGCTCGCGTATCAGTTCAAGGGTTGAAAGTGCCACACTGATGCGCCGAGAATTACCTGCATTGGGTAGGATTAGATTTTCGCCATTCCGGGGGGTTATTGGCATCCCTGTCATGGCCTAAGAAGTCGCAGTATTCGACTCACGGCAACCAGCGCCAAGTCAACCCATACGAACGACTTGGACTGTCGGGATCGTGAGTCGGCAACGGGAGCAGGAATGCTGGTTACCCTGGGCAAAATACATAGCGTACCTAAATTCAATACGAAAGAAAGCTACCATGGCCTGACAGTGAAGACGGTGTCCTTCTCTTCTAGGAAGGTCTCTTAAATATCGCGCTGACGACGAAGCTGCAAACGCGCTAGAAATAGCAAATGGAGGATAATAGCTACTTGCGTTATACGCCAAAGCGGCTCGAGGTTACATCCAATGCTCCACCCTCAACTGGATAGACGGGAAAGCTTATTCAACAAAATCGCCTGGGCATTGTTAGTCGGATCTTACGGTAGTCGCACCTACACTACTGTAGCCCAATGATATGCCGGTCTGGGCTTGGCTGACGGGCCCTGCGATGCTGCCCCATTATCTTGCCCTAAACGAGTCGGCAGCGCGTGCTCTCTTTCACCAGTCGTCACCGGCGTCCCGATTGCCGTCTCACTGGCCAGGGTGGTTTGTTAGGTGAGATCGCGTGGTGCCAAGGCTGAAAGCTTGCCTTATCCACGGCGCGCTGTGAGCGAGCTAGGCCGTGAGTAGAATGTGCTTTGGATTACGGCTCTCCTATTCTCTCCACTTTCAAAGTCACGGTCCCGCGAACCACCGAAACGGAGATTGTGCAGAATGCAAACTTCCCTAGAATCTTCTCACGAGCTGCAGGTTGCACTCCGAAGTTGTCGCCGCATCTATGCGACATCGAGACCACGCCGCGCTGCGAATGCTGGTTAACGACTTCGTATTGTTGCCGGACTTAAAGTCAAAGTGTCCCGGGATAATTCTTGAAGGCATCTCCTACCTCATGTATAGACCTATTTGGTTGTGTTGGACAGGGGATATACCTCGATATAGCCACAGTTCCCTAGATGCTATTCGTGTACTGGTCCTGCTCTCTTCAACTGCCTACCTCCATCAAAAATGCCGCCTGCCGAGCCCTTTAGTCAGGTTGACGTCGCTGACCAACTATCATGCAGAAATATATGTGCAGACTCACGTAGCGCAACATTGTTATCACGAACATAGTCACTTTCCTTTTGCAGCTCGTATCGCGCTGGATAGGACTTAGCTAGCAACTCACCTTGCTGCCAAGAACACTCTTTGCTTTCTCTAGTATGTGTCCACGAGCTCAGTCGTGTATTCTCCACCATGCCGGACCCTTCAATGAGGAGCCAATAATACGTGAGATAACAGTCGGTTGATAATATCGCATTCTCATTCGAAAAAGGAAGCTGGATGCCGTCCCCAGGAACATATCGACCCTGAGAACTGAAGTGTGAATTCCTATATAAACCACTTGGTCTATTGCCACGGCACCGAGTCAAGTCTCAAGATATCAGGCACGCCTGCTTGTTCCTACGACAGTGCGCCCCAGATCCAGGACGCCAACTGCTTATTATCCTTCACTATGAAGTCATTAGTGCTGCTCGGTCTCCTTGGGGCCGCCTCTGCCCACCCTGCTCCGGTTGGCAAGCCAGGCATTCGTCGACGCACCGTCGATCTGAATGCCTACAGAATCACTCAGTCTCCTGAGTATCACAATGAGGCTGCCAGCGACAACGCGAAGCTTCTTGCCGTCAAGCGTGACACCTACGTCGAGACTGCTACCGCGCTTGTGAAGAGCGTGGTTCCCGATGCCAGTTTCCGGCTTGTGGAGGACCACTATGTTGGCAACAACGGAATTGCTCACGTCAATTTCAAACAAACTGTTCATGGAATAGATATTGACAATGCTGACTTCAATGTCAACGTAAGGTTTCCTACATACCTCCATATAGTGGCTCAGCTACTAGTTGTGAACCGGATTGAGCTTACATTGGATGTAGATTGGACGTGATGGCACCGTCTTCTCGTACGGAAACTCCTTCTTCCAGGGCAAGGTCCCTGCAGAGAACCCACTGCAGAAGCGTGAGTTCTCAGAACCTACGCAGGCTCTTGAGCAAGCTACCTCCGTGCTCGACATTCCGGTCACTGGCAAAGCCACTGCCGAGGCGACGAAAGACGCGAAGATCTTCACTCTCAAGGGGACCTCGGGCGCCCAGAAAGATCCCGAGGCTCGCATGGTGTACTTTGTCAAGTCAGACGGCGAATTAGCCTTGACCTGGCGAGTCGAGACTGACGTGCTCGACAACTGGCTGCTCTCCTACGTCGACGCCAACACTAACGAAGAAATCCATGGCGTCGTGGACTGGGTTCAGGACGCTAAGTTGGAAGTCTAGTAAGTTTTGCCACCAAAAAATGTGATATGAGTATCAAGTTTCTAACAGACTTAGTCCGTGGGGTGTCAACGACCCTGATGTTGGGTCTCGTACCGTCTTAACAGACCCTTGGGACACGGAGAACTCTGAGTTCACTTGGTTCAGTGATGGAACCACATCCTACACTGATACTCGCGGTAGTAAGTATACAGACCCCCAATCACTGTACGCTTATAGCCCAGCTTCCACCTTCGAAGAAGCCTAGGAAGATATGAAGCAGGGGTTGACTTATATCTTTAGACAACGCCGTTGCTCAGACCAACCCCAGCGGTGGCACCGCCTGGCAGAACAACTACCGACCGTCGAGCTCCACTCTCGATTTCGAGTATGACTGGAGTACTAGCTGGTCACCCCCTTCCTCATACTCCAATGCGTCTGTTACGCAACTCTTCTACACTGCCAATACGTACCACGATGTTCTGTATGATCTTGGTTTCACGGAAGCTGCAGGTAACTTCGAGACCAACAATAACGGCCAGGGTGGCTTAGGCAACGATTTCGTCATTCTCAACTCCCAGGACGGCTCGGGAACAAATAACGCCAACTTTGCAACTCCCCCTGTAAGTTTCGAATGAGTAATTTTATTTATTGAAAAAAAATTTTTTTTTTAAGTCGGTCAGCACAAGTTGTGATTCCTAACGACGAATTTTTATAGGATGGACAATCTGGTCGCATGCGCATGTACAGATGGACATACTCAACCCCGCAGAGGGATTGTGCTTTTGAAGCCGGTGTCATTATCCATGAATACAGTCACGGACGTAAGTGATTAACCTGTTGACAAAGACATTATTAGCAGAATATGGAAGGTTAATTTCGTGTATATAGTGTCGAACCGCCTGACTGGTGGACCTGCCAACACCAACTGTCTTCAGACGACTGAAGCCGGAGGTATGGGCGAGGGTTGGGGTGACTACTATGCCACGGCCATCCGCCTACAGGACGGCGACACCCGCAACACGGATTACAGCCTCGGTGCCTGGGTCTACAACAACCCGGCCGGCATCCGAAACTATCTGTACTCGACTAAGATCAGTGTGAACCCTTACATGTACACGACTGCGAACACCTACAACGAAGTTCACGACATCGGCGAGATCTGGGCCACGATGCTCTACGAGGTCATGTGGAATCTCATTGACAAGCACGGTCTCAGCACGGCGCAGAAGCCTACCTTTGATTCCAATGGAGTTCCCACTGACGGAAAGTTTCTTACCATGAAGCTTGTTCTTGATGGGATGGCTCTGTAAGTGTTCCCCCATATCCCAGCCCCATGCGGGCTATGCGGGCCCTATATTCAGTGGTACCTGAGCGGTCCCGGTGCTGACTATTGAACAGCCAACCCTGCAACCCCAACTTCGTCCAGGCCCGTGACGCCATCCTCGATGCAGACACGGCCTTGACTGGTGGCGACAACCAGTGTGAGATCTGGACAGCCTTTGCCAAGCGTGGGCTCGGCGACGGTGCTGCTTATGGCGCTGGAAGCACCCGTAAGGGAAGCAATGCGATCCCCAGCGGCGTCTGCTAGATGCATACGAAGTGGAGGAAATCTGGGATCGGGGTAGCAGCCAGGTCCTTGGGTTATCTTGCTAGCAGTCCACGATGTCGCATGTATAGGAGCACATAACCTCCCATGATGAAATCTAACAAAGTTTAAGAAACTTAATGCCCCCTGTAGAATAGGTGACTTGGATGGAGTAGACGTCAAATGAAAGGTGAGATAGGCGTCTTCGTGCATAGACGGCCTCTTGAGATGCAAGCAAGTTGTTTAGGCTCATTTCAATGCCCAGGTACAGATCCGTCAGGCAGGTAGCCTTGCTTGTCGGAGTCAGACACACGACCATAGTTCCTTCCGTCTCGGGCCAAGGAGAACCCCGCAATCTCAGAGTCCACCCAATAGGAGAGCCCAGACTGCTTTACTATGTACTTGCTTAGTGTCGTCATATGCATCAATGCGACATCTTTTATCTTCAACATTGAACCAACCCCAACAACGGTGACAAGTACAGCCAATAACAGGTTCACTGGCTTTTTAACTACCGAAGCTTTGATGCATGGTATTCTGGGATATATATACCATGGCAGAGCTGTTTCCCAAGCCCAGCTAAGACTAGGCCACCAAGCTCTCTATCGCCTTTGTCCACAGCAAACGACACACTCAAATTACGCTCGCAAAACGGGAGCACGAGCAATGGCAACCTCCGGGGAATCACAAACTGTACAGAAGAGGGCAGTAGCCGGCTCTTTTATCTTCAAGATTCCTAATGGAGATAACAAACAAGCCCAAGTAGGGCTCTTCAGGCGAAGTAGCAAAGTCCGCACGTACCAGTAGGTAGACGCAAAGTCATGCGCACTGGACCTCCGGACCCGAAGTTGACGGAGGAACAGGCACAAATTAGCACCGTGTGCCGGCAGTGTGGAATCGTACGATGCCAGTCCATTAGCCACGGCATTACGTGAGATTCAGGAAGAGACGACCCTCCCGGCCTCGTCGGTGGACTTGCTGCGCGTCGGCAAGCCTTACACTTTTACCGATGAGGCAATCGGACGCGAATGGGCCATCAACCCGTTTGCTTTCCGCCTCAAAGATATAACCGAGGGCGGAAAGGGAGAGGAGGGCATCGTTCTTGATTGGGAGCATAAGGATATCGAGTGGTTTGATCCGTTGCAAGTCAACAGCTCGGACGAGTTTGGTGGCGTACCAAGACTTGTCGACAGTCTACGACGAGTGTGGCCAGAGTACGACCTAGGTCCGAAAGCTGGCCCTATTTTGACTGAAGGCCTGCAAAGACTGCGCGACGATCAGTACGATTCCCGCAGTTACCGTGTGCCACAATTACTGACTTCTGATTTCGTGTAGCGAGCACGGCGCCAGGGAACTTGCAAGCATAGCTGTTTCGACTCTCCGGAATGTAGTCTGTCAGGTGGCGCTTTCCCACCCCATCGATGAGAGTTGGTGGTCAAACGTCCGCATGGCTGCTTGGCATATATCTCAATCTCGCCCGAGCATGGGTGCTGCTATCACCAACGCTATGATAAAAGCCCTTGGCGCTATAGAATCTGTTTACCTCGCTGACGCGACCGCAGAGGACAAGATCAAACTGATAACCCAAGCACTAGATCAACAGCTAGCTCAGAGACTTTCCATGACAGACCGTGTTTGCCAATCTTTAACTGAACACATGCGCAAGAACATATTACGCGGTGGAGAATTCGAGAAAACCGTCTCTGTTCTCACGCTATCCTCAAGTTCTACAATATCCAGCAGCCTCCTGCGAGCCACATCGACCCTTGGCGTTGCTCTTGATTTACATGTGCTGGAATCACGCCCACTCTGTGAAGGCGTGACGCTTGCTTCTAGGATACTAAATGATCGCCCACATGACTCGCATACGAATGTCACGATCTACTCCGATGCCTCCGTTGCACTTGCCGCCCGTGGCGTTGATATCGTCCTCCTTGGTGCTGATCGTATTAGTTCGGCCGGCGACGTGAACAATGTAAGAGTTGCTCGATTTCTGTCTATACTATATCTACCAACCCTGCCCTAATACCGCTGACAACCCTTGTCATATCTTGTCTCTTAGCATTTACTAACTATCGCAGAAAATTGGGTCACTACCCGCGGTGCTAGCCGCTCGATACGTCAATCCGAAAGTGAAGGTTCTCGTTTTGAGCGATACGGAAAAGATCGCGGGACCCGGCTCTACGGAGGAGCACGGTAGCGAAGAGAACCATCCGTCGGAATTGACTCGAGCCTGGAAAGGCACTGTCAAAGGCGCCGAGGCTGTTGAAGATGCATTATCTCGTGATGACCCGAAGGTTGCTGTTAAGAATGCCTACTTTGAATGGGTTCCCGCCCACCTCATCGATGCATACGCCACCGAGGAAGGCCTTTGGAGTACGAAGCAGATTCAACAAATGTCAGAACAAGTAGCCAACGAGACGGAGCACTATTTCGAAGGCTTGTAGTAGCAGGGCACTTATTTGTTTCTCCTTCAATGGGCACTGGTGAGCTCGCAGGATGGACCTGGTTTTATTTATGAACCAGGTTTTCGTGATGTATGATTGACATAATCAACGCCTGCACTGCCTACGTTGTGCGAGGCATACGTGCTGAAATAATGGACGTTTCGAAACCTACGCCAGAGCAATCAAGCAATATCAAGCATCTCGGTGGGGATCCATTAGTCTAGTAGCCATACGACTCAGAAGCCATCATTATCAGCCTCATGTCTCATAAGGAAGACCCCTCGGAAGACTGAAACTTCGAGGGACCAGGCCTTGACGTTGATTCACATGTGATTCCTTCAGGGCGCTAGCTATTTAGGTGCGCCGAACGAAAAGCTGAAACAAAAATAACTGGTTGTTTAGCAGCAGAAGTTATTTGATATATATTCCTCATTAAATAAATAGTACACTGCATAACCATTCCGTACCCTAAGAGATAGCAAAAGCTGTTGTTGTAATCTAACTATATAGCGCGCCAACCCGTTTTTTATAGAAGGATTTTAAGTAGACTATGAATGCCGTACCATACTAACCCCCCTATAATATTCGTTATATAAGCGGCTGACTCCATCCCTGCTGGCTTGTTAGGTATTGTATTAGTCAGTGTTTTTTCTAGAATACACAAGGCACTTAATTCTACATTATCTTCTGTCGGGTATCTTTTTGCTCATACTACGTAACTGTCTACTACTTTTCAGTTCTGCATCCTACATAGTACCTCTTACCTTAGGTATAACCGGAATATAACAGGAGGTACGTTATCACCCACCTAAAGAACCGGGTTGGCATCTCAGCCCGGGCATGTACATAGTAGGTAGGTGGGAACTGGTAAATAGCCCTTAAAATACACGTACACTCTTGTTCCTTATTGCTGTACCTTGCGACTAGAAGGAGGGGTATATTCGGACCTTACCAGTTAAGGCTGAAGGACGACCATCGATGCGGGGCTTATCTTATCGAAACCACCTAGGTAGGTAAGTTCCCCTAAATCAGACCCTGAGCTCCAGGAACCCCACCATGAAATTGATAAATATTTTTTTTTCCCGCTAGCTCTCTTCTCGTCCCCCCGTCGTGCGTGACCCGTGCATACTCGCTTGGGCAGCCATATTTCTCTTCTACCGCTTCTTTCTTTTTCCTCTTTCCTTTTCTTCTCTCCAGCGACCTCCCCTTCGCGTCGCCTCCGTGTCTGCCACTTCGACCTCGCAGGCGCTTCCGTGTCTCACTCACGGGGACGCTGCCCAGTTCGCCCATTATGGATCAGCAAAAGCTCGTCGCGCTGCTTCAGGCGTGTCAGATCCGTGAGTTCTGTTCCCTTTCTCAGCACCTCCATCGCCCGCCGTCGCCGTTGCGATCCCATCCCCGTCTCCGTCTCCATCTCCATCTTCGTCTCCATTGCCCAAGCTGACCCTCTCTCTCTTCTTTCCATAGCTGATACCCAGAAGGTCAAGGCTGCCACGGCTGAGCTGCGCAAGAACTTTTACCCCCACCCAGACTCCCTGCTTGGCCTGCTCCATGTCATCGTCTCCCACTCTGAGGCCACGGTGCGCATGTTGGCCGCCGTCCAGGCCCTGCGCCTTGTGCCCAAGCACTGGAAGAAGATCGATGCTTCTCAGAAGCCCGAAGTCCGCAACCAGCTGCTCCAGACCATTGTCAACGAGCAGGATGGCAAGTGCCGGCACGGCCAGTCGCGTGTCATCGCCGCCATTGCGACCCTCGACTTCGACAACAACGAGTGGGCCGACCTGATCCCCAACGTCACCCAACTGGCGACCTCGGAAAATGTTGTCCATCGCGAGGTTGGCTCCTATATTATTTTCAGTCTCCTTGAGGCCAATCCTACCTACTTTGAGAGTCACTTGGCCAAGCTCTTTGAGCTATTCACCAAGACCATTCGAGACCCCCAGAGTCGCGATGTCCGCGTCAATACCATGCTTTCCATCAGTGCCGCCCTCATGTTGATCGATGTCGACGAGGACGAGCAAGCGTTAAACGCTGTGCAGGAGTTTATCCCCGCCATGGTTGACGTGCTCAAGGACGCCGTTCAGAATGAGGACGATGAGCGCATCCAGCAAGCATTCGAGGTTTTCCAGTCCTTCCTTGCTTATGAGTCTGCTCTCATTTCCCGCTACTTCAAAGATCTCGTTCAATTCATGCTCGAGCTGGCCTCCAATGCTGCTGTCGACGGTGATGTACGCTGTCAGGCTCTCGCCTTCCTGGCGCAGTGCGTAAGATACAGACGTATGAAGATCCAGGGCGTACCAGACATGGCTGCTCAGCTTATGAGGAAGAGTCTGATGATCCTCTCGGAGCTGGAGGACGATGACGAAGAAGATGATGCCACCCCTGCACGGGCTGCCCTCGCCTTGATTGACCAGCTTGCAAGCGATCTCCCTCCCCGCCAGGTCATCGTTCCCCTGTTAGATGACTTCCCGAAATACGCTACCTCTGAAAATGCCGGCCACCGCAGGGCTTGTATCCTGGCGCTTGGGAACTGCGCTGAGGGTGCCCCAGAGTTTGTCTCGACCCAGATTGGTTCATTGATGCCTGCGGTTCTTCAACTGTTACAAGACCGGGAGAGAACTGTTCGATACTCCGCCCTGGTGGGTCTCATTCGTATTGGTGAAGATCTCGCCGATAGTATGGCCGCGCATCATGATGCCATCGTGACGGCCCTCCTACTCAACTTGGACGCTGCTAGCAACGATCAGAATGACAAGCGGAACGTGGAAATTATTCGATCAGTCTGCGGTGTTATTGATTCGCTCGCTGACGGGCTCGGGTCTGATGTTATGGCCAAGTACGGCGAAACCATGATCCACCGTGTGGGATCATTTTTGTCCCATCCCGATTTCACGGTTAAAGCAGCTGCGGCCGGCGCTCTGGGTGCTATTGCCTCAGCTGTCAAGAGTGCATTCAAACCGGTCTTGAAGGAGACGATGGAGGCTATGTCTACGTACATCATGGTTGAGAGCGGCGAGGATGAACTTGCGCTGCGAAGTGCCGTGTGCGATGCCATGGGGCGCATTGCCGTTGGAGTTGGCGCGCAGGAGTTTCAACCGTATGTCATGCCGCTGCTAGTGGCCAGTGAAAACGCCTTGCTTCTAGGCAACGCTCGTCTTCGCGAGACGACTTTCATCCTGTGGAGTCAACTTGCTACCGTTTATGAGGGTGATCTTGGCGATTCTTTAGCGGGAATTTTCAATGGACTATTTGAAAGTCTTGAGCTCGAGGAAGAGGAAGTCGACTTCGATTTGTCTGAAGAGGACCAGGGCCTAATTGCCAATAAAAAGGACAAGGCCAATGACTCAATTGAACTGGACGAAGACGAAGACGATATGGATGACGACGACGACGACGACGATGACTGGGATGATCTCGTAGGCGTCTCCGCGCAGGCGTTGGAGAAGGAGATTGCACTTGAAGTACTAGGCGACGTCATCTATGCTTCAAAAGAGAGGAGCGCTCCTTATATCGAAAAGGCTGTTGAGCTCGTCGCCCCCTTTGCCGAGCACTCGTACGAAGGCTGTCGTAAGACTGCCATTGGAACGCTTTGGCGCACCTATGCCTGCGTTTGGGAAGCCATGGAAAAGCAGACCGGCCAGAAATGGGCTCCTGGCCTGCCCTTGAACTTCGAGCCAATTGCCAACATTGTCAAACTTGGTGAGATCGTAACAACCGCCACGATGCACATCTGGCAAGACGAAGCTGACCGGTAAGTTTTGGCGCTTTTCCGAAATATTCATTCAACTCCCTTTTTTCCCTCTTGTCTCCGGCTACAATGATGATCACTTGACGTTATACCCAGCTCACTCAGACGCTATTCGCGGTTGCTGAGAACACGTACATAAACAAAATCTGATCTAGCTCTTCCCCACTGTGTTTCTTCTTCGGGTACTACCTATGCCATATTCATTGCTAACATACGTTAGGGATGTCGTTACAGAAATCAATCGAAGCGTGGCCTCTACCCTCAAAGCCACTGGTCCGTCTATCCTGGGTCAAAAAGCTATGATGGAACAAATCATCACGGTACTCGGCACTATCACCACCAGGTGCCACCCTTGCCAACAGGATCTTGGTGATGAAGATGAGAACCAAGACGATATTCAAGGGAGCTCTGAGTGGGACTGGCTTATCATCGATACGGCACTCGATGTTCTGATCGGACTTGCAGCGGCCCTAGGATCCCAGTTTGCCGAAATCTGGAAGGTCTTCCAGAAGCCAGTTCTGAAGTTTATCAGCTCAAATGAGCACATTGAGCGATCAACTGCTGTCGGTGTCGTGGCCGAGTGTGTCCAATACATGGGGTCTGCGGTAACGCCTTATACATCAACCTTGCTGCCTCCCTTGTTGCACCGTCTGTCAGATGAGGACCAGGAGACCAAGTCGAACACAGCATACGCCGTAGGGCAGCTTGTGTATCACTCTGAGGATGAGGCGACCTACTTGCTTAGTTTCCCACAGATCTTGCGTAGCCTAGAGCCGCTATTGCAGATCCAGGCTCAGCGTCTCCAAGACAATGCAGCAGGCTGTCTATGTCGTATGATTTTGTCCAACCCGAACCAGGTCCCTATTTCGGAAGTATTGCCAGCGCTTGTTGACTTGCTACCCCTCAAGGAGGACTATGAAGAGAACAAGCCAGTCTACCAGTGCTTACACAAACTTTGTAAGTTAAACCCCATATCTATATCTTATCAATCATGGTACTGACAATTGAGTCCAGATGTGGCGGGCAACCCTACCGTGCAGGAACTAACACCTCGCTTGGTACCCGTCTTCGAACAGGTCCTCAGTCCCCCGGAGGATCAACTCGAGGACGAGACCAGGCAACTAGTACTGGAGTTGGTGGGTAATCTCAAGAAGTAAGGCGATGCACATATTACAAAGCAGCTGCCGAGGCTGCACTTCGCATGTGGGTTGGGGACACTGGGTTTTGGAGGCATTGGGTCGGCACTGGATTGGAACTGGAAAAGCAACGAGAGCATGAACTGTATGAATGAATGAGGGTTCAGGCTCTGAAGGTGGCAAAATTTGACTTTGATGTATAGATGATTCCCCCGTCGATAGAGATGATATAAGCGCATTTCGTATCTACTTGTAGTAGAGCGACGATTCATATGTTGCCCTACCATACCATGCAGTAGCTATAACGGGCTGAACCACGTACATCCAAGACTGAGCTAATGATTGCGCAATGGGATTATTGTGATGCCTTCGCGTGTCCTAAGAAAACGATGAAACAAGGAAAGCCTTGCCAAGCTAGGTTCGTATTGCCTACCACAGATCGACTTCTTGTACTCATCGACTAGCACGTTCTTTTGCAATTGACATGGTGCGGCCTATTATAGTGTTGCGAAAACATTCCGAAATCCAGCATTTGATCAAGTTTAATGGCATTTCGTGACAACTTGCACTAGATCGCCCTTTACTGTATTATTGTTGGCAGTGTGAGTGAGTGAAGTGAGGTAGGTATGAACCACAGACTGTAGCACGTACTTAGATCTACCGCCTATGGGTGATGGAATGATGGATGATGCCACCCACATGCGAAGGTCCCCTGCGTGCCTGCTGCACAATTTATTGATTCTGATGACACGAATGTCTGTTTGGCCAATAGGCTGAATGAATGGCGCTTCGTTGGTGGGCTGCATACTCACTCAGTACTTGCAGCTACCTACCTACAGTACCTACTTACCTAGCTTCGTAAGTTGCAAGTAGGTCGAACAGATCCAGGTCTTGCTGGACTTGGTTCCGGTGAGTTTGTTGGGTAGTTGGGTTGGTAGGTAGTGTGGTATTTTGCGTATTTGGTCGTGGAGGGGTGCGTCGAAACTCCATGATCATGGGTCGGTGAGTGAGCCCTCCCTCCCTTGGATTCTTTTCTCTCTGGTGCTACGTATGTGGGCTGCTGTTGAGGCGAGGCGAGATTACCATACTTACAGTATGTACAGGCTGGCGCGGTTGATGGTTGCGTATACGTAAGTGTTTGTTGTTTGATGTTGTCTTATAAATAGGTACATGTCGTTCTACGTGGACTTGGAAGAAATATGAGATACATGAATAAGAGGCCTGGATTTTGGGGTCATCCAGACGCTACCAAGTCATGCGCTTGATTGAAACAAGACTTCGGCCTTTTTTTCCCTTTTTCCCCCCTTTTTGGGGGAGGGGGGGTTCTCCTCGCGGGGGTACAATGAGCAGCTTCTGGTTGTGGCAATCTACTGTATCTAGGTAGGGAGAATACATGCGGCGTTTGAAGTGTTGGTCAGCTACTTTATGTGTGTTGTGACTGAGTAACCGAACGGCTAGGTTGACTATTGTTGACCCTTGAATTTCGGTTAAAAAGCGGCATCTCGATAGAGGCTCCGATTATACGGTAGGTTGATAAGTAGCCTAGATAAGCTCCAAGCTACAGTAGATAGAGAATACGTAGAGATGTATATCCATCCAGAGAACCTGGGAGGCGAGTCACATAATGTTCGTATTTGTCTACTACGTACTTACTATCTATCTATCTTGATGCCAAGGGATCACCGGAACAAGGGGGAGGGATAGCTCCGATCCAGACACCAGTGGCTCGATTGCCGCCCGCTAGCAGAAGAATCGCGGCACGGATGTGATCTGCCTAGTGTGCTCATCCCCTGGTCAGAATCCTGGTAAACTGATGAGCGCAGAGCCGTAGGAAGAGACGTACCAAATACATGACTTTTGAGCGGCGGGAAATCTTGTCTCTTATTGTCACTTGTCGCCTCTGGTATGGGCGGGAAACCGGGAGGCCATCAGGTTCCATACAGTAGTGCTAGGTACTCGGCTAGACATATTCGTTGTGGGTGATCATTTGGCCACGCTGCTTCTATCTAGCTCCTTGCTGGAATTGAATGCGCCCTATCTGGCAATGCAAACCAACAGGCTCGGCTGTCTCTCTAGTCGCTGATCGGTCGCGAGCGAGGGGTGACGGAAGGAAGATGCCAGAAAAGCTATAGGTTTTAATTCCAGACCGGAACACAGATATCGAAAGCGATGCAAGCAAGTATGCTGTGCATCATAATAAGCCACGATGCCCCATCCATCACTACTAAGCCATTATGAGTCGTCCTGTCAGTGTCACTAACACCTCTTACCTCAGTTAAGTACGTGTGACAATGCAAGATGCAGCTGCTAGGCGAAAGGCTGCTCACAGGGCCGCAGTGGTTGTCTTACCCTCAAACGTGAATGCGTGCTCCCGAGAAGCGCGAAGCGTGGGACGGATAAGGACAGCTGCACTACATACATAGTACAGTGTTTCCAAGTTAGATAGAATCCCGCGTGGGACTTCCCGTCTGCATCGAGTCCGCTCACAAACAGGACAGACAGTTCGACACCTGGGTCTTCCATACTCAATGGTCGCAGGGCACCTTATACAGTAACGTCCTGATGTAGTTATTGTCTAGCATAGATGATAGAGGTGGACTGAATCGATGCCAAGAAATCCAGCTACTTACTATGTAGATAGATAGATAGATAGATAGATGGGCACATGTAAACTTCTAAGTACAATAGCCCCTTGCTTCCGCCACACATAACATCACCTATCAACCACCCCTGCCCAATACCCAATAGAGAATTTTGGAGACCTGAAACTGAGATAGACACGCCTGGAGCTGCAGTTGGCCGAGGGGTACCTACCGCATGTACATCGACCAAGGCCGGCAAGTCGAGCGCGGGATGTGTGGTAGGTTTGGCTCCGCAACCATACATGCGGAACGACTGGGAAGTGGGTAGATATGATAATCAAGCTCGCATGTTCTGATATCTATCTATCCTACTATATCTGTTTGCGCACGCGCGCTATCTGTACTGCCAGGTACAAGTGCCGTTGCCGTCGAAACAAGCAAGATTTTTCCAGGAGAGCCAATGGGATTTTCTAAGTTTCTGAACAAGGAAGTAGACTAACTAGTCTAAGTGATGTGTCCAACCATCTCGGCCGATCTTTTCCCACGTAGTGTATCTTACCTCCTCTGGACTACCTAACATGTCTCTCCCCCCCTTGACTTGCCTGACGTACGTGATATATACCAGTATAATATAGTAGCTTTCTAGCTGCGGGGTTTCCTGTCCATCCCGTGTTGGCCGGCCTACTTACTTCCTGTTGTCGCCTCGTCTGTCATACGTACATCACCACCAAGCCATCTCAGCTCCCTCCAACGACGCGACAGCGTCACCGTGTGCCATGGTGTCGTCGTGTCTCAGCAGAAACAGACGGGATCGCGGGCGTTGGTGACGGCTAAGTGCTAGTTCCGCCTTAATTGTGATGTCAGGGTACCTAATGCAGGTGTCAGATAATAAGCTCCCGTCCGTCCCATGCGAGAAAAAGGCTTCCCGATGTACTGCGCTTGTGTCTTGCTTCGCTCGCTAGCTAACATGTAAAATGTACCCGTTGTCCATGGTGTGCTTCAAGTGACAAGCCGGCAAATCATGGTTCTCTTAGTACCAAGTAAAAACAAGTGACAAGATTCCGTCTACTTGCTTTCTGATCCTACCATGTGTTGGAGCTCTTTTTTTGCCTGCTCTCGCTAGTATGGTAGGTGCAACGTCACCAGTCCATAATAGCTGGCCCATGTTTCCCGGCATGGATGAATATGCATACTATGTACTATGTATGACTCTCATGCAAGCTACTTTACATCCCTCGACCAACCATCTGGCTAGAAGAGCGAGCCGGGATGTGCACTTTGTACTCCATCGCCTGGTTGTTTCGATGTGGTGGACGGCAGCGATCAGCAGGTATGCAGGCGTAGTCGCCGAATGAGGGACAACAAACAGGCAAGGAATCCTGGTTCGGTTGGAATAACATACGGTACATATCAAGGCGTGTGTATATGTACTGCGAGTGTTATCACCTAAGTTCTCCCCTTTTCCTTTTTTTCCCCCAGACCGCTCACTACCAGTCCATCTTCGACACCGGATTCAAATTGGCAAGCGTCTGAAAGGGAGAGGAAACAGTCGGGGTGGACTGACATTCGCTTCATCGCTCACTATATACTGGCTAACTGTTCACTACACTGTTTCATTGCACGCTCGGTTTACTATAATCCCCTCGCTATTACGACGGCAGTATCGACGATGCAGCTCGCACTCACTCTCGCCTCGGCGCTCTTGGGCGTTGCCATGGCCGCACCACAGGGCGTCACCGACGCGTTGACACCGACTGGCGCCCCTCCGGCCGGCTGTACAGGGACTTTCGATGGCAATTTCGAGATCACAGTCGCTAAAGTAACAAAGGAGAAGAGAAGCATTCCCGAGGTAAGAGCCGCCGTAGCTAAAGGCCGCCAGACAACGGGTATGACTGACAAGGTGACGCAGAAAAGGGCGGAGTGTGGCTCCGAAGGAACTCTCGTCGTCTCACTAAAGGACGGTTCGGCTTTCGACGCTCAGGGCCGCACTGGATATATTGCGTCCAACTACCAGTTCCAGTTTGATGCTCCAGCCCAAGCTGGCGCCATCTTCAATAGTGGCTTCTCTGTCTGCGAGGACAACATTATGGCATTGGGCTCTTCCAAGACCTTTTACCAATGTCGGTCGGGTAGCTTCTACAACCTGTACGATCGGACATGGGCGGCGCAGTGCGAGCCAGTCTCTATCATCGCTGTTCCCTGCGGCTCCGGAGGGGCGGCCGACCAGGCTCCTGACGGCCAGGTTGTAGGAACGACGGTCGTACACACGACCATAGTTACGGCACTGTCAGACGGACAGCCTCAGGTGATCACCACGACGGTTGGCGTTCCTGTCTATAGCACCTATGTGCCTGTGAGCGAGTACACAGACGGACAGATCCAAGTGACTCCTACCGGTGGTGCTCCTCCCCCGCCACCGGCGACCGAGACGGCTGCTCCCCCTCCGCCACCAGTGACGACGCCTGAATCGACACCCCCCGCAACCCCGGTGCCTACTCCCAGCGGTCCCTCGTCAGCGCCGAGTAGCAGTCCGGCAGCGCCGATCAGCAGTAGCACCAGTGAGGTGGAAACCCCATCAGTCACTACCCCCGTGAGCAGCCCCAGTGCTCCGACTTCGTCTTCGCCGGCACCCCCTGCTACCACCTCGGCTCCGCCGACGGGAGGATCATCGCACGTTGCTGCAGGCTCGATGGGCGCCCTGGTCGTTGGTATGGCCGTTGCATTCCTCTGCTTGTAAGGAAGCCAAACGTATAATGCCGACGAATAAGAGGGAAGGATCCAGATCTTCGACATTGGCTCGGAACATGGAATAATAAGTCATCAGGGTTTTAGGATAGGACGATCATAAAGGAAAGGAATACGACGGGCTAGGAATTAATAAAGCAAGGAAGGTAATATCACATCCTATTGAAATGTTGATGGGTTCTTTGGTGACAGGACTAAGACCGAGACAAGAGGCTATGATAATAGTTGGGTCTGCTTCGCCTTTTTCCTTTACGAAGCGCATCGTGTAATACCTGTTTTATTTGAACTCGGAAGCAATTAAATATCTATAAGGCATCACCAGTCTCACGCGCGAACAGGGTGGGTTCGTGCTAGGACACATGCGCAGACTTCAATGCTTCCGTAATGAGACTTAACCGATATATAATAAATTACTCATGAACAGATAGGAGAGGATTATTTGGAGCCCGGAAAGGGCAAGGGGAAATGCTGTTAAAATCGTTGAGATGATGGTGCAGAGTTGATGACACGAAGACGAAGGATAGAAAGCGTACAGTGTACTGCGGGTACCTACATGCTACCCCAGGCCACCTACCAAGGAAGCTAGGTAGGTACCTACGAACACCTGCTCCAGTAGGCCAACACCCCCAACGCCCCAACTGCCAAGTACAACACAGCCCACATGCGCCGGTACTTATCTGCACCTACCGTACAACCTTAAATCTTTCAACGCCGTCGCGTCTCGTCTACACCTACCTTGCCTCAGCCTCAGCCTCGATACTTATTACGTTCTGTGCCGTCCACCGCGCTCGACTGATTCGCACCGCTACTGGCCGTCACGGGGTAGCAGCAGTGGCCATGTCGGAGTACTGGAAGTCCACGCCCAGATACTGGTGCAAGCATTGCAGCACCTACGTCCGCGACACCAAGCTCGAGCGCACCAACCACGAAGCCACCGCAAAGCACCAGTCTGCGCTGAAGCGCTTCCTGCGCGACCTCCACCGCGGCCACGAGAACGAGCAGCGCGAGAAAGACCGCGCCAAGCGGGAGATCGACCGTCTCAATGGCATCACCACCAAACCCCCCGCCTCTTCCTCCTCTTCGACCGCCGGCGCTGCCACGGCCACGGCTGCTCAGCGCCAGCAGCAATGGGAGCAGCTCGCCGATATGGGCATCAGCGTCCCGACCGAGCTGCGTCGGGACATGGCCCTGGCAGGCGAGTGGACTGTTACCAACACGCGCGTGATTGACCATGTCCCCGACCCCGGCGACAACGACTCGGACTCGAAACCCGCGAATGTCGATGCCGTCGCCGCTGGCGTGCGAAAACGGCCCAAGCAAGAAGACGAGGAGGATAGGGACGAAGAGGAAGCGAAAGTACAGGGTCTGTTCAAGAAACCAAGAAGATGGGGCCGTGATACCAAACATGCCGTCGAAGAAGATGCCGCCCTCGATGCGCTACTCAGTGCACCGCTCGCGAAACCGCCCAAGAAGGAGGAAGAAGAGGACACACAGCCAGCCATCAAAGAAGACTCATCTCCCACCATCAAGAAAGAGGAGCCCGAAGCAGACGGGCTACTGTCTGGCATCACTGAGCCGGTGGCCGACAAGCAACCTGCAGGACTGGCCGTAAAAGAGGAGCATGACAAGGAGCCCTCAGACCCCGTCGTAGTCTTCAAGAAGAGGAAACCGAAGAACATTCGCCAGAAATAGATGCACTCGCTCATGCCCCCGGCAACAGTTTTATGAGGCTACAGTAACAATTCATCCGCATCTATGGCGCACTATCGTACACCGCCTATGGCGTATCGCAATCTTACACGGCCTACACCCTCACAACCCTCATCGCATAATAGTGGAAGTTCCCGCGTTCCAAATAGCCATCGAAACTTCTAAATCTGACAATTGGATTAGTCATATTCGGCTCAGGACGCGAAGGATTCTACCTCATACGACCTGTCCTGCTGTGCCACACACGCTTATTCAATAGCGTATTCCGTGCCGCTCACTAGGTATGTTCAAGTTGTGGCGTACTTCCACCTTATGCCATGGATGAAGGATGAGATGCTCATCACGCCGGCCCGACCAACTCGGTCGATGAAGGCTCAGCTCACCATATTGGTGGTAGCTAAGAGTTGCCCTGGTCAACTACCCGGTATCTAGTAATAGAGGGCTACGTTACTTAGCTTTCTATGAGCCACACGAGACAGGTTTAGTGTAGCTTGAGCTTTAGTACGGATAGGCTGGATGTGGACGACAAAGGTATTTAAACGTGAAGGTATGTCTTCGTTAGCAGGACTCATCTTTCTGCTCAAACTAGCATCAACACTACACTCTCAAGACTCTGCCTTCACCACATCCTCGTAAGACTTTTCGTCCTCGACATACATGACCATCACAATGCGCACTTCCTTCCTGACTGCCATCGCAGCCCTTGCTGCCTCAGCCGTTGCTGCTCCTGTCGAGGCTAGAGAGGTTTATGCCACCTGGTCGGCCACCGACGTGATGACCCACGTGGCACACATCCAAGTTGGCTCCAAATTCCGCCTCACTGCGCCTGCCGGCTACGTCGCCAACGCACCGGCGTTCGATGTCACCTGCGATGTTTCGATCATCGACGATCCAGACATCCAGCCCTGTACCTTCAACGGCGAGCAAGCCGCAGACTCTAAGGTCGAGGCAGCGTGGAGCATCACCGACACACCCGTGACTGTCTACCACACTTTCGGTTCTACCAAGGCCTGGGGCAGCTCTGGAGCGTTATCTTTCAACGCCGACTTCACCATCGACGTCACGAACGTTGGCAGCGCCTAAGCGGAACCTCGCGTCGTTGTGCAGGAGATTGGAAATGAGGTCACGAGATCCCATCGATTAGCATTAAGGGACAAACATGTGTTCCTCGGAGTTAGGTCATGCCAGATCTTCTAAGACGAGATAGCGAGGTTGGCCATCTAGCGAGGAATATACAACTGTCACCCAACTATTTCGAAGGATTTGTGTAGGCCCTGTGGCGAATTTTATGACGTCTTCTCAATCCGTCCTATTAAGCCTCTTCTAGTAGTTGTGTCCTTCGACTTGAATGCCTCTGTGTTCTTCGGGCACCCTCCAAAAACAGCAAATACTTGAAGTGAAGATAGTCATACTATAAAATGAGATGCCAAAACTTGCTGAAGAAAATCTGGTTTATCAACCAATATTAGATAAGACCACAACAAGAGACTAGAAGATATTTGGCTAATCACGAAATATACCAATATCAATACCTCAACAATGAAGGAGCGAAAAGCGTGAGTGGTAAACGATAGTTATTTGTATGCTATTTGGTTGTCACGTGGTTTGACTAAGCTGCAGGGGCTGTGGTGGTTGTGTTGATGGATTCTGGGGTTCGAGATGAGAGACGAGTGGCTCTCTTACATTAGTTATAGCTTTACGAAAGGGAGAGAGAAGAGGAGGAATAGCGACTTTGAGGGGCGATATACCTAAAGGACTATTTTCCCCTTCAAGATTTCAGATAATTACCTACATGGATAAAGCTATATATGATGAGTTACCTCGAATTAATTTACTCGCCCTCTTCATCAACTGGCAGGTAGTTGACTATCTGACTCCAGAACGATTTGGCGTGTGATGATAGAAACAGGTAAGAGGACCGCACTCCCAACGGTTTTGCGAACTAACAATGATACCTATACTCTCCATTGGCGATGTTAGTTTCGTCCGTACGTCCTTCGGGGTTCCGAAGGGCTGTCGCATTGCGTCGCGTGATTATATCTACACTAAAGTCTCCTTTTCGTGGAATTACCTTTGAAGTTGTGTCTTAGCATCCCGATCGAGGTTATCCCTAAATGGTGTAGCGCCCTCGTGGTTTAGCCTCTAGGTAGAATTGGAATTTCGTGGGTTTCCTGTATTGAGTTGTGGACACTCTATCGACTTCCGGTCCGGGATGCTCGCAGGGAACTAACTATCTTGAGGGGCTTTCACGAGCAGCAGGCGATATGCAAGCTTATCAAGGGATTACAAGTATATGAAAACAGAAAATTAGGCAAGAAGTTCTACTATCAGTTGCATATGGTCATGTAAGAGGTTCTACTCGAGCCGGAACTCCTGAAATTCTGGGCTCTGAAATTGGGTACCTTCGTCCAACGAGATTGTGTCGTACCCCTGGACGTAGGCCTCTCCAATTACGATATAACTATGTGGACGGGACGGCTCCTTGCCTTTACCCTCAACCTCTTCATCTTCAACCGGCCGAAGAACAATGGGAACATGACATCCTCGTATAACAGCTACGCAGTCTCGGGACTTGGCACCGTAAGGAACCAATCCGAGGCGGCCGTTCGACGTAGACATGACCTGCCGGCCATGTAACCGAGCAGTCGCGACGTCCATGAAGTCAGAAGAGGGCCAGGGGGAGCCGGATTGTCTCCATAAAGCGTAGTGCGTTGTAGTGAACGACAGCGGTTTATTCGTATAACAGGTCATCAGAGCCCATTCGGCATCCAGACTCATCTCGTCAGCCAGTTCGGACTTGATGCCTTGGAGATGCCTATGGACAAAATTTGCGAAGGCAAGCATCTTCGATCCGTCAAACAAGTCGTACGGCCGGGTTATCACGGGTTGGCCCCCCACCGCGACTATCTCGCCCAGGATTCTACCAAACACCACTAGAATATCGCCACTCTCGACTCGAAAACAGGTATCCCAGTTGTTCCTGGAAGTTATCGCTGACTGCTGTTCGACGGTAATCGTGCTTTCGACGCCCCCTGGAAATGGAGGGTTATACCTCATTTGAGTCCAGTTCGGAACCCATGATGGTATACCAGTGATTGGAGACCGGCGAAACTGACTGCGGAGGTGCGCATCTGTTGTGGGCCAATCGCCTCTGGCACAAGTAGCAAGTAGGCGAAGGTCCTGGTTTTTCTCGATAATGTGCAATGCAACTTTTACGTACAGGGTTCGGACATCAAGAGAGTAATCCGGCCTACAAGGCCACTGATCGACTGGCATCAAATTCAAGACACCGAAGACCTTATCTCTAGGATCTGTCGCCTCGCGCAGCCTGGCTAGCTTCGTCAGCGCGCGTTCCAGCGTCCAATATTTATTTTTAGTAGGATAGTTCGACGCTATCTCGGAGGGCCAGGACGAGATCGTGATCCCGGCCAAGATCGAGTCGTTCAAGATTCGGGGATGATGATGGAAAGCGCCGACGACGAACGCATCGTGCAGAATCACTCCTACCACGACGAAAAACTTCCACGGCTGCTCGGCCCTTCCGCACCTAACGGTAATATGGCTAGAAGCCAGCGCGACCTCCTGAAGTACCCAAACGCGGGTCCACCATGGGCGAGCAAAGAGTCTTGCGAGAGGGCGCCACGTCAATCTCATTTCTTCTGGAGATGAACGGCGAGCCAGGATGTCGGTGTATTCATCGGGGTTTGAAATAGTGTCGTATATAATCGTGGGAAGCAGCGCCATGGCGATGTTGCTGTCCTCCGACTCGCGTCCAAGCCACACTATCACCTGGGCGGCTCGACTGTACACCTCGTGCATCATCGGCACATGGGCGTTGCGCTCCTCGATGTCGGCTTGGTTGATGCATATTGCGTCGATCCAGACGACTATTTCCCTGCCTTGCTCTCGAAGCTCCAATAAAGCTGCGTAGAGATTGCCGTTGACCATGAAGGGATATCCGTTAATTGATATGGGGACCTGGATCGCGGAGCTGCCCCAAGTATATGAGAGTGCCTGGTAAGGATCTGGTGCCCTTAGGTGAGTATGGATTAATGTGCCCGCGATCGGTTGGTCCTCCTCTCCGGGTGCGAGGATGAACAGCCTTACCTCGCCCTGCGACAAGTTTAGAGGCGAGTAGTGCTGCCACGCTGCCATCGTCAGAATCTGTCAACGCTTGCTGGGGTCATAGAGGATTCGAAGTTTCCATCACGGCTATATTGCGTAGGGTAGGTCGGCCTTGATAACTCCTTTATTCCTGCACCCATAAACATATGGAAGCCAGGGCCACGTAGTTGAGCCACGAGCATGAGTTGAAGTATCGTATTAAATAAACTTTAAAATAGTCTCACATGTCTCGCCTTCTCTAGATGACAATGGATCTATCCTCTGGTCACATTGCATTGACACAAGGGGCCGCGGCTTGACCCGCAGCTGTCAGCTTTATGAAACCCGCTCCCGCAGGATTCTTGCATGAACAAGAGTGTGGTCAGTGTACCCTTGCATTGTAAAGCATGTGGATATTGATGTTGTAGATGGGATGGAGTAAGGACAAGGCACCCACCGTGAGGGGTTACTGTGAGCTGAACCTCCTCTACCTACCTAGGTACACAATCTATAATCACCTCCACCGAAACCTATGAGGCTTCGGAGCCTACAGTAACTCAAAATTAGCCCGAGATGCCAGTCACAATCAAGACAGCGGGTCATGAAGCGAATCTCATTCCCGCAAATCGTGGTTATGACTATCCCAAAGCCATCCTTAACAAGATCGAGCCCAAAAAGCGTATCGGCGACCTGCTTCAATCATCACTCGACAATGAACTCCCCCCTGTTCTGATTGCCGACCGCAACGGATTCGTTAACGCGATTGCGGAAGCATTCAACCAGCACCATCACCTCGTTATTAGGCCGGAAGATATCTGGCTAGCCATCTTGACACAGTTCAGCTCCTACGTGAATGCGCATGGCGAAGAGTTGAGGAGCCATTTCGTTGCCCACGAGTAAGTTCACCGAATTGATAAAAAACATCGGGGTTTAGTGAGGAATGAAAGCCATAAGATTCAGACAATCTAATCTTTCGTTCCGTGGGGGAGACATTTCCAATTCTGACTGAGCGTCTTTCCTATACAGAGACAAGAAAGAGCTAAGCGTCGTATACAATGGCGCGGACCGTTATTCTGTCGACTTTGCAGATTTCGCATCGAGAATTGGCAATCTCATCGAAGAGAATATCATTGATCCAGAACTACGTCGTTGGATTGCGCCCGCTTTCAGCACGACAACCCAGCACGACGTGGTGGTATGTTCGGTCGTCATGATGGGTATACTGCAACACTACTTTCAATACAAATGTCGTACTACGTGTGGTATTCCATCGGTTACGCTGTTGGGCGAGAAAACGGATTATGAGAATATCTTAACTCGCCTCGACAAGCTTGAACAATATGGCGATGAGCCATCAGAGTTCAGGAGACTTCTTAGGCCAATCTTGACTCGTTTCATACGCTCTTTCGAGGAGCCCGACAGTCAAGAAGTCGTCTCCTTCTGGCGTGACGTGTGTTCAGTTAGATCTATGAGCGGCTCAACAATTTACAACGGCTGGATATCAGCATTTTGCTTTTGGAACAGCAAGGGCCAGCGCCAGCTCCCGTCGCAGTCGGATCTCAGGGAACGGTACGAGCAAAAGACCAAGCGGTTACCCGTTCTTCGCCTAGATGACATCTACTATCACCAAATCAAATCCGACAAAATACCATCAGGCTACGTGATGCTACCGGTGGCGATTATCGACAACGGGACGACAGTCGAAGCCGAAATGCTCTCTGGGTCGGTGGGAATCAGCTGCACGAGCAGCGGCCGCATGTCAGCTGGCCAAGATGGCATTGTTGGGATCGATACTATGCAGCCGCATTCTGCATGGTTCGTATACGAGAAAGGGTCCCAAGACGATGGAGCCCAAGACACCCGCGCTCCCTCGGCCGAATCCATTGCGAAAATCGATCTCCTGATCAAGGAGCTGAATTCCCCAGGCAGCGGGAGTGGCAGGGTCGCTGAATAGGTTAGATCCCGCTTCCAGAAGAACGACATTGGGTGGCTTCTCGTCGGCATGAGTTATGATCAGGGTTATGGAGCATGTATGTCATCGAGTTCTGGCTTGCAAATGAAGCGGGATGCGAGAATGATAGCATAATACGGGCACTTGGGAGCTGAGAGGCAAGAAGGATGGGTAGGTACCTATTCATGCACTACGATACGAGTAAGGTAGGCTGTCCAGTCGCCCGACATGGGGTTTTATGTAAATCAGCAGCTACTCGTGTGCAATTGCGATCAGAAATGGCAAGGCAATCGAGCTCTGGTAAACCTCGGGTGCTTAATGATGTTACGATAGCTACGAAGTAACCTAGGCCCTCGCGCTAGAGCTCCTAATTTTCCTTAATTACTCTCCCTACTTAATTTCTACCAACGTGACATTCCATCACGTACGACCATAACCTCCGGAAAACTCGGGATCCCGTCCGCTCTCCCCATTGATAAACCGGCGAGTGCCAAATTAGTAGTTGGGTCGGTGACGACCAGCGAATCCTTGGTGTTGTACGTCTTTTTTTATTCTCTTTGGGACTTATTGTTTCTAGTCCCTTGAGATCCATACTGTTTTGTTGCTTGTTATCTACTAGGTGATGTTAAGCGTGGGTAGAGAGACGTCGAGCGAGACTTGAGTTATTATTTGATCAGCTATTAGGCAGAATGTATACCACTAGCAAATATACTTCGAGCCCAGACGAACCTTATTGAACCCTCATTATGGAATAGAGACTGGGTGAGGGAACTCAACGACGGGGAATGCCTACCAATATCCGGGGCATTTAAGATTGGCTCCGGGGTGCTGGATTTCTATATCGGATCTCTTCAGTTTTTATGAGCACTATTAAAGCGCGTCTCAAGGCGCCTATAGGCACAACGATGGCATCAAACTTGTGCTTATTATAATGTTCTTATTTTACAGCCATACTAGACTTCCTGTTGTAATGTCCGTGTGCGGAAGAATGAATGCAACCGTGCGAATTATGCGCTTTTCCTTCCGTCGCTTTGACTAGAAATCCCAAATAAAAATACAACAAGGCAATCCGCCGACCTAAAATGCAGACCCAATTCCAAAACCCATCCGCCATGTATATGCGTTTCCTCCGCTTTGCTCATAGCTATGCTACGTGTCCTCGAATGGGACCTGTTCTCCATTTAAGCGCATGACCGCATTCGTCTCATACGTTGTCGGCACCGTTTGCGCCGGCACGTGTCTGCGTCTTCTCGTAGTAGGCATTCGGTCGGTTCTTCACAGCGGCGCGGATGGCGCCCTCGGGCTGCGACGCCCACGCGTAGTAGCTGCTATGGCTGAAGGGGAACAGGACCTTGTTGCGCGAGCTCTGGATCAGCTCCTGGGTGGAGATCTTGGTGCGCGACGAGATGGTCTCCATGTCCTCCATGAGCTGCTGGCAGAAGGAGTCGAGGGGCAGATCGTTCACGTCCATGCCGAAGGGGTTCTCGATCTCGTGGCCGATGAAGAAGATGCCGAGGATGATATATGAGGCGAAGACGGTGGCGGGGATCGTGATCCACCCGAGCGCCGAGTAGAGTTGGAAGGGAAGCAGGACCACATACAGCCAGGTGATCTGCGAGATGACGATGGCGTAGGCGATGGGCAGAGGGGTGTTCAGGACGCGCTCTGTGTTGACCATGACGTCGTTCAGCAAGCCTAGATTGTTGTCTGATGAGAGAATTAGCAAGGGAGCACCTTACACGCGACAGGGGCGTTTCGGAGCTGCTACTTACACAGAAACGTTTGTTGCATTGGGACGGGAAGCTGGCCATTAGCGACAAGCTCGTCTGCATAGCCAGTCAGGTAGCAGAGGATCTCCAGAGGAAGGTTGCCAAGTGGTTTCTTGTTACGCTTGAGCATCTTGCGAGGATTCGAAGTTGCAAAAGACAATCCGAGGCTCTCGCCCATAGTCTTGAAGATAGTGTACCTCCTGGGAGCAATTGCCTGTTCATCTTCCGTCGCAGCCTTGGCTAGGGTGTCGATATGGCCGACAAGATCAACGAGATCGTCGTAGTGCGTATACGGCTCGAATCGCAGTTTGTGCTTGAGGGCTACGCCGAATGCGATTACGAGATTCATAGCAGTCCTAGTTAAGACAGAAATGAGCCCACCGGTCGATCCCTCGAGTCACATTTGCCTGGCAGAATAGAAATAGTAGACTTACAGTTTACCAAGCAGATCTTCCTTTGATGTCTCGGGGCGCTCGAGGGTGTGCACCCAGAAGACCCGACCGAGTGATTGTGACGCTAGGATGAGCTGACCCCATAATCTCCGGCCTTCGGCGTAGCGCTCATATGCAGAAGAGCTACGGAACGACAATCCCATGCTGACAACGAAACCGGTAATGGTCAAGAGAACAGGCTGAATAGACAGTTCAATGTGGTCGAACTGGGCGGAGAGGGCCGTAATCAAGCTGGCCCAGGCTGCTATGGCAAGGAGAGGCACAATCATCTTGGGGGTTATGCTTCCATGTAGTTGCAGGAAGAGTGGCCATTTTGAATGTTTGGCGATATCTCGAGGTCCAGACTGTAGAGGGATCCAAGTTAGCAAGATCTCGGAATCCCATAAAGTTCTCAAGCAGCAACGACGTACGAAGTAATCGTCTAGATCTATGCTAGTGTTCTTCCGGCTGAATGGATTCGGTGTCGATGTGCCCCGACTATCAGAACCTGGGATCGAGGTTTGTTGAATGAAGATGCCATCACCGTTTTGATTGCTGTTACCACCGCTCTTTCCATTGTGACCATGGTCGGTCGGAGCATGAGGAGCGCCAACTTCGCCATTCCCACCATGGACTGCGCCGGCTGCCGCACCTCCATGTCCTCCCGGGTTACTGCCGTCCTCGCCCATTGTAGATTAGGTGTCGTTGGGAATTGTATAAATGACAGAAGGGGAAAACGTAAAAGTCGTCCTCGGAGAGGATCGATGTCGTCTGAGGGTTTTGCTTCGTTAATTGCCAGTTCTCCAAGGGAAAGGACCCGGAACTCACATACTAATGAGAGATATGAAAAGGAACCCGCCTACTTGCTTGTCTATCTATAATATGAAAGATCGTAAGAAATTCTGGAGTCGGTGGGAACGCAGCGCGTGAACATGACTGGACCTCATCTTATAAGGGAAAATGGGGGCCCAATGGCCCCATCTCCGGGACGGGAGCATCTTCTCGCTTTCATCTCTGCCAGGTCTGTCTGCCAGAGAGGGTCCAGTTTGCTCTAGGACCTTGTCTTGCAGCTGCTTCTCCTACCTCGGCAGCCCAGTGAAACCCCTGATGACGCTGGCTCATGGTCCAGGGGGATCGAGCGCCGAAGTAAAAAGTTGCTAGCTATGCAGGGGAGAACTTGGCGGCCATTGTAAGTCCAGCCAGTGAGACGCACAATATAATAAGGCTATGAAACGCCAAGGCGACTGAGCGGGTCGTTCCGGAGTGGAGCGAATAGAATACCGCCAACAACTAGTTCTAGGCTTGTTGTATGCTAGAAATAGGATGTGGATACGCAGGGGGGGGACGCTGTCGGTATTGTTCGTGTCACGCCATAACGCTAAGATTGGACCGCTAGATTTGCATTTTGGACTATTGTGGCTTTTCTGATTCAGCGCTTGCTTGCTGACCGAAAACGCGGGGTTCAGTGCAGAATCGAAAAGCAATTCTGCCAAACGGAGAATATACACTAAGCAACCGACTGGGTTAATCTGCTGCCACCGTTCTTTGTCGTCGTTGTCTTGATACCTAAGTGTAAGTATGTACAAATGCATCGCTCTAACAGGGAGATCGAAAGCGCCAATTTGGCTAATCTCATAGTGCTGAGGCAGTGCTCGTGTTCTCTTGGTAATTCACGTAATTCATACCTCTTTTGGAACCCCGTACTGTATGCAGGGTGAAGCGAAGAAGAGAAAAAAATTGAAGAGCCCCTGCTTGCCTTACATCTGCAGGGGTAAGGGGACCCTCAAAAGGCGCCAAAAGGGAACCCTAAAGCGAACATATGGTGGCGTTGATGGCCGGCACAAGTCTCAACTTGAAACAGACATTGTTATTAGGTACTTCATCAGATGAAAACTACTCTGTAGCACAAATGACGAGACATGCATAGTACCACGCTGGACAAGGATTTGATAGTGGGAATCTCAGATAAGTTTCATTGCGGAAAGATTGTACGACATATATCTTGCATATTGTATAGGCCTAAAACCCATGTGTTGCTTACCCAAGAAGTGTCTGCTGCTTGGGGATGATGCCGTTACAGAAAAGCTTTATTATTAATCTCTACCTATGTGCCTTGGAAATTTGACCGTTATACGCGCACTACTGGTAGTGTAGGACTACCGGTGGTATAGTCTAAGTTAGTATAGTAGGATTTTCAGCCTTATGCACGCACTAAGTAGTTTTATAATCGATTCGGCGTGCGTGTGTCTATTCTCGTCCACGAAAGCAAGTCGTTGTGTAGAATATCTAGCCAGCCCCCATAGTATAGTAAGTGGCTAAGTATAGTACTCTATATTGTAGTGAGAAAGAGATGGGGGCCAAAGCGATCATGAGAGGTTCGCTAGTTAACGCTTTCGTGTGATCTTATTTACTCCTGCTTGCGGGGGCCATTTACACCGCGCTTCGCCACGGCTCCAATCGGCTATGCACGTAGGTATGAAGCATTTCTCGGATTGAACTATCATCAGGGCAAACGTCCACGGGTTGTTTGATCTTACAAAAGTGATGTGCCAAATGTGTATATGCATACATCCTATCCCTACCTATGTTACATAATACTCCGGAACACCCTCGATCCGCACCCAAAGGCGGTTCGAACCTGTTGACACAAAAGTTGGCGATAATGAATGAGCCTCGTGGCCCATGAGCATGCGTTCATCAAACTCGAAGCATTGATGAGGTTCGCTTCAGTTCTTCATCTTCCTTCTTCTTTTTCTTGAACAGAGACTTAAGCATATTTTCTTTCTTGGGTCTCAGCACCGCCTCAATCGTATTCTCTTTATCTCGGCTTCCGCCCTCAATGGCCTTTAGCTCGGTCCTCGTCGATCGCTTCGATTTTGATGACCGCTCCGTCTTTTCGCTCCTGTGACTTTGATGACTGCGGTGACTGTGGTGACTCCGGTGGCTACGATGACTGGCAGACTCGCTAACGCCGTCGCCCTCATCATGCGAGCGGCTACTCTTGCGCTCGGGTATGTCGCTGTCGTCGTGGGCGCGACTACGATGTGACCTATGTGACTTGTGCGACTTGCTCGATTTATGCGTCCGACTCGTCCGGACACTTCGTTCGGTTTGCGCGTCGTCGCCCCCGTACTGGCTGCGTATGGCACGGTCCGCTTCCGGGCTGATTAATTCAAGATCGGCAGTCTCGTCTTCGCCGAAAGGTGTGATGCCTCGTCGCCACGTCTCGATGGTACTCAACTCTTCCTCTACTACCAGAGCTTCGTCAAAACCTTGACTTGTCTCAGACTCGGGATATGGAGGGTGGGCCGGCTGGCCCTGCTCGGCAGCCTCGAGAGGCTGCGCCTCAAAGGCCATCGGGGGCATTCGAGCGATTGCTTCGGCCTCCTTTGCCTCCTTGATACGCTTAATAATCTTCCACCCTCCAAACATGACTACGGTCACGCCAACCGTCAAACCAGCCGCGATCAGAAACTGGGGGCTCGCAAGGAGCGCGAATATGGCGGGGCTTCCTCCTTTGATGACCGCCAGGAATGACGGTGACATCTTGCCTAGGATCGCAGATAACTCGGCAAGCGTGAGAGCTACGGCAGCGGCAGCTTCTGGTTTACCCTGTAGGTGTTCTATGATGTGCGTGGCCGTATGGTGCAGGCATTGTGCCTCCACCAGAAGGTTTTCGATCGTCCCCATCAAGCTGCGCGCTGTGTTCTCCTTCTCGGACGCCTGGTATGCGGGGTCTAGGTCAACCCGGTCGGCGAGGTCCGGGGGAATGTTTCCGTATGCCAGATTCATGTCTATTTCCTTCTTTTTCTTGCCCGTTTCCTGAAGCGCCGGGTCCGATCTCGACCGTTGCATGTATGGGTTTTCCATTGGCGCCATAACCTCGGTCTGTGCAGGCATCGTGGTGGCGTTGGCGAGTGTAGGACGGCTCAATGCCATATCCCTCGGGGCAGTCTCCGCATAAGGGGAGCGATAAGCAACGGGCGGTCGCGAGGGCGTGACGGATGACACTTCGGAATGTGTCCGCAGATTTCCCTCAGTCAGGGCTGGTCGGGACTGCGAGGCAGACCGGTGGCGAGAGGCCCGGCTATGCCTCGAGCGATGGCTTCTACGGGACGAAGTCTGCGAGACGCCATCGTCGTGTGCATAGCGGGGATCATAGTCGCCGCGGCCATACTCGTAGTCGTAGTTGGGATCTGGTTCATAACGAGGCGCGACCGGTACATCGTAGGTCTGGGCTCGCCGCACTGCACGTTCCGCTCTTACGGCCGCCTTCTTTTCTTCATAGGCAGCTTTTGCCTCTTTGAAGGCATTGACTAAATGCTTGCCCTGCAGGTATTAAAGAAGGTTAGTTTAATCCCAGCTCGTGCAACATTGGGGGCGACCAGCTGTAAGCACTGTAAAGCAGAAACGGATGAGGAGAGGGAGATCCCCAAGCGGGGCAGCACGAGCAGGGGAGGCCTCGTATAGCTAGTAACTAGAGTTCAATAAGACAAGAGTAAGCCGGAACTTACATTGCTAATAATTTTACCAGACGAGTTAACAATTGTAACAATTTCGACAGCCATCTCCCTCAGTTCTGTATATCATGCAGGTATTGTGATGACTGGATGCGAGCGATGGGAGCGAGATAAAAAGGCAGACCTTGCCGCTGACCGCCTTGATGCGAGGGAAGCGGTATGCTCCGCACGTCAAGATGCCCCGCGGGAGAGGACTCCGGGACTGGGGCCTCCTAGTTCAGGGGGGTTGGAAGAGGGAAAATGAATTGGCTGGTTGTCCGGCGGTGAGCACGCCAGCACGTATTACTACTGGGCACTCCTTCGATACTGTAGAGAATGGACCGAGGTGAAATAATGAGGCCCTCCAGTTTCGAGATTTAAGGCGCGGGGTTGGCAAGTGTTTGTAGAACGATCACAGAGAGTATGCGCAAACCATCTACATATCAAGGCGAAGGAGCCATGTCGTTTGCATTACTGCGTAGCTAATGCATGACGCAGGTTCTTGGGACCAAGATATATATCCCCGGGTTGGTCAGGCATTGGACAAATACAGGCAAGGTACTGAGCTGTTTCAGGGGCCAGGCTGATGATTGGCCGCCCCGACGGTGAAGATCAGGCGCTGCTGCATCGGCTGATGGCTCCCATTCGATAGCCACCGTCGAATTGGAGCAATGGGAAGCAATGGGAAGCAATTGTGTGTGTGGTCTAAAGGCACGATGGGCCGGAAACTCGGTTGTAGTGAGGGTGAGGCGAAAACCAACCTACCTGACCGTGGCACGGTTTGATGCCTTAATTTGGTATCACATTTTACCAGTACGTCAGGATACTGATCAGGTTATCCATTACTTGGTAGATGTAATTCTCGTACCATCGGCTCCCGTCTCCGCCGTGGGACTACAAGCATATATCGAATTCGGATACCTACGTGCTGTCATTTTCTCACCCTCTACACACATCTATGTATTGACCGCCGAGCCGTCGTCTATTCAACGGACGGAGCCCGTCGCCTATAGTATTAGACTGACATTGTCATACTTCTCGATAACCATCTGTGCCAGTAGTATAGGCGGAGCAGCCAAACCTATTAATAATAATTCTGAGCGTTATGCATAGATCGTCAGGTAACATTGGGCACAAGTGACACTAAGCTATCCTGAATCACGAGCAAATCCGGAAGGCCTGGCTGCACCTACACAACCAGTACAATCCAACAAGATGGCTATTTTGCAGCCTCCTCATGCTATTGATAGACGCAAGGGTTTGAATGGAAACAAGTGGCGCTTACGAGCACCACTCGTTAGGTTTACACGTAGACTTGCGGGGATGCCACCACTAAAACGGCAATAGGTACGGCAGGTTACAGCAGCGCCAACCTCCCCGGTTGGCGGGATTCACCTGAGTGGAATTTGGCATCATTCGCCAGTTCACCAGATTTCCAGATCGGGTTATGCTCTTAGTATAGATATAAGGAAGAAGACAGCAAAGGATGTGTCATAATAGTGCAAACGAAGAGCTGACTATGAGCGTAACGTGAATAATGAGGCACAAGTTGTTGGTCCGCATGTCGATCATAACGGCATTTGGTGGTAATTGATTAGTAGTGCATATCGGGTCAAACATTGTCGTTGAGATGATCATTCTCGGCACCGTACCGCCCTCATGCTCCGTAGCCATGTGGATATAGTTTGCATTTGGGTCAACTGCAACCCCGCAAAAAGACAATACCAATGAGTTCCACGGTCTGGTACTGTACGGGTGATGTGACTACGTCCTCCGGTCAGTACCTCCGGTTCTCTCTGTCGGCACTCCACATCCGGGACAACTACGAACAGACTGTAAAGATTTATCCTGCTTCTGGCCGTCCCAACTCAAGTGGGAGGGCCTTGCGCACAGGCGCGCCTTATGTGTCGGTTGAATCACATTGGGCGTAGATCCACGATCCCGATTCATCTGCGCCATTACGTAGGTAGGTTTCCCAGAGACGTGATGCCTCCAGCAGCCCCGGAAACCGCTCGAGCAGCGGGTTAGCGCCGACAGAGGGGGCAGCAAAGGGCGGCAACATTGATGATGTGCCCCCTCTTGTTTATCCCGTACCGCTATTGGCGGCACTTGTTACATACAGGCTGTTGACACCCGGCGCGACCATAGGCTGAGTGCAGATCCCAGCTTTTGAGGGTGTCAAGGCAAAGAACTACAGGTTCCAGCTTCAGCGCGGCGGGCACGGATCCAGCCCTAGAAGTCAGTCTTGACGTCTGCCGTACTACGGACGAGCTTGCCACGCCACTTGAGATCTGTCGTATCAGACGCCGGCAAGATTTCAACCAAAGTGGCAAAATCCGCTGTCCTGGATGCTGCCACTGCCTTGAATAGCGATCGGCTAGTGAGAGACTTGGGGATTTTGTTATTGGTATTCCGGAGAAGTTATGCGATCCCGTTTTCATCGGCTAGTTCCTTAGGCACGTTGAGCACTCGATCTATAGTGTTAGTAGGGAATCCACGTAGAGCCTGTGGCTGTGCTTATATTGATGTTCGACAATAGTGACACTTCGGCCGACCGGTTAGCTGTTCAGCATTGTAATGGATGCATTGTGCGTGGCAAATCGGGATGCTGCATTCGATTCAAGTGGTTTCAATGTTTTTCGTGTCCCCCCCTGGTGACGTTCGGCCGCACAGCCTCCTGTTTAGACTTTCGAATAAACGATTCTAAATCGTAAATACAGAGACCACCACCCTCCCCCTTGGCCATCATCTTGACGGTGCGAGGATATTTGCATACTTGACAAGTCACTACCGGCCCTCTAAAGGCCTTTGTCTTCTCCGGCCACCAACCTACCCGTGCCCAGAGAGTTGTAGACATGTTGGCCTTGGGTAAACTACGGTCTATGAAGCGCTGGAACAACTGACGATCTCTACTACTGAGGAGCGACCCAACTTCATCAGTTAACTCACCTTGTTCGTGGCGCTCTTGAAAGTTCCTATCGATATCAAGGATGAAGGACAAGTAGTTGACGTTCCATGTCTCTGGGATCATCAAGTTATTCCATTTCTCACCCTAGCTAAGCATTGAACGGCCTTTGCTGCCGCCCGTAACGGCTGCATGCCCATTCGAATACTTACGCGGCACCTAATGCCGCTGGTCGCCCTGTAAGTTTCATTACTGGATAAACGAGGTATAGTAGTAGTTTCCAGAATACCTCATCGTACTTTCGCTGCGCTAGCACTGAAGGTGAATGCTCGTGCCCGTAGCATTGATGCAGGCGGGCACGCCGTCCTCCGGGTTGATATAAGTTAGACGTGTCAACACTTGGCTAAGCCGTAGAAGAATACGATAGCCATGGGACCTGCTGACTCCTGAACGAGAAGACCACACGCCTAACTCGTCCAGTCGTTGCGCACGATATATCATAGACTGCCGAAGACTGGATTAGTAGCTATGGAGGAGGCATTATCCTTAATAGATTTGCCGGTCATCGTACACGGTATGACTCCCAAGGACGCCCCTGATATTCCCCGTCTGAAAATATCTCTTGACTCAATGGTGAAGCTCGCTTTTTATATCAGTTATTTACGTAGTACCCTTGTATGTCTTTAGTTTTCCATCTAGAGCAGAATTTGTTGCTGGGCTTTGTGACACGGAGCCAGGCTACTCATTTGCAGAGAGCTGATAGTATTGGTTCTTAGGCTTTTCAACCCGAAAAAGGCACTTCATGTCCCGTGGCACTTGAAGATATAAGGGATGAGAGCTTCAGGATTTCTCCGCAGAATAGTAACGATCTGCGACATCTTGCCGCTGTCCTTCAGAGTGCACATGGCACAATATTCCCTGGCTAAAGCACTCTTGGCTGTCTCAGGGGGGTTCGTGTCCGCTACGGGACTTAAGCTTCTTAGTGCATTCGATCAATGTTTCACGATCTATCACGTCGTCCTTGCCGTACTATCCTGGCCATTATAAGCTCGCCACCACAGTAGTCTCGATACACTGGGACGCCGATCCGGGCGAAGGAACGGGTAAGGACCGACGCAGCGATGAGTTGAGGAAGGACGCTGTTCAACGCGTTTAAAAAATCTTGTATCGGTCCAGTGGCGTCAGTCCAGATCAATAGATTAACGCCGCATGCAGGTCCTCTGCCACCAGGGAGTCTACTACCACTCCGGGAAAATAGCTAAGACTGTGTAGAAGGTATAATAAATACGAAATGTGAATGAGCGCTTAGTTGCTTTCGATGCTGAACATGGCAGACACTTTTAATGCCCGATCCTCACCAAAACAAGTAAATGAGGGTAGTCATTTACATTGTGGTAAACGATGCAAACTTATTATAACCAAGAAGTCAAAATCCATCCGTCGGGTTACTGGAGGTGCGTGCAGGTTGACTCGTGCGGCATGGCAGACTGACAACCAACCAGCGCCCTAGCCCATAGAGTCTTTGTCCTAGAAGTGTCGAATACAAATAACGAACGACGATTCCGCTACACTGATTCAACTGCGTGGAATTTCACTCATCCGAGATATTCTTCATCACTAAGTAGGTACTTATCATAACACGCCCCTCTCTCATTAGCCTTTCGCGCAGAGCCAGCATTGACGACGCAACAGATGAAGAAATTAAGCTGTGAAACGGGACTAGGAGCATTCGATGATTCGTATGGTGTCCGCCAGTTGGTGCTTCTCGGCTTGCGTAGTAGGCAAGGTCAGGTGCCCTAACATTTTAACTCAGGCATGTAGGCTGTGACTTCTACGATCGATCGGATAGGAGTAGCCGCGGCGGTCCCAGGCCCTACACGTCACGGGTTGTATTGCCGATAGAAGTAAAATAAATAAAAAGGCAGTTCCAAAACCCAGCAGGCTCGATGGGTTAATTTTACCTGCCCGTGGGCCGTTTCAATGGTTAGCATATCCGATACAACAACTCGTCGCATCCTACAAACGCACCGTGTATCCCATATCCCGCACAAGGCAGCCCCTATAGCGCGTCAACGGCATGAGGAAGCGGGAGAGAGTGAAGCGCAGAGTAAAGCATAAAGTCGACTATCGGTATCGCTGGCCGACCCAGCAGACGCTGGTCGAGTCCCGGGTGTCTGTGGACCCCCCGAGATCGACGCGGCGATGGAAGCCCGGCGTAGGATGGCTACGTCGGCTCAAGAGAAGGCCGTCCCCGGAACCTGGGAAGAGCACGCACCCATATGACACCGGCGTTGGCGAACAGGGGAGCGATTCGGGGGCGAGTTCGACATCCACGAGCGAAGCTTGGGATGGCGGTCTGGGATGCTGGAAGTTGTTCGCTCGCATGCCGCCCACTCCTCCCCCGCCTGCACCTCCTTCGCCACCGGTGCGTGCGAAATATGGCCCGTCCATTGATGATTGAGGCGAATGCAAAGCTGATTGATAATAGCCCGTACTGAGGTTCTCTCATATCAAGGACGAGACGAGGCCGGAAACCCCCAAGACCCCGGTCCAGTACCTACGACTCCTGGCCAGCCCTAGAAAGCCACCCTTTCCTCGATCACGAACTGCCACGCCTTCCGACTTCGACAAAGCCACTCTCAAATCCACCAGGTCCAGAATACAAACGCCAGCTCCGCCACCAAAGGTGAGCCAGCCCGTAGTGACGAGCCCCAAGACGTCGTCGGCTAGATTCGAATTTTTCGTAAAGAACATACTCAGATGGCAAAGTCTGGGCTGGGCTTGTTCATAAAGGTGTATTGCTGCTATCTATCGCCCGCTGGGGACGGCGAGGGCGATAGTAATCAACACCTGACGTATCAAGTGGCTTGTACAAACTGGGAATCTAGCCGCTACTCAAGGACATAGCTTGGTTGGCATGGCATGACATAGTGAAGAGCGTATTGTTGGTCGTCGGTGCCTTTTATACTTACCTTACCTATGTTATTGTTATAAGTCAAATTACTAAGCAAAACTCACTCAGCATTTAAATAACACTTCAATCGATTGGTCCGAGCACGCTAGCCATCTGATGCCGATGCCGTTTCCCGAAGATGCGGGCAGAGCCACATACATGGTGGGAATGCAAGGGATATGTTTACAACCTCCTTGTCTTACCCCTTGCATGTTGCTGACTTGAGAGGGCCTTTTGCGTAAGCTATCCGGTGAGGCGGGGCTGATCGCGTATACGTGGAAACTGCGCAAACTCTTACGTAGGAAAGGAAAGAAAAAAGTAATTGGCGGACGATATGGACTGGAGCTGTAGACTATTAGTGATGAACTCATTTACCACCTGGTCTAAGGTAGGTAGGCACTATGATAGCTATATATATAATGAGGCGGTTTGTTACGGCCCTTGACCCTGTTGTCAGAGCTTTGATACAGCGTTCATCATAGTAAGGTACCTGTAGCATCGGCCATTAGGTGTTCCGACGCCGTTTGTTACTTACCTGGTAATTCTCTCGCCTTTCGCTCGGGGCTCCGACTCACTACCCAATCTTCCCTCAGCATTGATTGATTACTGATTGATAAGATTTACCTTGGCCTAGTCTAGGTACTTACGCAGTCTTAATAATGAAATTACTACTTTAGGACAATCACGCAAAATACCTCAGCCTATGGGTATCATAGGTTTGCAATGGCACAATCTCGACCCCTCCATTGTTAATTAACTTAACCTATTCAATTCAGGTGAGAATGCTGCTGCCGCGGGGCGCGGGGTTAAGCTTCGTCCCGCTACGGTGAGCAGGTAGCCGAGTAACGAACGGCGTCGCAACAAGATTCCTGCCTACCTGGATACCTGGGTCGATTGGTCCATCGATATTCTTGTCGATTCTTCTAGCATATAAGACGAAGCTTACGCCAGTGCAGAGGCATTTCTAATCACTAACATCAACTCAACCGAGATCCGTCTGTTAAAAAAAGGTATATACTAAACCATCCTCGAAGTCTAAACCCTTATATATACAACAATCACACTAGCAATATGGCTTCCAACCCTCCAGCAACGTGCTGCACTGTCGGCGTCAAGCATGAGTAAGTCTTCTCTTCAGGGTTTATACTAGATCGGCAACTTCTGAGAGGCGCTTGCCCGTTTGCTGACCGGGTCATTTCTTAACAGCGGCGAGGCAAGCGGTGTCGAGATCAAGGTCGGCAAGCACGCCGCCTACCTGGCGACTCCCGACCCGGCCAAGGCGCACAAGGACACCGCGATTCTATACCTCCCGGATGTCATCGGCATCTGGGAGAACAGCAAGCTGATGGCGGACCAATTTGCCGCGAATGGTTATCTGACTCTCCTCATCGATCTCTTCAACGGCGACCCGGTCAAGCTGAACCCGCCTGAAGGTTTCGAGATCTTCCAGTGGCTCGAGAAGGGCTCGGACGGCAACACCCCACACACCAAGGAATTCGTCGATCCCATCGTCGTCGACGCTATTAAGTGGCTCCAGACCGAGAAGGGTATCAAGAAGCTGGGCGCCGTGGGTTATTGTTTCGGTGCCAAGGTACGTATATGCATTGTTCTAGTAAACAATGATGCATACTCACCATTCATCTTCCACAGTATGTTGCGCGCCATTTCGAGAACGGCATCAATGTCGGCTATATGGCTCACCCCTCCTTTGTTGACGAGGACGAGCTGCGCGGTTTCAAGGGACCGCTATCTATCGCTGCCGCCGAGACCGATACCATCTTCCCCAACGAGAAGCGCCACCGTAGCGAGGAGATCCTCAAGGAGGTTGGCCACCCATACCAGATCAACCTGTATTCAGGTGTCGTCCACGGCTTCGCTGTCAGGGCCGATATTTCCCAGAAGCATCAGAAGTTCGCCAAGGAGCAGGCCTTCTACCAGGCCGTCCAATGGTTCGACAACTTCCTTCTATGACTAGATAACGAGGCAATTATCCCGGGCAAGCTATAAAGTAAAACCATTGATGTGCCAGCCCCAGGGACAAGGGGGTCGAGAAAGAGTATCGCATCGCGGGCGTAAATGATAACGCCATGAATAATTATCATAAAAAGTAAATTATGCCGGGTATCATTGTGATGTAATTGCTCTTTCTTAATTGAGGGCAGACAGTATTAATTACTCACTGCGCGTCACTCTTCTTCTCTTGAGCTGCCAAAAGTTGACTTTGTAGTCCTTTCTTCCCTACTTGGTTGGCCTTTTCGAGCTCCCTCTCTTCCTCTCGCAAAATAGCCTTGCCGTACTCTAGCTGCCGTTTCTGTTTACGTTTCTCCTCGGCCACGATGCGCTCGCGCTCGGCTAGCGCCCTCTCCCTTTTGCGACGCTCTTCTCTCGCCTTTGTCGCCGCCTCGTCCTCATCTGCCTCGTTTGCCTCCAGTGGCGGACCTAGAATTTGTATATAGGCGGCTAACATGGGATCGCGAATCTTCGGATCTAAGCTAATGTAACGCACATCTGAGAGCAATTGGCTTGGGAGATTCTCGAGAAGAGTTTGGTTGTTGAGGGTACGTGCGGGTATCTCTTTCAGCAGGTTTGTCAGGTCTCTCTTGAGGGTATCCTGTGGAAGTTTTAGCCTGTTGATGTACTCGCGATACCACTTTTCTCTGTCTCGGTCGTTCAGCGATGTGTCCCGCATGGGACCTTCACGCTTATATTTTCTTCGGAACTCGGGCCAGTACAACTTCGGGGTCGCCTTCTGCTGAAGAAAGGCCATATAGGGTATCCTGGGATCCTTCTTCTCTTCTTTGGCACGTTGTTCTTTAAGCACTTGGATACGCTCCCTGCTCCACTCTTCCCACACCTCCTTTCGCGCCTTCATGCTGCTGAGGACTGTATATCGCGAGTCGTCAAAAACGCGACCATCCTCGATCAGCTTGTCCCATGGCGAGTATGGGTTGATCCTAAAATCATTGAGGAGATCTTTGAATAGTTCCTTTGCATCCGCCTCGGAAAAAGGCAGTCCCTCGGCACCTTCAGGCCAATTTTCTGGGTTTCCATCGTCGTATTCTCCGGGGTCCAGCCCGTATTCCTCACCCATCGTTTGTAGTTGGAAAGCGATGTCGTCCTCATTGAATTCGACGGGCATATCGTCGGTAAGTTCTTCGGTTCGTTGGCGCTTGGAAGGGGGTAAGTTGTCGCCGTCGCCGTCGCCGTCGTTGTCAGCAATACCATCTCCTTGACCCTGTTCCTCATCGTCTGTGACCTCAACTTCTTCATAGTCAGATCCCCAATCGGCCAGCTCCTGAGCTTCGTCTCGTTGATCGATCTCAGGATCTGCAGGGCCCGTCTCCACAGGTCGGGGCTCGTCCGTCGTATTACTATTACCGGCCTTCTCTTTGATCCCCTTAATATCCAGCTCAAGCACACCCTGCATGACTTTCTCCGGGATGCGCCAGTAACTGGCATTCTTAACAGGGTTATAGGCGAAGCGACGGCCATATTTGGTGTATACGAGGATCCAGGGCTCGCAGCCTGGTATGACGACCTTAGACTTGGGCTTGTCGACGGGCTGATGTCGCGGTCGGTCCCTCCCATCATTGGGTCCACGGTGGCCCCTTCTCCCATGTTGGCCGGGGGCTTGCGCGTTGGGTTGTCGCGCGGGGTCGTACTGAGCTAGGAAGGCATTGGCGGTGGCGGGGTCGGACAGCTGAGGGACTGACGAATATTGGAAGAAGCTCGCGTGAGGATCGTGAGGCTGCGGCGGGGGGTGTATGGGTGGCGCGTCGGCGCCCGGGCGTTTGTAGGTGGATTGCTTCGTTTCCGCGTGGTAGTAATAGGTGTGGCCCGTGGGGGCCTTGTGCTCTGTCCAGCCAGCGGGCAATGGAGGTTGCGCGAGGTTGGCGGATGGCTGGTACGTGGACTTCAGCATCTTCGTTGACAGGGATTTTTGGGAGGATCTATCGGGTTGGTGGTTTGTATGCTGGGGTGGCGCTCAGTTTTCAGAGATGAATTACGATATAACGGCCATGAAGAAAAAGATGGGCGGAGCGCCTAGCTACAGCCACTTGAATGGCGAGAATTTAGTGAGGATAGGTAAGAGAAGGTGCTGAGAATGGGTTTGTTCCGTGAGAATAAACAAATGTTTCCACTTATAAGTTCAAGAAAGATATTGATTGTACTGTGCCTACGGCACCTATTCGAGTGTCGGCGTTTATAAGTGCCGACAGCACCACACAATGCGACTACGTAGTAGACATGCCCCACAGGTACTAAGGGCACCTCTCGACCCGCCATGGCCAGCTGTCCATATTTGTTAAGGCAGTGTGCCACGGTCCTACTACGTAGATGATGTCGCGTGCCAGTTTTTATCAACCTACCTACCTAATCACACAATCCAGACTCAGAGACCAGCATAGATAGGGACCTCGTGTTCAGGCTATGTCGTCATCCCCCGTCCTCGAGAAAAAGTGACAGCCAACTGACGTGCTCCCCGTCATGCTCTGGAACATCTTCAGGGCTATCCGTTCACGGTGACTAGCGACAATGGCCCCGCGTAATCTCGATTCCGGTCGCGATGGAGGCATCTTGAAAGCCCTTGCCAGAGTCTGGACGGTAAGCCCTGCCCAACTGATCCAATGCAGCACAGCCTGTAGCTGATCGCCATATCTGTATGCGACAGCATTCATATGCGCCCGACTACTTAGGTTTTGGTGCTCTCCTCGCAGCCTACATGGTCCTAGTCTTCTTCGTCGAACCTTTTCATCGCATGTTCTATATCAACAACCTGAACATTGCCTTCCCCCACGCCAAGGTCGAACGGGTTCCTGTCTGGCTCAACGTCGTCTATGCCGCCGCTGTACCCTTGGTCCTCGTCCTCGTCTACAACAGCGTTACCCGCGCTTCCTTTCACAAGCATCACAATACTGTCCTAGGCCTAGCCATCGCCTTGATCCTGACATCCTTCCTTACCGATATTGTCAAGAACGCCGTTGGCCGACCTCGTCCCGACCTGATCGACCGTTGCAAGCCTGCTTCTGGCACTCTACCAGATACGCTTGTCACTTTCGAAGTGTGCACTGAGATCGATCATCATACCCTGCATGATGGATGGCGGTCGTTCCCTTCAGGTCACTCCAGCTTTTCATTCAGCGGGCTCGGATACCTGGCCTTCTTCCTCGCCGGCCAGTTGAGGATATTCCGTGATAAGAAGGGCCTCGGTCGGGCATTGGTGTGCCTGACGCCACTGGTGGGTGCTGCTATGATTGCGATAAGCCGCTGTCAGGATTATCGACATGACGTCTATGACGTATCCGTAGGCTCGTTGCTGGGAATTACCGTGGCATTTTGGAGCTATCGTCGATATTGGCCAAGACTGAGCAGTCGCGAATGCGATGAGCCGTATTCCTCACCAGGGATGGAGCTTGAAGATGGAGAGGGTTGGCGGCAAGTGAGAGACGAGGAGGAAGGAGGCCCCATTCTGGGTCGCAGTGTTGGGTACGAAATGGTCGACCCAGGAAAAATTCAAAGCTGACATGGTACCCCAGATGACCACCGATATAGACCCCAAATCACATCTTCACCGCCCATTCGATTACGGTTGTAATTACCCTCAATACTTATAACGAATCGATCAGTTTTACTATACCAATCTACGGTCGTTTTTGTCAAAGATACCCCGATGGAAGTTGCGATGGTACTCGGTATAGGATAGGAAGTATTGCCCGATTGGAAAGGTTCATGACACCTGTAGTTGGCAACCGGAATATGGGATATATATGCTGCCATGTTGGATCAATAAGGGCTTGTTCCTTGGGGAAAAAACCAGAGTCAGATACCTGTGCATGGCCAATTATATGTACCTTACATACGGCCACGGTTGGAAGATAATTCAGTTACCCCCATGTACAGCTTTTGCTCTGACCACCTACCACAGTGCATTATGCGGATCTACTATGTAGCAGAAGTCTCTCGAGCCATGTCATGGCATCATCCCACTATCCAGTCAACCTGTGCGTGAGTTCACGCGAGGTTCACAAGAATACATAGAAATTGTATGGGATGTTGTGAATTCCTGTTTAGGAAATGCCACCCAATCATCTCACATAAAGTCCACGCCCCACTTCCCAACCCCGACCCGCTGGCTAACTCGAGCTGCGAGGAAGGCACTTTGGCTCTTGCTCCTTCCTCTCGGGAAGTAGATAGTGATTGCCTGGCAGGTACTGGCATTGACTAACACTTGACTGAGACCAACTCGAGTTGTGGTACATCTCGAGCTACCTACCTACCAGCCGAGCTTTCCCCCATTGGAGCCCAGTTGAAGTCACTCTCATCTTCGACCTCACCTTTTCTGCGTCTTGACTTCACCTCCCTTCCAACTTCCTTCCTTCTCCATGTATACCTAAGTATCTACGGCCTTATCTTGCACTCCTCCCTCTTGTACCATCAATATAACCTTGCCTTCAACTTCTTCATGCTCTCTTCGTTGTTGGCCGCACAACGTCATAATCATCACGTTTTGGTTTTTCTTGAAGCCGCCACATGTAACAATCTCACATCACTCTTTCTGCAAATTCCTGTTTCAAGCACATGCTGTAGTACCACGCTACCTACTCAAGGTTAGCTTGTACAAGCCAAGATGGCGCGGCATGTTATCAAAAGAGAGCATCAGGACCCGTCGCCATCACCATCTCCAACGTCGGCACTGGTGCCTGCGCCTGCCTCTATTGCATCAAATACTATGGGGCCTCCGTCTCGCAAGCGTCCTCGTGAAGATCTGATTGATGCTCAATCCGCCGCGGTATATTTCGTCAGATCCCACGCTCGTAAGTAAAGTCTGCCCTTCCAAGTCACTTTCCATATAGTATTGTTGACACCTTCCAAGCCTCAGCAGAGACTCGTCATCGTGGAAATGACGATGATCAAGAACCCATGTTTCTTGAATTGCGGGCTCGGCCTGGTGGTGATTTGACCGGAAGTCCTCATTCTTCACAGAATGCAGATGCTAGCTTTGCACATCAAAGCTTTGCACATCCTACTTTCACCAATATTGGTGTAAAACTGCGCGAATTCAACAACACCGTTGGCAGCCTTCAACAACTTGGTGTATCCCATGTCGCCGAGTTGCCTGAGCTTGTGCTGGTTGGTGACCAGTCGGCTGGGAAGTCGAGTCTTATGTCCGGCCTGGCACGAGTGGATTTACCGAGGAGCGCAGGTGTGGGCACACGGTGCCCCCTACACATCCGCCTCATTGATAGTAGCAATGCTCACTGGAGCTGCACCGTCGCTTTGCAACTGGACTACGACTTTGAGCCTAAGGGCAAGATCAAGAAGTCGGACGTCACAGCGAGTAACCAGTTCCCGCCTTGGGTCAAGAAGACCCACCGGGATATTAAGATCTTTAAAACAATTTTTGATCCGGGTGAAATTGAAGAAGTTCTGCGATGGGCACAAGTTGCCGTTCTGAACCCTAAAAATGACCACGAGCTTTACATACCGGGGGACGGAGCCATCGCAAAGGGCATTAATCTTGCTGGTAAGTTCAAGCATCCCGTAACAGCTCTTCCACTTCGGGTGTGCCCGACGGCTCGAAATATATTACCACGGCCACCTCGAAAGAGATTTAAGACCTGAATCAGAATTGAAATCGCCGAATCTTTTTTTACTTATTTATTTTGGGTCCAAGCTCCCCTGTCAAGAACACACTGAATTCCCGTCTCCCAGTTGGCGACTAGATAGTAGTGGCTAATTCAAAGTTCTGCAGAAGCCACTGGTACCGCGGCTGCGCAATTCTCGCCCAACATAATCTCTCTAGAGATCAAGGGCCCAGAGCTACCCGGTTTAAGCTTTTATGATCTCCCTGGTGTGTTCCTTTCGCCAGACCAGGAAGAGGATGAGTATATAGTCAAAGTTGTCCGTAACTTGACCCGCCACTACATCCAACGAAAGAATGCCATCATCATGTGGGCACTTCCAATGAATGCCGACCCTGAGAATTCTATATCTCTGGGCATTATTCGCGAGGCCAAGGCGGCTGATCGTACTATTGGCATCATGACGAAGGCAGACAAACTGGCACCGGAGAACGAAGCGCAGTGGCTTGCCATGTTTCGAAATAAGAAGCAGTCTGTTGGTCACGGTTTCTTTGCTACTTCTCGACCTCCGGATGAACCCCTCGAGACAGCAGGCAAATGGGAAGAGCTATTCTTTTCCCACGAAGTCGGTAGCTGGCCTACCGATTTCGATGATTTCAAAGAACGCTGCGGGGTTGATTTACTTGGCGAATACATCTCGGTTCAACTTGGAGACGCATTTGCTAAGAGTCTGCCTTCGATCAAGGCGAAGGTATACACCCGTCTAAAGGAGATTCAATGCCAATTAGCAGGCTTACCGGAGATCCCATCAAACGTCGAACGTGAGTGATCCTCTGGCTCTAGATGCCAAGATGGATTTTAAACCCAAGACTTTCTATCAGTTGTTTATAATAGCATTTACTAACTCCTTGTCTAGACGAAGTTAAAAAGAGTCTTTACCGATTTTCAGGGCGCATGAAGACGGCCATGAAAGACTCGGAATTCTCGAGCGAATGGAATTCACTCAACAACCAGTTCCGAGACATAATCTTGAAGATCAAGCCTACTTGCCGCGTTAAGGAACCGGCTGCACAGACAATCGATCTTTCTGATGCTGACACAGAGGTCTCGGCCGTCACGCCTTCCAGGCGACCCCGTCCCAGTGACTCGACGATGCGCCCGACTCCGAACAAACGCCCGCGACAGGATAACGAAACGCCGGTCACGCCTGTCAAGCAAGAGAGTTTTTCAACAAGTGGCTTATTTCGAGCATCATCGGTTATAAGCACCGGAGCCGCGGAGATGTGTAGCCCCTTTGCGGGTTTTCGCAACCTCGGCCGACTTGCGATGGACATTCGAGATATTCGAACCCAAGTCAGAAAGAAGCGTACGTATATTTTTAACTTACCTATCTTATTCCCTAATGTCCCATGGGCTATGGATGCATCGTGGAACGTGTACGGCCGGTTGCCCTATGGTGGCGATCTACTCCCGAAGCGTCCACCAAAGGCCCAGCTTACCGAATCCCTGGAGTCAACCTTCTTTCTGACGCTATGGATCTGTTATGCCAATTTCCCTTTCGCTACACGGGGACGAATACTCACTTTGGAACAAAACTTCCTTATGGCTTAGGATGGCAAGAGAACCTCTAAAATGGCAATGACTAACTGAATCCTTTACAGAGCGCCCAGGAATGCCTCGCGATCTGGTTCCAGATGAAGTACGGGAAACCTGTGAGTAATTCCCAATATCATTTTCTTCTAGGTTTAGCAAATTTCAGAGTTCGAAACGTCTTTTTCGGACAAAATCATGTCTAGAAGCTTCCGGAACCCTCGAAAACTACGTATGCTCAAAGGGTAGTAACTAACTCGGAGTATCCAGTGTGTCTGGACGCAGTGCAAAAATGGCGAGGTCCCCTTGATCTTTACATTGAGAAGACTGCAGAGCTCCTCCAGAAGGTAACAAACCAGGCTCTTGAAGAATCACTAGGCGTCCTTCGACGTCGTCTGATCTTCAAAGAGTGTCAGACTCATCTGAAAGAGTTCATTGATAAAATTGTTGCCAACCAAAGAGCGCGCCTTTCCGAAATGTACGATTCGGAAACTTATCAGATGTACACCCTCAATGAGGACGCCTTCACCCGTTACAAGGCTCAGGAGCTAGAACAACTGCGCCGGGCCCGCGCTATCTACCGTCTAAAGGCTGTCGCTTTGATCGGTTGGGATTATGAAATCAAGAAACTCGAGGAAATGTCAGATGATGAGAGGAACAAGGAGCATCGGATCCTGACTACTCAGCTCCCTAAGATTGGGAATGATCCGTATGACACTGAGATAGAAGTTGCGGCCTTCGTTAGAGGCTATTATATTACCGCGGCCACTCGATTTGTCGAAGGCGTCACAATGAACGTAAATTCGTAAGTATTTCTTGGTCTCCTATTTCCTTGCAATATTTTGAATATATGCAGGCTACTCTCTGGGCTAGATTAATGTCTGAGAACTCATTGCCCTCCCGGAATACCCAATGATGATGTTCAGAATGGTGGTAGCTGACTTAGAGCGCTCAAAGGAACTTGTTTCGAATTATGGGAAATACCGAGCTCGACACGTTTATGGACGTACAGCTTGGTCTGCTCGGTAAATCGGGTGAGTCAAATCCATCGCCATCCGAGGCTTATGGGCTTTTGTTAATAATCGCAACTTAGCAGCAGCAAACGTCTATGAACATTTGATGGAGGAAGATGAGAGAACGGCAAGAATGCGCGAACAACTCAGGGGTGAGATGGATAAGCTCTCACAGGCCATGGGCAGTATCAATGGCCTAGAGTGCTCCGCAGGCAGTGGTAGTAGCTCGGAGACAATTCTCCCCGGACAGGTCGTTGACCTCGATGATGGCATGGATGAAGATATTTGATTGGTACAGTTTGGGGCACACATTTGCTCCCCTCCCCCGGGGGCTTTTGGCACTCATCTTTGTTGTATACGACGAGCACTTGTTAAAATACGGTCGACTTTCGGTATCCTATTGCAAGGATTGATGATTGAAGGAAAGAAAAAAGCAGGAGGTTGGTTAAAGGGAACCTATGTTGGTTCAGTGTGTTATGTTATTAGGCTAAAATCCCATAAGGGGCAAATGACAGTGTGTTTTTGCTAGTACCACTATTAATCCCCCCTCTCCCCAACTCCTTTGCACTAATGCATTTTGTTATGTGTGTTGCTCGCGTCGCTTAAGTTAGAATGTCAAAAACTAAGTCTAGAGAGTGTGGGTATCAAATGCAATCGCGTCAGAACGCCGTTCAAACAAGCTCCGTTTTCCCCCCATTCATTCCCATCTCAAAGCTATTTTTCTCAGAATGCTCCCGGGTATGGCCGGTCGTCGTGGATATATTCTTGCTCGGCATGTTGTATCTCCTTCTCTACTTGTCGGATATTGATGTTGGCAACGGCATCCATGCCGTCGAAGATTCCGGAGATTTCTTCAAGTGTCGGCCCCTTCGTCTCGACGTAGAAGAAGTACACGAAGCATAACTCGAGGAAATCCCATGCCTGTGCATGTAGTTAGTATCTGAACTACCTCTAACATAGCACGGTGTCCTGAGGACGTGACACGACAGAATACATCTCCACGGAAGACTTACAGTGTAGAATAACGTAAAGTACCAGTGCTTAGGTAACCTATTCCAGGCAATCTTGTTCGTCTGGTTGCTGAGCGCCAGCACGGCTTGCACGGTGATATTCATGAGCATCATACCCTTAGCGCGTAGCTTGAATGGCAGAACCTCGAGAGCGTAGGCAATCAGCATGCCCGAGAAGCCAATGTCGTAGAAGATGCCAAAGAGCCAGATGAAGACGAGCTGGGCCCAACCCGCCGTGAAGTTCTGCATCCCGGAATTTTCATAGAAGGCGCCGCAGACCGTCCAGCTTGCGAAAGAGACGACCATGCCCGAGATGGAGACGAGGAAGAGGGGTCGACGACCGAACCTGTCTACGTTGAGGGCGGCTAGTACAGTGACGATTAAATCTAGGATCGTCTTGCCGCCGCTTATCTACACGGAGAATTATCAGCACTTTCTTTCCCACATCCCATAAAATGCGCCTGGTTTTACGTACCGCCAGTTTCTTGTTTTGATCAGTGATACCGGCTCCTTCGTAGACAGTGTCGATGTAGTTGGAGAATAGGGCGTTGCCGCTATACTGCGATATCACGCCCAGAGAGATGAGGATGGCGAGCCGCCACCTGTTTCCCTTCGTGCGGACGAAGTCGAGGTAGCCGGCCGAGCGCTCGACCTGCTGTTCGATCTTGAGCGTCTCCCTGATCTCGCGGTACTCAAACTGCACGAGGAGATCGTGCTTCTTTCCACCCGCGTGATACTTTGCCAGGATGTCGAGGGCCTCCGCATGGCGGTCCTTGGACATGAGGTATCGCGGGCTTTCAGGGATCCAGTAAATGAATAGTATCTGGACGAGTGACGGCAGGATCTGAAGCAGCGTGATGGACCGCCAGGCCCAGTCGGTCTGGAGACGTGCTGTGCCCCAGCCTATCCATGCAACCATAAGTGCTCCTAGATTCCACTATGGCCGACCAGTCAGCAACCACCCAGTGGTAGTGAGAAAGTAAATGAGAAAGTAAATGAGAAAGTAAAATGGTATCTTACTAAGCAATTGTATACTGCCGTGACTGGCCCACGATGTTGGGGATGGCAAATCTCAGTAAGGAGTAGAGGAGATGCCATTTGCGTCAGACTATTATAAATCAATCAATTAGAATACGGCTCCCATTGGTATCGGTGACAAGCAAAATTCATCTGGGCCCTACCTGTTTCCAAATCCAAGAAGGAACCGGCCCGCAACGAACACTGGAGTATCTAGTAAGCATGGATATGTATCTCGTGAGCATATAAAGAACAGACGTACTTTCGTATCGAGTGCAAAAAGCAGACACAACACCTCCCGCAATCATGATTCCACATCCAATGACTATAGCAATTTTCCGACCCCAGTGGTCGGCGACATACGGACTTTACGCGAATATGTTAAAAACAAACCCAAATTAATCCGAGACGAAGGCAGGCAACTCACGTTATGAAGAAGCTGATGACGCTTCCGATATTGAAGATATTCACCAGCAGCCCCAGCCAGCTGTCGGCGACGGCCTGCGGGTTGTTGGGCCCAACCTGAGTCCGCGGGAAGAAGTCCTTCCAGCGATCGATCTGCTGCGACGTGTTGACCAGCATGCCGTCGTACCCCGTCGTCACGCTCCCCAATATCAAGACCACGGCCCACGCGTAGAGCTTGCGCAGATGCGGTTCCCTCGTCCAGGATACTTTCTCGAACTGCGGCCCTTCCACGAGCGCTACCTCGATCTCCTCCCTCCCCCTGCGGCCCCGCGACCTCATTGTTTGGCGGCTCACCATTGTAGGTCCTACCTATTGAGCGGTCGCCCTCGCTTGATGATGGGGAACGGTTTACACTCGAGACGAACGATCAATTGCTTAGATGTATGTATGCGCGGCCCGTCTCCTGGGTAAGGTGTTTATTTTTTTATTTTTTTTATTTTTTTCATATGAATAAGCACATGCAGTCGCTTGCTATTGTTGACAACGTATAGAGCGGCATTATCCAGGATATCCTTTTGCCCAGCGCCACCTGGCGCTGGCGGTGCTGGGGAAGCTATAATATAATATACTCAATCATGCTGGTCCGGAGCTGCGGGTAGGATTCACTGGGGAATGTACGTACAGTCGGCCAATCATACCCGGCACTAGACCGATGGCTGTTTATGATCGTTGGGTTTTCTCCTCATGTTCGGAAGAAGTAGTGCCACGGGGGTTCACACACACATTCACGCAGAATCATGCAGAGCCGGGACACGCACACTAGCGGAGCATGTTGCCGTAACAAGCGAACCGGCATAGGGGGCGAGAGAGAGAGCTGTGGCTCGGGGCTATATGCGGTCTAGTATAGTTCGTCTGCATACCTGCTTCACCTTTCCCACTGATTAGGAGGGAGACACAGAGCAGTATAATTCATCATTCTCTAGTCGTTTCAGGAATTGACTCATTGCTGAAACCACTTTGGCAAAACCAATTGACCCTGCGGCCAGCAGTGCTCGGGAATAGACCAGAAGACGCCAACAGGGTTGGCTGTGAAGATTCGCCTCTATGCGACACGTCTGGCCCATTTCCCCGGATTTTACATGGGAGGGTGGGTGAGCGAGAACGTAGTGCGCCAAATCCTGGCAGAGTGGGGACTCTCGACATCCTCCCGGCAGCGACGTGATAGGGAGCCGAAACACAGACACAAAGAATCACGACGATCGCCATGGCGTTGTTGATGGAGGTGGGGTTGCAACCGACCTTGACGGTTGTGCGGCTCCCTGGCATGCCAAAGGGCCGTGGTAACGGGCTAAGAGCCTTTCTAGAACTTCGGGACGACCTCCTCCACGGCTGCAGCTGGACTAGGCTTAAACGGGGTGGCAGCATTGAAGCTTGTCCAGCTACTATGTACGCACGAGGAAGGCCAGGGGGGAGGGCATCAAGTGATCGCGCACGAGGAAAAGGACGCTGTGGTGGGGAGGAAGCGTGAGGGGGAAACACTAGGACAGGGGGTTGATGGACGATGGATCAGTTCAAGTGATCTGGGTAAATCCGGAAGAAACACACGCCTCCAATGAAAAGACGCACGCTATGTACTGTAATCGAGACTCTGGGACCCAGCCAATCGCGTCCTCCCTCGCTCCCGGATTAGGCTTTGCGAGGGGAAAAAAAAGGACCTTTTCTGGTTCTTGGTGTAAGGAGGTCTGTCTATGAGCCCGGCTTCTATGCTACGCTTCCTAGACGCGAAACTCGGGTCTGGTCTAGTCTCTTCGCGGTATACTGTAGACATCTGTGCGTTCTCCGGTTACCTAAGAGAGTAACGATTGGGATGGGTCGAGGGCAAACTGCACGGTCCTACTGTACATAGTTGACGTTCATGCTAGGTTAGTCTACTAGGTTAGTCTGCTCGTCTCGCATATTGCTTGCATTGTGGAGGCGAGATGTGAGTTTGACATGCTCTCGCTTGAACTTGAACTTGGAGCTTGGCTAGCATCGGCTTCGACTAAGTACGTGCCAGTCTCATGTACCAGTACTCACGACCCAGCGGGACAATTTTACCTTTTACTCATTAAGAGTATATATAGAACGTGCACTCACTGGTAAGGAGGCGAATTGATGAATACCCAAGCGAGATGTGAGTGAACACTGTATGTGAAGCAGACTTGAGACCGAAAATACACCGCGCGCTTTTATTCTCGCAATCTACTTCGAGCAAATTATCAAAAGAATGGCACGGCACTGACGTCGTTCTGACCGAGGTTGCCCAGTGCCCAATTATCCTCCACCGTCTTGGTCAAGCTGTAGTGGTTGTATTTCGTCGAATCCGTCGTCCCCACCTTGCTGCTTGGGACGGCGTTGCCTAGAAGGACCGTGAACACCTTGTTGGGCCCTAGGTAGTTCTCGCTCTCGTCAAAGGTCAAGACGATTAGAGTGCGGTCCTTGTTGAAGTTCTTGTTGGATAGCAGGGGTTCGAGGAAGTTGCGCGCCCATTTCCCTGCGACTGTGACGGATGTGTCGTGTCCGTCGTTGGCTTGACGCGACAGTTAGCTAGCTGACCATAGCCAAGCTGCGGATGTGGAAAATAGCTCGCTTACTCATGTTGGGGGTAATGAACATCCACTGAGGCAACGTATTCGCGGCCAGGTCACGATCAAACAACGTGAAGTTCTTGGTCTTGGCCAAGCGATTCACGTCCGTCCCCACAGAGTCGTAGCTTACCAACGGGCTATATGCCGTTGATCCAGTCAGCAACCATGCTTTGACAGCTAAGCCTTCGGAGGAGGATTAGCCTACTTATGCTTGCGAACGTAGTCGTTGGCTCCATTTCGCTGATTCACGTAGGTCCCCTGAAAACCCGAATAGGGCATATCTTCCTGGTAGATGCTCCAGCTCACCTGGGCAGCCTCGAGGAGATCGACGATGGTCTCTGTATCGGCGCCGATTCGCTTGAAACTGTCATCTATGATGTTGTGAGTGCTGGCGCCGCCAGCTACAACATAGTTTGGCTGTGACGGGTGAGTTATCGCGTAGTAGTTGTTGAGGAGGATGCCCTTTGTCGCGAGGTACGCCAGGTTAGCTATCGACCCGAATTAGTAAGGCTATTCGTTCCGATCGCTAAAAAAACGAAAGAAAAACTAACGATCGCCGGCCGCGATATCAAAGTCCTCATTCTCAAGGAATATCTGCACAAAGCGGTCGAATGTCTTTCCTCCCACGTTGCTGGTCGGGCTCAGCGTCAGCGCTGTGGCGCGGGCGGCCTCGATCGATGCACTAGCTGTCGCCGTGTACATCGTGCCGGGGTCGACACTCGTGGACGGAGCGTTGCCCATCTTGAATTGATTCTACGTTTCACGCTGGACCGACCAAGAATCAATTGTTTGGGTTTTATTTCCAAAGATATGGATATATATTCTTATTTAAAAGATGTTTCGCCTTTTCTTAGCTTGCGTCGCCAGCAAGAACCCATCGTGAAGGCTCGACAGCGCCGTCGCATCGATATATAACCCATGAACGAAATCTGCGAAAGTCGACGGCTGGAACCCTCGTAGCCGGGGGATTCCTTGGAATAGGTAGGTGTGTAAAACATCGCGGTCTTGAGCTTCCCAAATAAGCATTCCCCCCTTTTTTGGTGGTACGAAGAATTGATCGAGCGATTCTGGAGAGGTGGAGGACGAGCCAGTAGAAAACGAAGGACAGGGAACGTGCCGAGTGTCATCCGAGCCGGAAATTGGCCGAGCCCGGTCGACGGGCCATTGCTTACAACAATTGGTCAACCATCACTAGCCACGCCGTCCCTGACTTGAGATTATATCAGTATTCCGCCGGCGATGGTATTTCGGCATACGGTTCATTGGGGCCCAATGAACGTTGACCTATATAACATGACGCCGAGTTCATGCGACCGATAGGACGGTCTCTGTTGGTTCATTGGAATCGTGACATCTAGTGCGTCACCTTGCACACTGTATCTGCTATCATAGGGACTCGACGCTCTATGAAAATAATACTAATACCTAACTAATTGAATTATGCAATTTATATTTTTGTTAGATTTCCTCTCGAGTATCGCGAGTTGTGGTTTGCCTTTAGGTGGTACTTGTGTTACATTGTGTCAGGTTGACACTGAAGCAAATGCAAATTACCAGGTAGCAACCACCCCAATACACAGGTATAATAGTTTCATGCGAGGATGGGGAGTGGTCAAGATTATTTTTTCATCTTCTTGATGATATCAGATGCACCAGCGAAATTTAGCTCCTCCATCGTCTCCTCCCACAACCTCTCCCGCACCCGTGCGCCCTCTTCCGTGTACAGGATTTCAGGATAACTAGTCGAGTTAGCAATATTGTCCAATCGATCGCGGACACTTATGGGGAGGGGGGTGGCATGGTATGTACGTACGGTCGAATCGCCCAATCACTGACATAGCTCCCGTGGCTTTCCTCGCCCTTGACCACCGCAGCATCAACGTACGTACTCGCGCCCGATTCCGCAGTTCTCGCATTGATCGCCTTGAAGATATTGAAAAACAGTCTCGTAATCCCCGAGACACCTTGTCCGTCTTGCGCGAATGCCGTGCCTGCGCACAAGCCCGGATTGGCCATGTTGACGACGACATCGCCACTGCTAACCTCCTCGGCGAGCTTCGACACGAAGAAATACTGGAGCAGCTTTGAATTTTGATACCACGCGAATGGGACGTATCCCTCGACCTTGTCGAAGTGCGCCAGGATTGGCCCTTGCGTTTCGACAGAGGCCCAGAACGCCGCGTCGGATGTTACAATGGAGATAACGGGCGGTGTCGATCCCGTAACCCGTTTGGACTTCGCAACAGGTAGCAGAAGTATCGTTAGCAGTGCTGTTGAGACGTAGTTGACCTGGAAGCTGAGTTCGTGGCTGGTCTCCTTGACGCGTGTGAAAGTCCCGCCGCTTGTGAGACCAGCGTTTAAGATGACAATGTCGATCCTGGAGAGCGACTTGCACTTCTCAACGAACGCCGCGATGGATTTATACGAGGTCATGTCGAGTAGCCAGACTGATATATTGGCACGGGGAAACTCCTTCCTTAGGCCGTCGGCTGCCCTATCCCCCTTGGACTGCGACCTCACGGCAACGATCAGATGCGAGAGACCGAGCTGTAGCAACTGCCGTCCCGCCTCGAGACCAAGTCCGCTGTTGGATCCGGTGAGGATGGCAACTTGAGACGATAAGTTAGTCCCGGCTGGTACGGGCTTACGGTGCATTAGCCACTGCCTGTAGAAGAAGCCCAGCAAGGTGGCCTCAAACGTGGCTTCGTTTCTCAGTTGCGAAGACATGACTGCATCAAATAACGGCGTAAATGAGACTATGTGAATGATACTCGACGTCGTGTGCTTGTGAAAGACGCATAGGAGAGTAATGCTCAAATTAGTAGATATGTCTCTATCAGTCTGCCTGCCGGCATCTCGAAGGCGGACAGGTGTATTTGAATGAGTTTACTGCTTCATCCGCCGTATCCGGCTCGCCGAGAGCGTGCGCTGTTCGGGCCCATGATATATTCCGTGTCTTAAAAGTGTCCGAGCTACCAAACCCGAACGGATTTTACAAAGCTACAGAGTCGGCCGAACCCCGGTCGAGTAACCGGTCGTCCTCCCTCTTTTCCATTCTCAACTATATATAGGGCGCGGGCTTTATTTCTTCTCGGGTTCAAGAACAGGAATGCATTATTCTAGTTGCTGTTGAGGATAAGATGGTATGTTTTGGGAATAATCGTCCATCGTCATTACATGGAAACCCCCACCACTATGAGGAAGCGGATACGCTACTATATTCGCGATGTGGGGAGTTGGTGTCCCGAGGTTTAAAGGGACACGAGCAGAGCTATGCAATCCATTTATTTTTAAGTTTCTATGTAGCTAAGTACTTGACCGAGTAGCATGTGAACGGGTTCTTAATGTTGAGTTGATCATTAATAGTGAAAGTGGCATAGTCAAATCCCTTTGTGCAACTCGCACTGGAAAAGCCTGTAAGCGTTATAGAAAAGTCAAGTGGAGGTCAATATCCCGTAACAGGTGTCGACGCAATATCAAAACGCCCTCTTTTTCACCGGCCATTCAGTTTCCTGGTCGTAGGATCACTCCCGTGTCGGAGGAGTAGATAAGTGTTGCGGCCATGGCGGTGGTGCGGCGCCTGCCAACAAGGCAATGTCCAATTCCGGGTCACCCTTCTGCCTCGCCTGTCGGTAACCATCGCGGGCCGACACGCGTGTGAGATATGCCAATATGTTCTCGTAGTCACCAAGATCCAGCTGGGCGAAGCAGCGCATCGTCGTCAGACAGCACACCAACATAATATCGGCGGCGGTGAACTGCTCGCCTGCCAACCAGGGCACCTTGCCCAACCGATCGTTTATAAAGGTTAGCATCGCAGATAACTTCTCTCCGAACCGCTTTAGGATGGCGCTACCTGGGCCTGTGGCATTGCCGTCGGCCCCAACTGCCTTCAACGCCAAATCCCTCATCAAAGCTGATTGGAAGCTGGCGTTGGCAAAGTCTATCGTTCCACGGGTTAGTGCCGGGCCTTCATCCCAACACAAGAGAACTGCTTGGAGGTCAACTCACGAAACCAGTAAAGATAATCCGCATAGTCCTTGTGACCAGGGGCAATGACAAACTGTCCTTTGCCATATGTCTGGGCAATGTACTCGACACAGGCACCGGATTCAGCCAGTTTGACACTGCCGTCTTCAATGACTGGGGCTGCACCCAGTGGATGGAGAGCGCTGTACTCGGAAGGAGCAAGGAACAGGGACCTGCTGTATTTCCTCAATTCATATTCGATGCCCAGCTCTTCGCAGAGCCAGACGACGCGGTCCGACTGAGAGACACCGAGATGATGGACGATAAGTGTCATGGCGGACGTGTTAGTGATAATGATGTCACGATCTTGTGTTAAGTGGATGCTTGGCGTGACTTGTAGATATCTACCTAATGCCAACCGAGAATCTCCTGGAAGACGAGAAACGCCTGGCATCTATATACTCATGCCGGACACTCTTTTTAACTAGTTATCTGGGCTGTTGGCAGAGTGTCCATTGTCTAGTGCCCTCTTTCACCTTCTAGCGCGGCCAGAGCCGGGAGCATGCCCGGTCTTTTCTGGCGCATAATCCCTTACAGAGAGGTCTTCTCGGTTAGGTGAGTCGACGATGGCTGTGGTGACGGGGGCCAAAGAGCCATCTCGGATAGTTAGAACACACTCAGCATAAGCATATTGCAGCAGAGCTTAATAAATGAGTCACGTCTCGGGAAGTAAGGGTCGTTAAAAGTCGTCTCCTGAGTGTCATTTGATGAGTAACGGAGCTGAGGTAACACCCGAAACCCCGCGGCCCCTACTAACAATGCCTGGTGCAAGTTCAGTGGGTAGGTGTTATCGCCGCCAAGTCCGATACCACCATCAGAACGGGGCATTAAATGCAACATTGTTATTGGGTACAAGACGTTGTTGATCTACACTCAAGGATGACATTATAACCCTGCTCAAATGGCAATGAGGAGATATACATATAGTAAATATTCTCAGGGGTAGTGAGGTAGTATTGGCTCAAAGTATGGTACTTAGATATGCTTAGGGCATGTCTAGTAAAACTACCCCTTAGCACGTTAACCAATTGCCCACCTTCTGGAATGTTATCTCGTCTACTGGCCTGTTCCATTTCTTCATTCTTAATAAATCTTTTGTTATGTAAAGTGGGTTCGTCTGTACCTTATGATGTATGCAACTCTACCTTCCCACTCTTGTTGGCCCGTAGAGCTTGCCCCGTCCGACTTGCAACAAGACGGGAACCCAAATCACAGAACGGCAGTAAAAGCTATCTATGACTATAATTCCATCGACTAGAAGGAGACCGGTGATTCTGTCAGCACGTATTTTTCTCGTGACACAAAAGCTCCTGGAATATGGCAATCCTAATCGTGGTGGCTGTCGGTTGCCACCCCTATCAAGGACCAGGTGCAGACCGGCTCTTTCTGCATCACACTTATGTATCGCCATAGCGTAGCAAACGATCTTGAAAATATCCTCTGAGGTGATTTTGAAAATCCCATCCTCAGTTATTCCGCCATAGTCTGAGCCTGCCGTAATGCCCTGCCGGATTAGCTTGTTTATAACGTGTCCAGAGTGCGAGTGTCCCATAATGTTGTCACGAAGCGCAGATATCTCGAGTTCTAGCACGAACACACTGTTAGGGGAAACAAGCTGGAGACCACCATGGTTTCTTGGAAATGAATGCTCCTCCGTCAGATGAGAGATCCAACGTGCGTTGCCGTATTCCGAAGTGGTGCAAATATCGTCCTGTTTAACCTGATCTACAGAGAGCCCTGGAGAATCGGCTGGCCTTTCCCCGTTCCACCCAGAACAAACACCAGGGCGAAGCTCTGTGCCACGTGATTTCCGAAGTTCTGACTTGCAATCTTCTCGGCGTTCCCAATCTAATCTGACGCAAATGTTCAGGTCCCGAAAGGAAGACGGGTCTAGCGTCGCGTGGAGTGCGAAACCTATGCCAAGATGTTTCCAAGAACATTTTTAATAGCCTGTCTAGCGCCAGAGCTCAGTGCAGATGGGTGTTCCATAGTAGGTAGTGACCAAGAGCCCGCGGGTCCTGGGGCGATAGCGTGGCGAAGCAGTGTTTCCTCCGACGTCCACTCGGCACGGACTTCATAGACGTAGTATAGCTCCTGTCGTGGCCAGAGTCGCTGGAAGTGTTGGGCAGAACAAAGCATGTTAAAACAGAATTCGCGACGGGCCGAACCGTCGTCGTTCAGCTCTGCACTCAGCCGAGTGAATGCGTCGCTGGTCTTTTGAGGCGTGATTTCGCTATATTTTATCATGCATCAACATTTGGCGCCAGGCAATATTTCCACCACTTGAAACGCGCGGTAGATGTCGCAAAATAAGGTGAGCCGGCTTTCTTTTTCATGTAGTCGAAAATACTAGATAGCTTAGAGATGAAGAAGCCCCCAAATCACGAAGGCGACAGATTGAGTTGATACTCCGTCACATACGTTAGGTTTGTTCTACATGAGACTCTTGCACCCCTGATAGCAAATATATTCACCCAATGGATATGCGCTTCTTTCTAAGCATTGTATAGGTAGCTTTCTATATAAAGCTTTTGCACACTGGCCACCCAGTGCGTATCACGACAGGTGCTAAGCGGAAAGAAGCCCGTATACTTATGGCATATACCACACTACAGGTCCAAGTATCTTGTGATAAACTGAGTATATCCAAGTAACAACCTCCTCTCGTAGTGGTGTATGTGCCTTGTAGCATCAATCTTAATCCCAGGGGTCCGGGGGAAACCCATCCGGGTTCTTACAGAGGACGTAACCACCAAGCTAAATCCCGCAACGACAACTCAGTACGGACCCTTCGAGACAAACAGTGAACGAGGTCGCACTCACGGGGGGTGCTATGCAGCAACGGGCATATTTTCCGCTATTCGCACACGAATTGCGGTATTCACTAGCGCCGAGAGGCGGCGGCCATACTGCGGTCGAAGCCGTAAGCACACTTGCCATCCAAATAGTTGTGCGGTGCCGGGACTGAACTAGATATCATCAGGTGCACTTACCGGAATCGCAGCTGCTCGACATCGGTTGTTAGTTACCACTCAGCTCAAATCTTGGCAGTATTCGCAAGGTATAAAGAAAGAAAAAGAAAGGAGAGGAGAGGAGAGGAGAGAGTTTAAGATAGTATACGATCAGCGTACTTTATATCTTGAATGCCAAGCACATCTCGCTCGCAACATAGGGGCTCTCTATAAAGCCCATCAGGACAGGGCACGTAAAATTGCCGATTGTCCAATTGGGGTGGTAGCGCGGCGGCCCATGCGGCCCCCAGATGGATAATAACTATAGCGGGGAGGAACTTCATCTTGATGAGCAGATCGAATGCTCGTATAGTGACTCTAGGTGTCCCCTCTAGACTTACCTCGTGTGGAATATATATGTAAATCAGCAGCTTGTCTTGACCTCGGTTCTCCGTCTCGCTACTGGGAACTAATCGAATGATCTTAGTACGGGATACTGGATTTGTCCTGGCCTTTGTAGCTGAACAGCGCTGAACCTTGGCAAGCCTCTATCACACCGTTTATTGAGGCCCATGCATCTATTCAGGGCAACTATCCTGTTTCCATCGTTCAACTCGTGGCGTCTTGCTAGCCAAGAAGTGGCTAGGGTCGTGTCATTGTTCACTACTTGATCTGCCGTACATTCAGGTTTATCCGTTTATTCCGCATCCACCCTTTCCACTCCTCAAAATTTCCGTCCTCGGCAGGCCAGTCTTGCAGGAACTTTGGGCAAGTGCCTTTCAGCACTTTCGGGACGCCATGCCAGGCGTAGCGCGATTCTTGGCTCATATAGATGGCGTCTCCAGACCGCAGTCGCAGCAGGAGATATGGCTTCTTTGGAGAAGATCCATCCTTGTTTTCTGCCGGTTTCCCATACTCGTTGGGCGCGATCATGAACAGGGCATCGCAGCCTATGCTGAGGCTGACCAGACCTTTGTCTGCCTGCTCGCTCACATCCCGGTGCATCATCATGGTATCTCCCGGCGTATAGAAGTTGACAATAGCGGCCTGGGCTATCGTCTCTGGAAAGAGGGTCTGAAGAAATCCTGCGATATCCCTTGGGAACTCTGGAGGCAGCTGGTTGGGATATTCTCGCTCCGACCAATTGTACTGCCCACCTAGAGTGACCCATGAAAGGCGCCGCTCGAGTACTTGCTTGATGGATAGCGGCTTGTGCACTTGCGGATCTTTGGGTGCGAACCTAGCAGATGATTCGGGGGTATATGCGAAGAAAGAACGAGCAGCATCATCATCTCCGTTCCTATAGGGGAGGTCATAATGAAGATGTAAGTTGGTTTGGTGGGTTGGGTTAGACAGATCCCGATGTATCATTTTAGATAGCAATGATTTCTGGATTTCAGGCGGTAACAGAGAAGGTAGAATTAATAAACCTGGTGCCTTGTTTAGGACTCTGTGAAAAGCAGGATTTCAAGCTGGGGAGAAGTACCAGGTAGAAGAGGGTGACAGTAAATTGGAATGTCTTTTGTTAATTCCGGCGCCGTTTCTACCTCGCCCTGAAGGAGCTGAAAGGACTCTTTCAGTTTTGCACCGGGTATATAGTCAATGAGCTGAAAGTCGCCTGGATTAGAAACATCTAGCTCGTCTATATCTGGATGTTTGGCAAATTCGGCATTATCTGTCCGGTAATATCCCTTCCAGAGGGCCCGTAGTTCATCTGAAGGTTGCTCATGGGCATCCAGGGTGGTCAGATCGATAGCCATCTTATGTGGTAGTTATCGATTCACGAGTATTAGTGCAGTCAGATGTTAGATTGTTGTTATTTGTTATTGGGGTGATTGCACAGGCTGTTAAAGGAGTGATCGGACGGGAGTGATTAATGAAACCGACTGCTGGTCTAGATACCTAAGTGAGTTGAATTGACTGCCCTGAGGAAGCCTTCATGGAGGGGCACTCATTGCGGGGCGATGAAGGGCACTTTCATTCGCCTTGTACCTCCCACCTTCAGCTAATTCACAGTTTGCAACTGAAGACATGCACGGTACTGTCGAGTATTAAAATATGTGAATGGGACAGTATTGAATCCAGAACATACAGTAAGTATTCATCCATTGGCATTCACTAGCCCCGACCCACAACTCAGCTGCAGTACCAAACTCGTGTTTACACGCGTGGGGGTGTTTATTGAAAAACAAATGGCGACTGCCTCGACAACCAACCAGGATAGATCCAATATTACTGTGCAATGCACCATCTTGTCTCGAGACAACACAAGTTCGCCGGCCTTCCCATCACCGGCTTGACAGCATATTCTTTGCCCCCACGTTAATTGGCTTTTTTATTCAGACTACACACAGGTGCACAGCTTCCCCGGACTCAGATCTTTACTTACCCCTCCCTCGTTCTGGCCACCGACGGTCGAGGACCACCCCGCTAACAACAATCAACACCACCAACTTCTTCGAGCCAGCTGTTGATTCCGCCTCCGAGCTCGTCAATTGGTTGCAACAAGCAACAACTCGCCTCATCCGGCACCCGCAACGCCAAAGATCTCCCCAACGTAAACCGTTCAGATCACGCCGATATGGAGAACTACCAGAAGTTGGAGAAGATCGGTGAAGGTACGGATCCCCCGGTCTTGTGTAATGCGGGCCGCCCCGGCCTCGACCATCGACACCATACTCGCTGCAAACCCTGCCTACTTTGTCCTTGCCATCCCTGCTAACCAGTCACCCCCGTCCAGGTACCTATGGTGTTGTTTACAAGGCGCGAGATCTTCAGAACAGCGGTCGCATAGTTGCCCTCAAGAAGATTCGACTCGAGGCCGAAGATGAGGGCGTGCCGAGCACGGCAATCCGCGAGATCTCCCTGTTGAAAGAAATGCGCGATCCTAACATCGTTCGGCTCCTTAACATCGTGCACGCCGACGGTCACAAGCTGTACCTCGTAATGGAGTTTCTCGACTTGGACTTGAAGAAGTACATGGAGGCGCTACCGGTCAGTGATGGTGGACGAGGCAAGGCATTGCCCGAGGGCACCGGTGTTGAACTGGGGCGCCTGGGCTTGGGCGATATGATGGTCAAGAAGTTCATGAGTCAACTTTGCGAAGGCATTCGGTATTGTCATAGCCACCGTGTTCTCCACCGCGATCTCAAGCCCCAAAACCTCCTCATCGATAGAGACGGTAACCTCAAGCTGGCGGATTTTGGCTTGGCCCGCGCGTTCGGTGTCCCTCTCCGGACCTACACCCACGAGGTCGTCACCCTCTGGTATCGTGCCCCGGAGATTCTACTGGGTGGCCGACAATACTCAACGGGCGTGGATATGTGGTCGGTGGGTTGTATCTTTGCTGAAATGTGCACGCGAAAGCCCCTTTTCCCTGGTGATTCGGAGATTGATCAGATCTTCAAGACCTTCCGGTAAGCTACCTATCTTCTCCCATAACACTCGTTCGCCTGGCGCTCATACGTTCCCACATCTAGTCTCCTAGGAACCCCCACGGAGGACATTTGGCCCGGTGTCACTTCATACCCCGATTTCAAGGCCTCATTCCCTAAGTGGGCTCGCGACCCATCGCAGCCTTTGTGCTCGAACCTTGACGACCGGGGTCTGGACCTGTTGGAAGCGATGCTTGTCTACGACCCAGCCGGCCGCATTTCGGCGAAGCAAGCTTGCGTTCACCCTTTCTTCCGGGACTTTCAGAGGCCTCAGAACAACTATGGTTCTACCGGTTATGCCTAGTCATCTCAACCGTTTATCACTTACTAGGGAATACCCTCGGCGATACATGAAAGCAGACAATATTGCTTCCTAATGTTAAGCACTATACTTGGCTCTTAGGATATTGCCGGTCCGGAACCCAACCACTGGACACGAGTATTCTTTACGCCATCATCTGTTGGCCAAGCATGCCTAGAGTGTGCTTCGCTGGCAACCATGTCCCATGCAATGCATAAGCTGAGAGTAGCTTATTCGTGGACTGCGTCTAGTGTAGAGGGCGTCTGTAGGGATCTGAGCATTTGAGCGGAATTAGGGGAGTATACCGGCGTTTGTGAGCGCGCGTGCAACTGAGACTTTATGCTCTCGCGGGGATGAGGCCTCACTTTGATGATGATGATGATCGCGCTCTTTCAAGAGTGTTAATCGGCTTTACATAGGCCCGTTCCCCTTTGTCGGACTAGTTGATTAGGTTATGTTGCGCCTGGAGACGTACCAAGATACCAAGATACCAAGAGAAGCTCTTTCAAGCTTTACTGCCTTACAATGCACGTTATTCACCATAAACACTGTTACTACTTTTGGACCCCCTACTAGTGTCTGTGCGCATGGGATGGTGATATGTTTAAACTTGACTAAGCTAACAATAACTACCTAGGTACGCCTGCGAACAGAGTGGCTATGCGGGCTCCTGGAACCTCAATATCTCCTGCAGTCCAAATAAACTTTTCTTGTCCCATGGAACAGTAGGTAGACCGTCCGATTTGCGCATCCATGCAAACCGACCTCTCCGCCCCTGGGTTAGGTACAACGGCGCGCCACAAACACTCGGCATACTCTGGCGACGTCGCCGACGTTTGAACAAATGCCGAAGAAAATTGCATGATCCCCTAGAATGTCTCTGGGGGGGCGAGCGGAAGAGCGACTAGCCGCGCGGAACCCGGTGCGCCTCCTACCTATGCGTGGGGAATCCTACATTACAACTGTCTTATTTAGTAGACAGGTAACCGCCACGGCGCCTACAGCGCGCGGCTATCAGCAATGCGGACGGACTAAGTACATACAGCACGTAGGTATATGCAGAATATAAGGCAGTACCAGGGCAGGTCACCCAAGTAATTTGCTATATAGGATGATGCCCAGCGGTAGACAAAATAGGCGCGGGCGGGCTAAAGGACGTCATCCTATTGGTTCCCGGGCCGCAGCTTAAATTGGAACCAAAACAAAGCCCAACAAGCTAGCACCACGGCGTTAAGCGGTCCTTGTTAGAGACAGGTCAATAAGTCCTAAGCCAAATTTATTTCAGGGATGTTGACTAATCGCGCGTATTGCCAAAGCCTGGGGGATCTGTTTATTTTTTCCTCTCGGTAGCAACCGAGGGCCGGACTGGGGGTGGAGGAGAGAAGGATGAAGGAAGACAGATGCAAGGTTACGTGTGGTATCGCTTACACGTGGAGACAGGTGTAAAAAGATGGAGGCGAGAAATTTCATGTTGAGGTACTGCACTATGTAATGCAAGCCTCGGCGCTTCCAGAAATTATGAGGGTGCATCCATTGTGTTGCACACAAACACCTGAAACGAACGAATCTGTTACCGTCGGAATCCGTAGATGTCTACATAGTAGTTTCTATCTAATCATATTCATGCATTAGGTACCTACTCTAAGCTTAGGTAGCATGGGGAGGGAGACAAAAGTTAAGAAGCTTAATTTCAGTTGTCTATCCGCGTTTCCGGAAATTGGACGGCCCGCTCGCTTTAGGTTTGTTTTGTCTGTGTCGGTTGCCGCTTGTTATGCAGCGCGGTGCGGTGCGAGTGCCTCAGCCCTCGGTAAGGCGGTTGTCCGGAGCCGGGACGTTTCCCTAATCGGGGTTTCTGTATTTTGTCCTCGTCCCTGACAGCTGCAGTGCTGTGGCATGTGTGTCAACGTCTACACTACGGTAGTTTTTAGTGCCTTGTGTTGCGAGGGCAGAATAGGAGTTTTGCTTTGCCGCAGTGGCACCGCGATGCCGTGTCTAATACAACCACTCAGGGAGGCAGCCCAAGCCGATGGATTGTTGCAGCCATTCACCCCCTAATGGCATAACACGAGGCCAGTTGCAGATTGCTAAAAAGACATTCGAGAAATAACTCCTTCGAAGGAAAGCTTGTGATAGTCTGAATGTCTCCCAAAATAGCTTCCTTGGGCCGACTGATGGGTTGGAATGTTCGCGCGCTGGCTGTTAACTTACATGTGCCCTACACTCCATCGGCCTTGCGCGAGACATGCATATCCGGCCGGCTGATTGTATTGCAACGGTAAACCTGCTGACGGGCTTTGGCACTTGCCAATCACACTCCACACAACAGCGCAGTTCAAACTCTTTTGGGTGGATGTAGAACTTGGCAGGCAGGCAGTTATGCTTCTTTGGTCTGTTTTTGCATCTCTGTTGAGTTGGCTGCATTCGAGTGACGGTTTTGGGGGGGCAGAAAGCCTACAATTCCCCGAACAGCCAATTGATACGGGACACAGACAGTCAGCGCGGTGGTATCCCGGCGTCAGAAATTGCAGAGAAAATGCAGAAAGCGGATTCTCTTTGATGCGCACCCGGCCTATCATGAGCTCTTCGTGGCTGCTAATACATGCGGGAATCTTTATTAAGGCAGGTTGACAAGCCGGCTATAACGCGAGGCAGAGCATAGGGCGGTATTTACTACCGTACTCGGTCCCTGATGGCTTCAGCAGCCAGGGTTTTGACTTGGAAGCAAGCCTTGACTGACGGATGCGCCGCCTGCCGGCAGCTAATAGGAGGAAGGCGTGTATGTATGTCTATGTACGGCGTCTGCTTTGATCTTGCTCTGATCCCGTCCAAACCTGTTTAGCCCCGATAATGCCTCCGGGCATTTCGGCATGACGTTACCTCGTTGATAATTTTGGCTACAGTGGGCTGGTGTGTGCAAATGCCGGATTCGACGACCCGCGAGTTGATTCTTTTGGAAGTAATCGTCGGATTGGTGTTGTCACCGACCATCGAACTGCGACATACATTTCGTGTCGGCACCTCGGAGGGTCAGAAAATTCCATTCGGAGCACTTGGACAGCGCGGGGTGCGAGACAGTGTGGTGATATCAAGGCTTCTAAGCCACAGTCTAATCTACACGTAGATACTGTTTCCGAAGCACTCGCCTCTAAAAAGTGACCTCGGGAATGGGTAAGCTTGTGGCTGGGAGGTAACCGCACTGCTGAATAATGGGACCGCCGGCAACGTTACGATTGAGGCCAGTGTCAAGCCACACTTTCCGTGTCCCACTTGCCGAGCTCATGTACCATAGCCGAGGCCGTCGATCATCCGTCTTGTTCAGACGGTCGGGACAGTACTGGAGTCGGAACAAGCAGCGTCAGATGGCAAGTCCCTAGTTTGTTGACGGTGGCCTCTATTATTGGCCTTGTTGATACTCATGACCAACACGGGATATCTATTTTCGCGGTCATTTGATAGATGGGAGCATTCAGATCATCGCGTACACCACATCATGACCCAACCCGATAGACCGGTTGTTTTACTTTGATGTGTTGTCAATCGCCGATATGTGGTCTTCGCCCCCGAAGCCAACACAATCCATCATTACTCCATGCTAACCAGCCGTCAGAGGGGACGTGAAGGGATACATCCATTCACGCACATCCTCCAGCCACACCAAGACATTGAAGGGATTTCCCCTCACCACTCCAAGTACCCAGGTACGACTTCTATGGCAAATACTATTTCTTCAGCGACGCCTGGTGGTGTCCAAGTACTATGTATGCAAGTTCATTGGATCGCGCGGGACACTGGGCATAATCTGGGTGCGATTTTGTTTCAGGTCTCCCCGGGCCAATGACGGCAGTCGCTGTTGATCTGGTACGGAGCATCTCCGACGTATATGTACTGTAGATGCAGGACTACAGTACGCTGAAGGCCACCGCTTCGGGTATGGTGGCCTCTGCTCCTTGCACGGAGCTTTCGGCCTATGCACAATACGCAGAACGCGAAGAGTCATACATATGCAGATTCGGGGGGTCAGGACGGCGGTGTAGAATCGTAGGACCTCCCTAACAATATTGAAATCAATAGCGGTACGCCGGTATTTCGCCGGCACCTATATTTCATGTGTTAAGTGGCGGCGCAAGGAACAACCTCCTTCCCTACTGGTACTGCACGCTAGAATCCAGGTGAGCCTGTTTTTGTTGACAATTGCCATAATTCAATTATTTGTCTAGGATGCAGCCTACCCAACCTCCCCTGGCCAAGACGATGATGGGGTTAAGCCAAGAAGCCAGCCACAAGGAGTCGCGTAAACAACACTACCTAGCAGGCATCAGGATTATGAACTGCCGTCCGCACCCCGCAACTCGCTGCTTGCATCGTTTTTGTTATGCCTAAAACGACGCCAGGTGGCTGTGGTGTTCAGGAGGTCAAGGATGGGAATAGAGGTTGAGGTTTAGACGTGTACGCAAGCTCCCCCCACAAATGATTATGGGGTTCAGGCTCCAAGCCCATTGCATACTGCGTAACCATCGCACGAGGCAGTCCCACCAAGTGGCAATGGCCTGCATCCCAATCATTCGATAGTCGCCAGCAAAATGATTTGCTACTATGCAAATTACTGTTGCTAATCCTTATTGGGCACGAGTAAGTGCTGTAGTACGGGAGGTAATGAAGATAGGCAGGAGATGATAGAACTGAATCATCGGAGAAATTCCGAAACGCTTGCTCTGAGATGTCATCGCTGGTTTAGGCAGTACGATGACCGTCGATTCCAATGCTCATAAGTACTATGTAGTTGAGGTAGGTGGCGTTGACACTTCCAAACTACTTGCGGTGATATTGCTTTCATTGCCCGCCTCTTATCAGCCCCTTGAATCTACGGTGTATGTGAGATCCGAGTAGTGATCGGAGAGCGGACGGAGGAAACCGCATTGAACTGAAGCTATCAAGGGGCGATGCCATTCGGGGATCAGAAGATGCCGCGGGCTTGGACAGACTCAGGTGGCAAGCGGAAACGGCTTTAAGCGAGGTTAGATGGCTTCAGCTTTCAGACGAAACACGCCGTAAACTTACTATTAGAAGATCGTGGTAATATCAGTGTACTGTAATATCGTATCGTATCTAGATCAGTTACATGTATGAACAATAGCTCTAAAATGGTTATCAGCGTCTCCTTTGGTGCCCCCATTTATGCGTATTATGATAACGATCTTGTTGTTTCAAGCAGTTGTGCGATGTACGCATGACGACGACTATGGGAGGCACCGACAAGCGAACGTTTGTTTCAATGATGTTCAATTATCGGACGACAACCCCAGGTAGTCCAGGATTGGTTTGAATACTACGTACAAAATAACACAGACCGGAGACCCAGACAATGTAACCTCATTTAGGACCCCGGTGGCTCCTACTATTTACTGTTCGGATGGAATTCATCAGCGGCTCATCTGCCTCCTGCTCGAAGATAGGTTTTAGTATTGTAAACTTGAATACTCATACACCAAGAATATCACATCAAATCATGCAAGAATGTTTGACGGGAGGCTTGTCGATAAGTACAGATGTCTAAGGTAACACTGCGTTTAGTTATACCAATATTTGCTAGTGTTGCCATGCCGATTCAACGAGTGCAGTACAGTAAGTCTAGTTTCAACTAAGTACAGGGCCTGCTGGGCGGCCACTGCTACGATTGGTCCCGTTTTCGAGATTTGCTTTGTGGATAAATAAATATACAGAACCGTGGGCAAGCACTTGGTCGCGATAAATGCGGCCGGCCGTGCAATGCAATTCGACCGCTAGGGTTGCTGAGTTGTTTTTGCAGTCCTTTGGTGCTGGCAGACACTGATTGGGCAGTTGTTACGTGAAGCCAGCCACCAGATCCAGAGCCGTCAGCTAACTTCAGCATTTATGGAACGCTGAGTATACAACTGCTATAATAGGTTTCTCGCAGCGGGCAGCGGCTCGATCAACTACTCGGAATGCATTGGAGTTGACGAGCTACAGCAGTAACGGAGTAGCTCACTGGCTCGTTAGCAGAGGGCGGCAGATGACTTGGGCGACTCGCGTCCAGCAATCGAGCTGCGGATCCACTGCACACAGCGAGGTACCGAAGCGCTGTAGCTTGGCTCGGGCCCTGCAACCAGTACCTAACCTCGACCCCTCGTCGCTTGTTTCATCTCATGAAGGCTCGGGGCCACTTGCACCAATGGCTTGCTGGCGTTTGTCGTCCTCAGAGGTGCATGCGCGTGTGTAAGGTAGGCAAGGGCCCCGAGAGGTTGCAGCCATTCACATCCACTCGTTTCCCAGAGACCCTTCTATTTTGGGGCTCGCTGCACTCATTAGCCGGCCATGGTTTGAGCTGCCGCGGTGTGCAAGCGTCGAACGCGATGTTCTCTGGCCCAATTGTCAATAGCCACAGGGATCGAATGCGTCGGCGATTCACGCTGAGAGAGTCGCCCAGAGATTTGCAGGTATAATAGATATACGGAATCCAGGGAAATAGACTCTCGCCTGGATTCCCAGCTCCCTACTTTATCCATCCATCATCCTCCCTCGTTGCATCAAACCACCTTAGATCACCTTCCAGTTTGGAATGAGAACACATCCTCTCGTTGAAGGGAAGAGCATATAGATTTCTGTCTAATTAGCGATTGCGACTGGACCCCGCCGCGAAATTCCATGAGTAATACGAGGTTCACGATACGAAACGATTTTCATTGTCCATTCTGCTTTTGGTCGTTCACTAGACTCTGGCTAGTCTAGAATTCGTTCAATATTCCTTCAATACTGCAACAGACCCCCAATCACGCTATTCAGCACTTAATACTTGCACATATCTCATCAAGCTCCCTTCTCGAGGAAGACCGTCGCCTTCAATCGTTGTCACGTTCCATTCACCGCACCGCCTTTTCAGGACCCGAGATTCTCCTATATCAGGCCGTGCATCCCAGCAGGTTTTTGGGTCACTAATTCAGCAACGCAACACACCGCGCAAAACACCATTCAGTCAGACAGGTCACACAGCTCGCCTCGGCAACTTGGAACAATTTGATTGCAGCAACTCACGGCTTAGCAAGTGTGTGACGCAGCTTCCCAGCATCATCTCGCCAAATCCTGTGATCCCCACGCTCCCTCGTGTCATTTGAAACTTACTACAGAGTTATATACTCTCGTTCGGTCTCTCATAACAATACTTCCCTTTTACGGACTTCTTGGCCCTCCTCCGATCCACGAATCCAGTAAACTTGAGGCTTTCCGCAGGCACGGGAACTTCTCTGGCAGTCGTCGCCCACACCACCGTTCCACTACACGCACGAGGGTAACATCCAGAGTGCAAAGGCTGACCCAGCTGACTGACGGACACCTATCGCACATTATAACGTAGAATATTTGGCATTGTTTCCGGCTCTTATTGACCACGTCAGCGCCACAAACATCCTTATATCCTTATTTGACCGATAATCCTCATCGAGTCTATATCGTCAGAAACAGGCATCCGCTTTTTGCCGACCAAGCCACCTTCCGCGTGCTGAGTGTGGGAAGCGAATAAAAAGCATCTACCAAGACCTCGGCTCTGCTATTTTGGCCATCTCAATAACCAGACCGGATCCATCGCGACTATTGTTCCCCGCGATCCACCAAGTCATCTATTCTTTTCCACGGAGGGAGCGAAAGGCATAACTGTCATCGCCATCCTTTTCGTTACGGAAGAGCGTACAGCTCCGAGTTTCCGAGTTGCACCCCACGGAGCTTGCATTCTGTTGCCTTCCCGTGACAGGTGTTAGCCACGAGCAAGCACGGCAGCCAAGCCCGACGCCCTGCATTCCATTCTCTTGGAGAGGTACCGAGGTACATCCAGACGCTCCCACACCCACACCAGCAAACTGGCTGACCGTCGTTTTAGGACCGCCATTAGCCACCGCAGGATAAGACATCCCAGCAGATCCTAGCCCCCTGACAAAGCCCACCACCCACCGTCGATTCCAGCCCAGCCCAGGCACTTCGTGTCAGCCGTCGGACCCAGCGCCCGCGTCGATCACGAACCCCCTAGTCCCCACCAGCCCTCTGTTGGGATCCACACCCACCCCCGGCCCAGCTGCCCAAAAACGAACGCGCCCAAGGAGCTGGCTCAGCCTCGACTACATTACGCACCCCGTCTGGGCCCTGTTTAGTATACATATTGCTGGTACTCCCTTGTACTGCCCCTGCCGAGTCACTATTTGATTCTCATATCAGATAGTTTGCCTCGTGATACACCTTTTTGCTTATTACGCGTTGCATGCCATATCACTTATACACTCACTCACTCACTCTCCCTTGCACACCCTGAGTGTTTAATATATACCGCCTCTCCTTCCCACCACCACACCACCAACATCTACTACCCCAGACTCTCATTCGGGGATATTATTCATCCACAAACTTGTCGTGGTGTTCAGCTCGAGATACTTCGATAATCTCGCCACACAAGCACATATCAACTCACTTACACATATCTGGCAACATGTCTTCGTGTTCGATATTAGGCATGGATGAGCTCAATGCCGCCGCACTTGAGCAGTTCGTTCACTCGCCAGTTAGCCATGCGATGATATATCACCTCGCAGATGCCGCATCAAAGGTCATCCAGTGCGACCCGAATATGATGCCACCACCGCCTCAGTACGAATCCCGCTATCCCACCCCACCCAGGACACCCTCACCAAAGGCTATCCGATGTGATGACAGTGGCCTGCCGACTTTAGAGGAGTTCATTACACAATTGGTTGTGTCGTCGAATGTGCAGGTCCCTACTCTAATGTCGACCCTAGTCTACCTGACTAGACTAAAGTCCCGGCTCCAGCCCATGGCCAAGGGCCTACGATGCACGACCCACCGCATCTTTCTAGCTGCACTAATTCTTTCTGCCAAGTATCTGAACGACAGTTCCCCCAAGAACAAGCACTGGGCGAATTATAGCAACATTCATTGCGATGGCTATAGCTTTGGATTTAGCCGGACAGAAGTGAACTTGATGGAGAAGCAGTTGCTATTTCTGTTGGATTGGGACCTCAGAATTACTGAGGAGGATCTCTACCGCGAACTTGATCTGTTTCTAACCCCGATCCGTGACGACATCGAGGCGAAGTATGTCCGACGCATGCAGCGCAGGAAACAAAGGCAAGCGGAAGCAGCAGCTCGAGCCTGGGCGGAAGCTCAAGTCCCGACGCCTCCCGTGTCTCGTGGCAGCTCACGATCCCGTTTGCCCAATGAGTCGACCATCCGGCTTGTGCACGAGTCCGTATCTGAGTCCACCCCGCCTCCTGAGTTGGCCTACAGCTACAGCTCGTCTGCTAGCAGCTCGGGTAGCTCATACGCCTCCTCTCTGTCTTCTCGCCAGCAGTCGCGGTCTTCAACGCCTCTTTCGGACCCCGAGACGGACCCTTACGTTGCTTATATGGATGGTTCCTTATATGAGTCACCCATCGAGATTGTCCTCGACATGCCTCAGCCAGCTATGGTCCCAGCGCACAAGAGCGCTTACCGCAGCAAACAGCTACTACCCTACGAGATCAGCGCCGATGAACTTCGCGAGCTGCAGGACGGCAGTGCGAACACGAAGCGGGCCCGGACTGGTCGTGGAATGTGGCATCGCATGTTTGGTGCCCAGGCATAAATCTATTGATTCTTTTCCTTTGTCTCTGGAAGCATTGGGCCGGATATACACGAGATGAGACGACCTTTCAGCATTCTTCAGCGGCATACATCGGCGTCTTTTATCGTTGTTCAGGATCATTAGCACGGAGTTTGGTTTACGGCGCCAGGCAAACAGATCAAGGCAAGGAAGCCTTTACGATCTAAAAGTATGTTTTTTTTTAAAGATCGCGGAAATGCGAGACCACTTGACTTTTCGCGGAAGGGCAATTCAGATCCGGGGGTAGATCCCCCCCCCTTTTGCCTTACCCGCCCTTGGTTGCTATACAAGTTATACATGATACCTGAGAGAAGCATTAATGTGGTGTTCTTTAGAGACAGGGGATGTAAGGTCGGAACGATGCATGGCGTGAAATTGGCTCGGTATTAGGAATTGCTACAAGAATAATTCAAGGCGCTTTAGGCGGAACAAGGAAGGATGGGTCAGCATGATGGTGATATTTCAGGATGAGATAGGACAAAACATAATGGTGCATGCATCAAAATCAAATGAACTGGATTCCCATCTCACTAGTGAGCTGTGACATTTAGTTTGCATGTCTGTGAGCTTAAATTTATTTTCGCCTTGTATCCTGCCTTTTCGTCTGCCTAGCTGGGAGCCCAACTAATTAGATCAAAGGAAAACACCACGCACCACGCGCCAAGACATTGGATATGCACACAGGCTTACGGGCTGACAGACGCATCTTAGACACCCTACTAAGTACCTTACCTATATTCATCAACTAGGTGGATGGCATTGAACGGATCGCATGTGGGGGAGCTCGTAAGCAGATATGAAAATGTCCTGTCAGATTTGCACCTATTGTACTGTTCGCTACCAGGAATAGGCACGATAGTCCGTTCCCAATTTACTATACACACCACATGTTACTAGATGTTAGGCCGGGCTTGTGCGCTGAGCCAGCCGTACTGCACCCCGGAATCTGGGCGATATGCGCCTTTGTAAGACCTAATCAATGCCGGTTGCGACTCTACCAATCCTTACCCTATTTACGTTCTACCTACGCTATCTATCCCAGGTACCACGCGACTAGAATCAGACGAGATTGCCATGTTTTCCTTTTCGGGTTCCATGTGTACAGCACAGTTCTCGGCCCTGACTATGTGTGTTTAGGCGCGTGCTACTATTGCTACTACTGCTACTATCTACTATCTACTATCTACTATACAAGAGCCGGTTAGTAGCCGGTTGGTTTGTTCGGCGGCCTCGTAACGAACGGAACTACGTAACGGTACCCACGGACTCCGACTCGACTACCTACTTACTAGTCTTAAGTATGTGTCTCAGTTCCGTGGGGCTGCTGACGAAATGCTGTTTGATATTGGCGTCTTCCTTCTATCTATCAAAAGGTAACCCCCAACACTCAAATGGTCGCATAAGTAAGGAGAGCCTGAGCCGATCCATCGGCTCGGGCCCCATTAAGGTACAACACACTACGTGGCACGGACAGGAAGCCTTATGATGAAGTGGAAAATCCCACCTGATTGATGATATATTTATTTACCTTTTTGGACCCACGTAGCACACGGGGAGGTCTTTTGGGAATTGCGCCCGTTCAAGAATGGATGAGAGGAACGCCTACGGTATTACATAGATATATAGTGTTACTTTTAGCTAGACAAGTGTTTCGTTTTTGCCTGCCGGATTTGCCTACCTACCTTACACGTGTACGCTGGGGGTCTTCTGTTGTGCAGAGCTCGGTTATCGGGCGAAATGAGAGTGCACGACGCCTCCTCGGTCTAAAGGTTTCAGCCCGCCGTTCAGCTGCGGTATCTTATCAATTCCCTCGTCGGCGAAGAGGAGCCAGCGGTGGTCATGCCATGACAGAGAGGACTACTAGTCGCGATCCTAGCTTTTCTGAGATCCGATAGCTGGATTCGAAATCGTGGGTAGATCACTCAATGCATAACTGACCGTGTGACTAAGGCACCGTCGGTATAGTGTGTTTCTCGAAACGTGCGAAGGATCCCCTCATGTTTCGAAACGGACGATCGTGGCGTCCTGATAGGCCGCAAGTACAGGTTGGGAAGATAGAACGAGTTCGGAGGAGGCTTCCAGAAAAACAAAAACAGAAACAAATCCCCGCCGGGAGCTAGCGTGTTCCCGCGAGGCCAGTGTAGAGTCCAGATTGAGACGGATGAGAGTGGTCAGATCATGTGGAATGCGATGTCTTGATTTCGAGGCGCAAGGCTGGTTCGGGCAGGTTCTGGGCTAGAGCCGGGTATGGCGTTGTGGAAGGGATGATTGTGAGGGATGGACCTCCACTTGGCTAAGGAATGCAACATAGATCCATTAGTGTACTGAGTAGTATGCAAAACAGGCGCTAAAACAGGTACGAGGTTGAGAGGGAGGATGAACGTCGTTTCGGACCTGACTAATATTGATAAATTCCAAGTTGTATGATGTGTAGGCATGTCAGGTAGATTAGGTACTTAGTAGGCAGTCAAGCATAAAGCATGGGAAGAGGCTAATGTGCAAAGGATCAGAGGGTCCTGCAAGGCTAATGTTGGCGCAGAGCACGCATTAACTATTAACAGCGGTTATGATGTGCTGTTGGAGTTACCAGCTAACCGGAAGCTTGCGTATAGGAGTGCCCGTTGTTTATTATCGACTTAATAGTTAACTACAGTATTACCGACACCCAGACTGAGGAAAACGCGTGGCGCGGTTCTGTACAACATAGCCATGGAACTAATATAGCGCGTACCAGGTGCCCGGGAAGAGACAGAATGAATCATCGGGATGTTGGCATGTGATGCACATGATTTAAGAAAGAAGCAACATTTTGATCCTTTTGTGGATGTTTGTTTTTCATGTCCGGCGGCACTATGCGACTGACTGCCTTGGCTGTGCGATGACGAAGAGTGAGTTCAGCGAAATACCATGAATGCCTACCTAGGTTAGGTACTTAGGTACCAGCTGATTTAGAGACGAGATGCAACACGTCAGCTGGGGACCACCTGCAGTGACAGAAATTACCGCTTACGGTGGAAATTACCAATCTATTTTCAGCCCTACCCCAGATTGGACCCTGAAACCCGGCCGTAGACCTGCACATACCTACACTAAATGGTCCGCTTATGAAGCTATGAGCCCAGAGCCAAACATCTCTTCGCGATACCAATAGTTCCGCACTCGAAGTTCCCCATTCTAGCCATGGAAATGGTTATCGAACGCTCGCTGCCTTTTAGTGTACGCTAACTGCAGTCTATATGTTCATCGTTTTGGGGTGATGTTGCCTGTGCCTGATGCCCCTTCGTTTTGGACGATGCTTACTACATTGCCTGCATTTTATTGATCGTATTCTCTGAAATCAATCAACGGTCAACTCCAAGACACGAAAACGCTCGCCTGACAACGGGCCGTCTTCGGGCCAAACATATGATCCTGCCCCCTTTGACCAACTCATTGCCAATAAATAGAATCCTTCCAAGCCCCCTACCTATACCGCCCTCATGGTACACTAGAATATACCTAAGGTATTTCCTTTTCAAGCGATGTCTTCCGTTCCCTTATTCCCATTTCAGGTGACATGAACGTACGGTCATGGCAATGATATGCCTCATTTAGTATTTAACCCGTGGCCCGTCGCAAAGTAGGATTGTCGTCTAGACGAATTGCCAAAACATGATTTACCAGTTGGGTATCCAAGCTGTCAGCAACCAGCTCATAGTAATTCTAGCTGGGTTGGGGTTTCCGGGTCACCCGGTCATCTTTACAACATCTTCACAACACTTGGCACGCAACCTCTTGTCGTATTTGTGCGGAGATGGCCAAAACTTCACGATACGTCTAATTTACCTTTCGGAGAATTATGCACTGAAGTCATCTAATGTATTGTCTTCTGTACCAACACCCACGGGTGAACTCAGACTTGGCGTCTCGTTAAGAAGTCATGCACTTTCAAGACGGCGTCGCCGCTCCCAACCAACAGCTAAGCGCATTGGAAATCCTACAGATACGGATACGCCATGACGGACAGGCCGCAATGCCAGCACATATAACAATCCATGCTTTGACCGTTTGTATATCGATGCGAAACGCCAACTAAAATGACGCAGTAAAAGAACGGTCTTCCGTTGCCTTAGGGTATCACTGCCATCAGGGGACGGTTTCGGCATTTGAAGGCGACCTCGAAAGAGGAAGAGGAACGTCATCTATGTAAGTTAGTATGATGATACGTAAAGAGGAATGAGTCATCAGGGCCCAGACGTCGTGGCGTTGGCGGTGGCATTTCGGTCTCGCCAAATAGACGATTCGTTGAGATCCCGCACCGCAATAAGGGTCTGTAAGTGATGATGTATGCGTTGCTCGGTAAGGAGTCCTAGAGCACAGGAAGAATCCGAGAATCCGAGAACCCGCCATCTTAGCTAACTAAACTGGAGATCCTTTTCCTTACGGCTGACTTCTGCCGGGTGCATTCCCCTTAGTAAGGTTGTCGGTGCTTGTGCCTTTCTTGACTTCCTCCCGCCAAGTTTGTCGCTCAACCGTTGATACTCCGGGGCCCTTATACACGCTACCATACAGTCCTGTGGCCCAGCTACGACCATCCCTAGCAGATCGAGATCTCGGGTTCGATTTCCTGCTCCCCGCAGTGTAATTACGACGATACCACTTCCCGTACACAAGCAGGTAGTACAACCGAAAGCAAAGAAAAGAGAAGCGGTCAAACTCTAGGTCCTTGGGATACTCGGCACCAAGATCGACGGCGGCTGCGATTCCGGATATGATGGCGACTTCGTGCGCGTTGACGAGGGTCCAAGAGGCCGCAAAGCGCGTGTGGTTGCGCGCTTGTAGAAACACCATCCAGGGCACTACAAACAAGTAGTGCGTGTAGCTGTGGCAGAGTTGGTGCCACCAATCCCGGCGAAGTATGCGGTCCTTGCGAATCTCGCCGTCGGACCACAAATGCCGATCTCGGTCCTTGTTTAGGTAAATGGTTTGGAAGACGTGCTGCTCGAATGGGACGTCTTGAGGGAACTGACTTTGGTAATTCGTCGTATCGAAGCACATCTCTAGTTTCGACTTGTCCTGCGGGTACATCTTGATGTAATACATCGGACGGAAGTTGCCCGCCGCGTAGTTAAGCCGCGAGGTCTGGTCAACCCCGTTCGTCCTCCCTACTGCTAAATCTTCCCGGTAGAAGTTTTCGTAGTGCTTCTTCATGTAATCTGCGTCGTTATGCGTGATTGTGATGTCGTCGCTAAACTTGGCAGAGCCCAAAACCCGCCTCTCTCGCCACGAAGCGGTACGTCCTAGCACCTCCTTTGCCTTATCTGCGAGGCAGCACAGAACAATCTCATCAAATGTCTCCCGGCTGACTGGTGCATCTAAGTCTGCGTCGTTCGGGTTATGGCCATCCGGCACAGGAGTACGCGGTTTGAGCCTCACCACGACGCCGCACCTGTCTCGTTGCACAATCTCCGTCAACTCAGTCGAGAGGCGAACTGACACGCCCTTAAAAACGAGATCCTTCTGCCATGCCCTGTAGAACTCGGAGAGATTAGGAAACACGACCATAGGCGGCTGGTTACTGACTACCGTGTTCTTGTCCGTCTTGTACCACATGCCATACGTCGGAGACGTGCAAAGTCGCTCGAACATGATAGCGGGGACCTCTGGGGTAGCATTCCCGGTGCCCAGAAAAAGCGCAGTCATTGGGAGGGCAACGGTATCGGTGAACTCGTCGGAGAACCAAAATAGCTTGAACACTAGCCGAAGGGGTAGAAGGGCGAAGAAGACCTCAAACCAGCGCATCAGCTTCAGCAGAGTCGCCAAGCGCGCGACCTCTTTCTGGTGCCGCGCCAAAAGATCCGTCGGGAACATGTTGGTCCAGAACGTATCGTCTTTCCCGAAGGACACCTGCAGCTTCACGGGGTCCGCGTGGTACCCTTGTCGCGCGAACATGGTCAGCGTGTGGTGGAAGATGTAAGACCCCCCTTGCACCCCTTGGTTGCACCACGAGACGCCATATCGTGACTTATCGAGCGGGATAGAAAACGCTTGGCCACCGCAGTAGTCTACTGCGTCGATGAGTGTCACGTCGAACTTCTCTGGATGCTGTGACAGGTGGTAAGCCGTTGACATGCCGGCTGCGCCGGCACCGACGACAAGCACGCGCTTGCGTCTGTCCGGGAGCTTGTTTCCGTCCTGAGGCATTGTGTTCGCGCTCTCTTGTTCGATGTCGCGGATACAAGTCTCGCTAGCCATTCACTTGAGACCCTGCAACGCAGATGCAATACAGATCAATACATTCCTCATGCGTGAGGGCTAACTATAATTGTATTCACCGATCTCGCTTTCGCCTTGTATGTAGCTATTTTAGATATTTATACTCTGGCGCATCTGATGTTGCAAGTTGATGATGATAAAATGTCACGACGCGACGTCATCGATTTGATCTGAGGCGTCAAGGATGCTTTGCGCTAATGGGCGGATGGGCGCGACGCCCACACTACTACTCGATCTGTGTGCTTCCGAGGCACAGGGAGAATCGACATAGACTTTAAGTCGAGTGCGAATGACCTGTACCCAGGGAAAACTTACAAAGGATGCTACATAATTTTATCTAATGAAATTAGCTTTCTAAATGATACTCTAGCACAATTTACTTTTATTCATGTGATCAACATTGTTTCTTATCTCTCGGTACCATTGCTATACCTCAATATAATTGTGTACGTGCCACCTGCAAAGGTAGAGAGAGAGGAACAAGAGTAGGTGTAGGTGACTTTCATCTGGTATATATTAAGACACATTAGAAGCGAGAGTTGGCTAATTTTGGAAGTAGTAAAAGTAACTTGGTGCTTGAATTGGACACCACAGACCTGGATCTTCGAGTTAGCTATCATAATACTCTGGACCACTTACTCATCTAAGTCCATGCGAGGCCTGGAAGTAGCGTCTCCTGCACTTTCCACATCATCTACACCCTGGCGCGATGCCCAGCTCTCGGATGCGAGCGTAGCCCAACTGTAAAAATTTGACACGAGCGGAATCTTGTCAGCGATGACAGCAGCGTAGATCTTTCCCCGACAATAAGGAAACTCCCGAGCGAATGCCCGGATGCCGCTGACTACACCGTACAAATAGTAAAGAGCAATCAGCAGGGCCATGAGCGGCCTTCGGCGAAGCGTCACGAAGAAGGAAACATACCAGAGTATGTTGAGAAAGGGGCTATACAAGCGCTCGACCATTTTCCGGCACATATAGGGTGTTGCACGCCAGAAGTTCCTGAAACCAGGGTCGCGGAAAAGACAGATCAGGCGAGAGCGTAGGCCTGTCCTCATCCACCTCTTCATTTGATCGAGGAATCTGCGGTTTTCCATAGCGTCGTCGAGACTGTTGCCTCTGGAGTGAGTTGCATTCCGAGCCTCCACTTCTGCGTACCTTGGCGGCCCTTTCTGAGGTGCTGAAACAGAACCCAGCGCGTAATAAAGGCGTCGTCACCGCTATTTTGTAAAAACCCGGCGAAAGTTTCGCCCATAAATCCATTCTGAAATTCGGGATCTTTGACTACCGCTGCTCGGAGTAACATTGTCGCGCCCGAGACCGTGAAGTTCGTCGAGCCGTCGCGAGCGTAAAAAGCCTTGTTCCCGCCGCGCCGTTTTGAGCGTTTGCGGAGCGCTGCGACTTCCCACGACGAGATGATGGAGGCGTCTTGTCGATTTTTGGGTAGATAGGACTCTATTGGGCCGCCTACAACCCCAATATCGGGTTCTTGAAAAGGGGCGAGAAGGTTCATAAGCGTAGTTTCTTGCCATAATACGTCGTCATCTGCGAATGCGATAATTCTTCCGGTGCTCTCCCTAATCCCTCTTACGAGTTGATTGCGTTTGTTAGGGCGACGGATGGACAGTATTGTGATATCTGTATCCGTGTTAGCGGCTCTAATGCTCTCCAAAGCAAGGAAGTTATTTGCCTTTCGTCTCTCACTGTCTATGGTGACGATGATGATTTCGAGAGGCCGATTCGCAAGCCATGAGATTATGGCTCTTGAGAAAGTCTCCGGGTCCCAGCCGACAGTTGGGACCACAATACTCACATCGGAAGCATTGAAAAGGCGTGTATTTACGGATGGAAGGGGAAACGGCTTGTATTGCTGAATATACTTTCTAGAAAGCCTACACTCAGCGAATTCCCAGAACAAGTTCTCCAGAAGAAAAATTTCGGCTGGCAGCATTGCTGGTTTTGAGTGATGATCCTAATTAAATCTGTGTGTTGTGAAAGTCTCTGTTTCGGAGGCTTGAAAAACTGGTTGATTATTGTTCAAAGGCTCTTTGCGGCGGTTACCGAGGCTTGAAAGGTAGGAAGATGAATAGGCGAATCAAGCACCTTTTATGCACCTATCAAAGAGCCAAACAGGCCTCGAGTTCTCAAATAAAGGTATTGTTTCTAGAATCACGCAGGAGTAGGATTTATTGCTCACACAAAACGGATTTGTGAACCCTGAGAAGCTCGCTCCCAATAAAAGGATTGACTTCCCTTCTTCCGCTTCTTCTTCCCCCTTCTATCGTTGTCTGATTCCAGTCTGTCTGTTATTCGCAAACATGATTCAGTTATTCAGCTCTATGGGACGCGCTGGGAGACCTTCACTCTATGGCATGAGAGGCAAATGCCAGGATGCTCTCTCTATTAAGTCAAAACTTGACTGCACACCTCAATTCGTCGGAGGAATTCTCGCTAAAGGAATCCCCGCAAGAAAATAGAGCCCTTACTGGGAAAAGGGTCAAGTACAGAAGACCTGTTATTAGAAGGTCTCGTGTTGGGAGCGTCCTTATTGGAAGAGTCATTACTGGAGGCCGTCTTGATATCTTGAAGGTAGTTTAACCGACGTGAGAATCTGTGAATTTGATGCCATAGTGTAGTATATAGTGTTTCAACGGTCTTGTACACAAGGGTGATTAGAGAGTGATAATTTACAATGGCTTTTCTACAACGTAATGAGTGTGACGGAGATCTTGATGGGTCAATGGGGATAACAACAAACTGGCTGCGATTCGGTGAGAGAACCGGGAGGTAGCAGAGGTCTATCTGGGCAAGGCGTCTCGAAGTGCACTAAGCCCAGCATAATTATCAACTGATTCCTTCTAGAATATGATACACCTAAATGTAGAGGCAAAACTTATTTAATGTTCTTTGCATTCTGTTATTGGAGGCTGCCGCTTCCCCTTAGAAGCCGTTGGGCCTTCATTCTTTGCAACTCTTGAATATATTGCAGCTTCAGCATTCTCCCAGACTCAGGTCAGTCCTTGCTCCAGTTCTTGATTTGGCGCCAGCTAGCCCACTATATATCGCTTAGAAGGTTAGCGAACCCTGCCAGCAACGGTCTATGTATCCTCGTGGGTAATCGGGCATTGGCTGTTGACCCTAGCTCTTGCGATGGTATTTTGGTCGTCCTCTGGAACGAAAAACTCACTGTTGTAATACGTAATTAGTGCATGGAAGAGCAGAGAGCGCCCACAAAGCGCATCGAAGTGGAAACTCCTCAAATTTAACCAGTGCACATGGAAGGTCAACAGATACTGTCATGGGGATGGGAGCGGTAACAAAGATTAGGCCTTCCAGTCGAGGCCGGAAATCGTTTTGAAGAACATATATAAAGAACACAAAAGTGGCCTCATAACAAGCATCATACGATTTCCCCACCTGCCCGTCGCCGTGAACCCAACCTCCCAAACGCCTAACAGTACGACACCCATTGGAAGATAACATATTTTTCTGACAAGAATCTTGTGGACAGACAGACACCTAGACTTGCAAAGAGGAAAGCTTCAAATGAGACTATGTTTTGTGAACGGACCAAACAATCCGCCGCCATCCCCCAAAGATGAGACCGCCGGTGTGATTAGGGATTTTCTTGTAGTGAAATCCATCTCCTAAAAATGTGGCTTTGAAAGCACCCAAGCATTCCATAGGAAGCTTATAACACTAAATGGACATCTACTTGGCCGCGACAGCCTTCGGCTTTGCGGTGACCTGGATGATTTGTTGGTTAGAATAGAGAGATCACATAGGATGAAGCTGCTTCGCTACCTTCTTTGCCTTAGCCTCAGTCTTCTTAGCCGCAGTTTTGACCTAGGACATGCATTAGCGGGGTCTACATAAGACGTGGATGTGGTGGCGACGCTTTACTAAAAGCTATGACGGAAGATGTAGAATATCAGAATGAGAGTAGTACGCTGGGGCTGGGGCAAGGCGGCATCGCGACGCGACGTGACACCAGAAGCGAAAGTTGGAAACACCAACGTGCTTCTCGCGGACCTCCGAACATGAGCATAAAGATGGTCCGTCAAACACGCACAGGGGAGAAAACATTGCAATGTCCAACGTACCTTCTCAACAGCGCCGTCCTTCTTCGGAGCCCTCTTCTTCTTCGTGACGCCAGCCGGCTTTACAGGCTTCACGCCGGGCTCTGCAACAGGCTTCTTAGCCTTGGGCTTGGTTGTGCGCTTGATGGCCGGGGCGGTGTCGACGGTCTGGAAGACGCGCGGACGCGAGTTGCCCGTGGCCGACCGAGTACCTTCGCGAGGCATCTTGGACGCGATTTGGGAGGATTGGGCCGCGAAAGCTGCATGAAAGGTTAGAATACGATGTAGTCTCGAGGATGGGTAGCCGTGCTATGTTGTGCGACGCGCGATGCAGACGCCAAACGGAATGCGACACCAAATCGCACGCGACAGATGGCTTACAATGAGGTTGCGACAGGCCGTGCTGTCTGTCTCCGAAATGGGCTCGGACTCGGTGATCTGCAAGGGCGCAAATATGGAAAATGAAATCTACGCGGGATTTGATGCGTGATGCGTTTAATGAGACGGAAATACCTGCTAGTAGAGAGGGAAATAGTTGGGAAGAAGAGAGGGAAGAACACGCGAAGAGAGGAGGTGCTTGTTGTGTTGTGTGGTGTGGTTTTGTCGCGCTCGCTTGCTTCCAGCTCCAGCTCCAGCTCCCGGTTCGGTCCCCCCTCCCACCCTACTGCTCTAGGTTAAGCAATGGGCGGAATGGGCGGTAGCTAACCGCCCATTATCGGTATCGGTCGCTATAACATTGCTGTAGGGGCTGTAAGTGGTAGCGGCTTCAATAACGCAATCTTATAAGTCCCTAGGTCCCGCATGGATTCAACCTAAATGGATTCTGCCGATCAGCAGAAATTGCATAAAATCGAACGAAGCAAATCAAATCAAGTCGGGATAGTATATTATCCAGCATCGAATTCAACGCTTCCAGGTTGTACCTACCTAGGTAGGCGCGTAGCCAAGGAGGAAATTCACGAGGTTGGGGAGGATTCGTCTGTTTGTCCGTCCACATCCGTTCACGCCAAACCCCTCGAACTCAACCAAAACAACAATACAATATCTCGGCCGACACCTTTCCCATCTTTTAAAATCGGCATTCTTGATTGGGGATTCTCTCTCTCGCGCCCCATTTACTATGCGATTCCGTTAATCAGCGTGTGCTCAAATAAAAACCCTTCCAATGTAGGCTTCGTCCAATAAGTTCAATCATCGTAATCCTAGCTATGTGAGCGCACCACGTTCCTCTGTGTTAGTGGTACGTAGAGCGCTGCCGCGCGCTCGAAAAAGTGGTCGTCGAGGCATGAGCGAATCAACGTGGTCACCTTTGGCCTACATTATCTCCCCCGTTTGCGGTCGAGGTGAAACTGTATCACGTTTACTATGTACATCCACGTTCATGTCCCGGCTCGACAGCAAACAGGCTCAGGTTCCAAGCTTTCCCACCAGGGTGCCTGCAGGCATCTCCCACACCTACAACTGAACATGGCTAAAGTGCATGGCGGAAAGAGTGCAGACGGGTTTCACACAGGTCAGACTACGCGCGCATTATTGGTTCTTTTCCCGTCGGCATTCATAACATCGTCTTATTCTACGCTGCTCTACTACTACACCTCTGGGGCTGCCTTTACCCCGCGACGTGTCGCTTGCGTCAGCTTCCCCCGGACTCCGGAATGTCATTCAACTTAAGATCGGTTTCTAGAGAGATTGTCCGGCCAATTTCAATCGTATTATGAGAAATGGCATGATGTTGGGGGAATTCACTCTCGAATGCCTGAGGTGTGAGTCTGTGTTAGGTCCATGATCAATGGCGGAGCGAAACGTGGGGAAAGGAACCTTGGATCGCCAGAGTTGACGTCTTCAGTTTTCTATCTGATAACGGCCCATTTCTGCATATATCACACGTATGTACATGTTTCTGCTATGGGTTTTCTCTTTTTCTCATTTGAGCCATCATTGACGCATCAATGGTGTTTTGAGGTATGATTGCAGCCCAAATGACAAAATACTAGTCTGGGCTGGATTAGTCGGTACGTGCAATGTGCGACGGCCAATATGCCTTGCGATTGTAAGACGACTTTCACTACTTTATACCTCTGCTTGAGTAGATTTAACCGGGTTCAGTGTCGAAACGATGATTAAACTAATCGATTGAAACGACCCTACCTACCATGCTCTGAGTGGAGGAGCACGATCTAGGGTGGTCTCATAAGGCGCTAACTCGCCGTAGTACTCACCACACCATTTGAGCACCGATCAGCGACACGCGAAGTGTCGATCTATTATGCGAGAAATCACGCACCAGAAGCGGAGCGGGCCGAAAGACGGCACCGACGGTCTGGTTGCTAACAAATTCAAGATGCCTGACGTCGTGTTCCTGTAATAGTAAGTTGCATGGTTCATATACGATGGCTAGTTCGAAGGACCCATTACCTGGAGGATGGTTGCTGACTTTTTATACCACTTGTATAGTTCACGGCTACTTAAATTAATTTGATAAGTGCACACCACTTGGAGGAAAGAACAGCTGAGGTTTCTCTCATGTCTATTCTACGGCGATGAGTGAATAGGGATGAAGGTTGTTGAAGGCATCGCCCTCCGATCAGCACCGGCACGAACAGAGAGTGGCATGCCCGTACACTGCGAGCAACCGCCAAAGACCTTTCAATTCCTCAACCATTCTGCGCTTGTTAAGGGCGCCTAGGTCGAGTCTTCACTCACGCCAGTTCCATGAGCGACTATGTATCCCAACAGTGCAACAGTTGAGTGTGCTTCTACATGGTTGTGAAACGGTTTTGAATCCGGGCCAATGCTCCACATACGGATACCTCTCTTCGTTAAAGCTACGTGCTAGCTGCAGGTAAGTATCTCACGTGGATGCGTCGTGAGCACGAGTAAGAAATCGTTACCGTTTCCTTCCTCGGTCACTATCGCCACGAACAATGATTCTTCGGAAATAAGCAAGTCTCCGACTGGCTGCTCTGGTAACAAGCACTAAGCATAGTCGATGACTACAGCAAGGTTTTGAAGTGAGCAATGCCGTACGGAGAAGAAAGTGAGCAGAATATGCGGGCTTGAGTTTATACCCAAGTGAGGCTGGTAATCCCAGATCTTTGTGGAGGATAGAGCATCTTGACTCTGGGTTGATACCTATATTCCCCCTGCTACAGACTTGGGCAATTGTCGCACTGAACAGGATAGTTGTTTTAATGGGGGAAAGGCGGATGGGAAAAGTGTCATACTCATATAGAGGTGCGGCCTAGAATAGCCATTGGCAAAACGGAAGGATCAAACAAGGTTCCCCATAATAGGTTGAATAAAGACGTTGTCATTGCCTATAGAAAAGCGAACGAGATAGTAGGGCGGTGGTATTGCAGACGTTGACAGACGGGTGAGTATAATTGAAGCTCGGAGATGAAATTAATGGGAACTAGTCTACCTGCAGGGGAATCACATGCATGTTTGGGCTGTAACATAGGTATCTGGATGTCTGGATAGACATCAAACCTACAATAGTGTATGGGCCGGGTAAGACTTGCCGTGCAGTTACTACCCAAAGGCCGTGATAAGTAATTGACCCCCAGGGCCTCATGGCGTTAAGACACGTCGCTTGTGCATGTCTTGGCTTGGGGGGGAAAGTGTTGAAATAATGCTTTAATGAGAGAATCGGTAGAGATACAGTTTTTTGTTTTCGTCAAAACGAACATTGAACTCATAGCTAAGCGGGATCTCATTATATAATGCTTGATAAACTCCAGGCCGTCTCGCGATTGGTAGAGCACCAAATTAGATAGAAAAGGACGATTGCCGATTGACCTCACATACATAGTATATATGTACTTATTCAAGATGGAGTGATACAGGTACACGTCTAGGCACGTGGCCAGTGCCCACAAGACCCTGACCTGCCTTAAAAGGTAGCAAGATTGTCGATCTCTTTCCCGAGCGCATTCTCTTCCTCCTCTAATTTCATTGCTCTTCGACACCATCCGATTCGGGCGCCAATTCGACCCTCGCCTGTCTGGTGTAGACACTTTCACTGTTTCAACTGTTATTCCCGATAATGGAGGGTTATACAGCGACAGCGTGCACACACACCCCTGCCGCATAGCGCCATCTATTGTACGCCTGTGTGCGATCCCAATAAGGGAGTCGAGAGCACCCACGCTCCGGAACGCGGTGTGTGTGGCCGATCACTAAATGTTCCCCAGAGCCTCAAACTAGCCGCACCCTATAAGGTGTCTTAGATTAACTCTGGCGAGCTCAGCTCTGACTGGTTCAATCATTAAACCGCAGTTAACTAGCATTCCAGGGTATCGTTATCTGTTCGCCATAGTACCCTTCCGAGCCGTCGCACCTATTCCTTTCATTGGCGTCCAACAATCGAGGCGACGTGAAGGCTCATTTCCAATGTGCTATGCCACCTCCCGGCTTATCAGTGGTCTAGAGCGTGGGGCTTTGTCTCCGTCCCATCGCTCATCCGGCACACTACCGAGCTCCTCCCGGCTGCTCGGTCATGGTCAGATCTATCTTCGGCCCGACTTCCTTTTATAGAGCTAGAGCGCAACGGCGGTGGAAATGATTGTATGCCCCAGGTATTTCCACCGGGATATGTTCCGGTATACAAAGCTATGAAGTCTCTTGCGCGAGCTGGCAGATAAATGTTGAGGTCGCTATGGCGAGGAACCATCTACCCGCCGGGCTGTCAAGCACGCTCTGATGCTACGTCGCGTCGTCGCGGACCCATAAGAACCTAAGTCAACCTGGCGATGGTACTCTTCTGTTTGTGATGTTAGTGCTGTCATCTTGGCCGTCGGACGATGCATCTCACGATGGTTCTGTCGCTATCTATGAGATGGCAGTGGCCACTGAGTTCCCCTGAGCCTTGGCTTGCGGCGGGCTTCATCACATTAGATTCGGTAACGTTGCAAACACGCCCACGATACTTGATGCAACCAGGCCTTGACCACGATGCGGTAACTGGAGCGCTTCCCGACCGACTCTCTTGTGTAAATAGACTATCTACAGTAGGCACAGCCATCCCTCGAAATCACAGGCGTGACCTTCCTTTAGCGCAACTATTTCATCTTGGCTAGCCGGCAGCTTATTGGCCGAGTCGGGAGATAGCCCGAATGAGGAAATACCTTATCAAACCGGGCATGGTGTGGACTAAAAACAGTCACTGAGCCTGACATTCCGGATGTGGAGATTGGAAAAGACCCGGCTTGCCTCTTGGTGTGGAGCACGTTGAAGGAGTGAACTAGCTTCTTGTACCTACACTAATGCGGATTCCGGGTTCAATGTTCATCATCTGATCTTTAAAGCCTTGAGGCAGTTATTTCTAGCTGATGGATTCTGGGCAGTGCCATCTTTATGAACATACACTAACTCATGCCACAACGAAATACAGCAACAGTCGACCTTGAAATTGGAATGCCTAAGATGTGCACAACCGGGAAGTTTAAAAGTTATCCTGATTTCGCGTAATATGATGATGCAGGATGACAGCTGGCGCGGGACCCCAAATCATCAAATGATGGTGTGGTGTGAGGTCGGAGATGAGGGTTTGATGCAACCTTGCCGTGAGCCACTGGGCCCCTACTATGCGTAGGGCGTCTTCGCGTGAGCAGAGCATGCGACATAGCTCTGTTGGAAGGCCTGAGCCCTGATTGGTGATGCTCGTGAGCTTCCCCTGAGTAAAAGCTAGGCTGTCCCATCTGCCGTAGCGTCCATCTCTGCGCATGCAAGACACATCGATAATGTCCACCTTCCGTCTGCGGACTAGAAGGAGCACGAGCGCCAGTGATTCTCACGGGCTGTCACGATCGTGCTTGATTGACGATGAAGTTCATTTACCACCGCGGCTCCAGGTAACCAATGCTGAAGGAGAACTCACGTCCGCCAGATTGGAGGGTGGACCTACCCTATTCACAAAGCTGGGCGCTTCTGCGTACGGAAGCTGGTATGGATGCTGGCAACGTTGCTACCTTGGATCCAGATAGCCCATGGACGGAGCTATTGAGCCAGGTTTGGTGTCACCAATATTGAAATCCAACATCCCATTACCCAGCCGAACATGCTTGTCTCACCACCTCCTCAACCCACGTGAATAGGCCGCTGCCCTTCTCAGTGAGATGAGGATAGGAGTCACGTATAAGTATATATATCTATAAGTTTGCCGATCCCTTTCCTTTCCGACAAGATCAAGCCACCTTCATCAACGCTCCATCTCCAGATCGCCTCATCCTCTGAGAGCAAAGCCAACATGGTCTCCTTCAAGAATATTGCTGCCCTGCTGCTTTCAGCATCACTGGCTGCCGCCAGTCCTATCTCCGAGGTCACTGAAAGAGCTACCAACTTCAAGAATCTCGTGTACTTCACGAACTGGTAAATATAGCAACATTCACGCGAATTCGAGCTTCAGGCTAAATTGCTTTTAAGGGGTATCTATGGCAGGAACTATCAGCCAGCTCAGCTACCGGTGTCGCAACTCAACCAGGTGCTGTACGCATTCGCCAATTTCAGGAGCGACGGAACTGTGTAAGTCCTCTAATCGTTGGTACATTTGTGCGTACTAATCGAGTGGATAGCTACACATCAGATAGCTACGCGGATCTCGAAAAGCACTATGACGGCGATTGTAAGTTATCCAGACTGGCAGCTTAGCAAGCCAGTTCTGTGGGAGCTACGGAGTTGGTATCTAAGCGAATATAATTGGCTAACTGGAGTTCATAGCTTGGAACGACGTCGGCACCAACGCTTACGGCTGCGTTAAGCAGCTCTACAAACTGAAGCAGGCCAACCGTCAACTCAAGGTGCTCCTCAGTATAGGTGGCTGGACCTACTCCCCTGGTTTCGCCGCTGCTGCCAGCACAGATGCGACACGATCAACATTTGCCAAGAGCGCGGTCGCACTTTTAAAGGACTGGGGTTTCGATGGGATTGACATCGATTGGGAGTGGCCTGCCAGCGATACCGAGGCTAACAACATGGTTTCGCTCCTGAGCGCCATTCGCAACGAGCTTAATAGCTATTCGTCCCAATACGCGAGCAACTATCATTTCCTCCTTAGCGTGGCCCTGCCCGCCGGCCCAGACAACTACAACAAGATGAAGCTTAGCCAAATGAACGCTGCTGGCGTCGACCAATTCAACATGCTGTCCTATGACTACGCCGGTTCCTGGGATACCACCTCTGGCCACCAGGCGAACCTCTACCCCGACCCTGCTAACCCCAAGAACACCCCATTCTCCACTGATGCTGCCATCAAGGCCTATATCGCTGCTGGTGTCCCCGCCAACAAGATCACCCTTGGCCTGCCCCTGTACGGCCGTGCCTTCGAGAGCACTAGCGGCCTCGGCCAGCCCTTCTCTGGTATTGGCTCAGGTTCGTGGGAGAACGGCATCTGGGACTACAAGGTCCTCCCGCGCTCTGGCACCGAGATCTACGACTCCGTAGCCGTCGCATCCTACTCGTATGACAGCGCCACCAAGGAGCTGATCTCCTACGACAACGTCAACACGATCCAGAAGAAGGCCGCGTACATCCAGAGCAAGGGTCTGGGTGGCTCTATGTTCTGGGAAGCCTCTGGCGACAGGACTGGCAGCAGCAGTCTGATTGCCGCTGCTTTCAACGCCCAGGGTGGCTCCGGCTCGCTCGATAAGTCCCAGAACTTACTCTCGTACCCCAACTCCAAGTACGACAACATCAAGAAGAACCTGGCGGCTTAAGTTCAGTCGCCGGTTTCGACTAAACTAGGCTCTGGCTGGCGGTGGTCATCTGGATTGGGGACGGGAGCTCCGTCCTTGAGACTACTTTGATACGGGTTTATCAGCACACGCATGGCAAGGAGTTGGGCTCTGCGGTAGGCTGGTTGCATCAGTGAGGCGCATAGGTATGAGATTTGAGGACTTTACATTCGCTTCTTAAGGATACCCTGTCTACTCTCGTTTTCGTCTCCAAGGGTTGCTTGGTGTGGTATACTTCATGTATATATTTTACTCTTCGAGTATATATTACCCCAGGCTGTAGCTACTCATGAATGGTACCTATTGCTACATTACTTCTAAGCTAGAAATTGATTAGACGTGAAAGCCACTTAGAAGCGTAAAAAGAAAACGTTATTCGGAGTCTAGAATGAAGCAAGCAAGTCCCATTCTCAGTTAATTCTTCCACGGTTGCAAGCATCAGAATAACCACTCCTACCGGGGCCATTCATCGTCGTTCTCCCTCGCTTGCCTCCAACTTCAGGGCTCATCGCCGCAAACCTACCCCAACCCAGCTCATGATCCATGAAATGACGCATACCCGCACGCCTAAGTCGCCCAAATCCGCGCTTACAGACTAAAAGACATCGAAAGTTACTTCCATTGCAAAACCAACCCGCATGCGTCGCCGCCCCGGATTGGACTTCTTCAATACACCGTCGGCAAATCCATGAAGCGGCAAGGGCCCCTCGGATACCCCGTTGTCGGTTCGTCAATAAGAACATCTACCATGACTCTCAAAATAGCACCGTTTGAAACAGAAGCTTGAGCAAAAAGAAAAGAAAAAAATTCCCTTTATTTTACTCCAGTTATACCTCACGTTAAAAGCAAGGGCAAGAAATATTTTGAAAAATATTTTATATTATAATTAATCAACACTACGCTCCTTAGGACTTTAATACTAGCTGCTACTCCGACTTTTGTCCTCTTTGTCCCTGTCGACTACCCTAGGACATCTCACTCTGCTAAAGGATAAGGCTCTCGTAGCACCTTTAAGCTCACACTTGGTCGACTCTTTCTCAGTGGCCTTCACGTCTCCCCTTGATGTCTCTTTTTGATCAAATCACTCATGCTAACGCATTTTTGAGCTCTTGTATCTAGGGGTCTCAGAAGAGAGTCAACGATGCCAAGCGACTGTAGAGAGTCCGAGGAGATCAGACAGGAGACGCATAGTAACTCAACCACCTTGGGCAGAGATGACGGCAAATTCATCCCCCGACATTCAGAACAGCAGCAATACCGGCTGAGCTCGACGGCGGTGTGCCAATCCCCGCCTTCAAGCCAAGACTCGGCGCGTATGCTATTGTGGTCGGGCTTGGTATCACGAAATTGCTCGCAGCGCTAGAGAACACGGTCGCCTCGATTGAAGCCCCTGTGTTGTTGACAGGCCTTCACCTCGGTACCAATTTTATTTGGGTTACGAACGCCTTCTTCCTTTCCAGGTACGAGTTTTTTCTTTTTTTTTCTTTCCGCTCACCACCGCTCTAAGTGAACGATGTATAACCTCTTTTCCAAAAATTAGTCCCGTGATCCTACCCCTTTTCGGGTAATTTTTCAATGTCTTCGGCCGCCGGTATGTCATGCTCACCGTCGTTACCATTTTCGTGCTGGGAAGCGGCATCTGTGGCGGTGCGACTACTGGAGCCATGTTGATCACAGGGCAAGCCGTTCAAGGCGTCGGCTCTGGTGGTATCATCACGGTATCTAGCATTATCGTCAGAGACCCCGTAATATTACATCAGCGTGGAAACACGTCGGCCATCCTCATATCTATCTTCGGCATCGGGTCCGCGCTAGGTGCGTTCATCGGTGGTGCTATCATTTCCTCGACACATGGCGTTGGGTATTTTACCTAAGCCTACCAATTGAAGGAGTCGCCTTTCTACTTTCTCCTCGATACCTGATTACTGCTTTCGAGTAAACGCTGCCCCGACTCCCACTACAATCGTTCCGATATCGCCCATCATGTCTCCGGCTGACGTAGACGTGAATGCATCTTCAATGACCCGTGCAGCCTTTTACGAGGATTTCAGTTTCAGGCCACGACCCGTGTGTGCCTATATCAATAGGAGGGAGCGAGAATCCATCGTATTGATAGAGATGACGCTTCAGCTGATCAGGTCCGCGAAGGCGTTATAGAGTATGAAGTGCATTACCTATCAAGCCCAATTAGTATGTTCATATGTGACGAACGTGTGGTATATTTCATATTCGTTCTGTATTTCATGTTTGTTCTTCTCGGCCATGCGTTTTGAGAGAGTATTCTCGAGTGATATGAGGCACTTACGAAATCACCGGGTTTCTGACTGCCTGCTCTCGTCATGTTCTCTAAGGTAGTTTGGAACTCCTTACATCTTTAGAATGTCCTTGGCGCGGCCGCGTAATAGATCCCCCACCTAAGGATATACAGAAATGCTGGAAGGAGTGATATACAAGGAGAATTGATTAGCAAGAGTATAAGTAGATGATAAGAGACCGGGGTCGAGGGGGATCCTAGCGAACAAACATGTATAAATAGGAATACACAATAAGGTAAGCAAGTAGCACTTATTATTCAATGAAATTGCCAAGGCACTGACAAGATAACATATTACTATCAGCCATTTTTATGCTCAGCGTCTATTGTTATATAACCCTATATCTGTCGACTCTACAAGAGGAAAGTTGATGCTCCCAGCATATATACATCAAACGTGCTGTGCGAAGCCAAGCGAGTTGTTGCCGCCGTTAAACACAACAAAGTTACTCTTAAAAAAGATGTCGCCGTAGACTTGCAAGCCACCTGATTCGCCGGCCTGAAGGCCACCGAAGCATGCTGTGAGGTATAGAGTCAGCTTATGTCGTTTATTAGGAGTTCGTTGAATGGAAGAAAAAGGGAGATCGGAACGAGGATGAGGGTAGTGCGGGGCTTGGGGCGGGGGCATAGTAGAGTTAACTTACTTTGGCCAGCCTGGTCGACGGGTGCGAAGCTGAGGTCTGCGCCCTTCACAGTAGCCATAGCATCGCCGACGGCGAGCTGCAAATCAGGCAGGGTAGCATCACATGGAATCGTGAAGCCACCTTGTTGCTGGTCATTCTGTGCGCCCTGGACTTGCGCATAGTACGCCTCAGCGACGGCAGGATCAGCAAGCAGGAGTGTGGTGCCAGTGTCGGCGATGGCCTGGTTGCCAGCGACGGAAGTCTGGGCTTTTCCGCCATCAACCGCGAAACTGTCACTGGTAAACTGCCAGAATCCCTGAGAGTTATCGATGTCAACGAAGGTCATATCGCCTGTGAATTTGGTTGTATCGATGCGACCAAATTCGTAAGCGCCATTGGCAGCTGGTCGCAGATCTGCCGTAAAAAGGGGCTCTGCCAACGATGACATGATGTTGTCGAAGAACGTCTTTTGCTGCTGTGGCTGTACGGTGTTGATTGAGCTAAATGCAAGGCCCAGTAGTCCATCAGTGGCGATATCGTCGACAAAGGATTGCGTTACGGCAGTTGCCAGCTCAACCGCTTGGGCCTGTACTTCGGCACCTCCGATGTTAACAACATCCGTGCCAACAACACCCTCGGCGCCTGAGCCGTCGCCGTACTGAATTTGAAACTGAGCATCCTGTACAAGCTTGAATGTAGCAGAGCTCGAGGGGTCATACAGCGCGTGACCCTGCGTAGCCGCAGCGCTCAACTGCGTGTTGAAGACCCAAAGGTCGGACGAGCCGGTATCGAAATCGAGATTGACGACTTGTCCGCCAATGTTAACAGGTGACAGGTATTCGACGTCGTTGGCTTCAGGTACGTTCACTACGATACCCGTGCCATTCGTGTTTGCTGTGGCACCCTGTTGCGGAGCCGAGTCGCCACCAGCGCCAGCATTACCTTGACCTTGGCCTTTTCGGCCACGACCTTTACCCTTGCGGCCTTGGGCGGCAGCAGTGAAACCTCCGGCATTTGCCCCATTGCCCATGCCCTTCTGTCTCCTGGGTTCCCTCTTCGAGATGAACTCCTCCTGCTGCTCGACAACGTTGAGAAGCGAAGCTGGCACAGGCATACGATATTTTCGGAGTGTTTTGAGAAGAGAACGAGGCCCATTCTTGGGGATCGGGTTAGGGTTCCGCACTCGGTGGACTTTGTAGACACCTCGCTTCTGGACCATGTTGGTTGGCGAGGCGGCCACCAGGGCCATGAGCCCGTATACGAGGAATAAGACGCTTGTTAGGGAACGCATGGTGGCTGATATTGCAAAGTTTTAAAAGATAACCACACCAGGTAGTGAAGAATCGAAAATAAGTCAAGAAATTCAAGCCGATCTGATGCACCCTGGTATAAGGTATCCAAACAATATACAAGAAACAAAGTGGTGGCAGTGGTAATGCAAGGGAAGAAGGAAAATGGAGTAGAAAACGGCCAGCCTGGTAGTACGAAGGGAAAGAAACAAAAGAAGGCTTGCCAAGAGGAAGATTGTGAGAGATGATAAGTCGGGAAGAAGTCTGGAATAATATACCAACGCCAGCTAACTGGAGAGCTGGGGTCGGAGTCCATTTCTTTAGAGCAAGTCATAGCCTTTCCCGACTTAGCCATGCTCCGTTCCCCCTGTCGCATCATTTCTTTGACTGTGTGATGACCCACGAAATCCTCAAACATGGGAATAAAGAAGGATGGGGTGCACAACCCGGGATTGTACCATACACCTGTCGATCCACTGTCCCAATAAAAGACCGTCAAATAACAACAAGCTTTCGTTAAGCTTTCTCCAAGCCTAGCCAAGCAAAGATCAAAGGGGAATCCGGGGCGATCGAAGTGACCGGGGTGGGGAGGAATATGCGAAAACAACCAGGTGTCTCAAGTGAAGTTGAAACGCGCTGTGTTGTTACAGAATAACAGAAATTTGGAGTAACTTCGTCATCGCTCCCAGACCTCGCTACAGTATATACTTCACGTCAGCGTAAATGTATCGCGTTCGAAACCAAGACCCAGAATCTCTCATGTAGCCGTGTATATCCAACGTATCCCACAGACAAGTAACAGGGTAGGCATCATTATAGGGCGAACGTACGACATAAGCTTCCGTATAATCTAAGGTTAGTGTACTTCATTCTCGAAGCGGCGCAAGCTAACCATAAGGACCCTTCAGCGGGGCTTTCGGAGCGCCAGCCCCTGCGCATCCAATGGATCAAGCCGCCGAAGCTAAGTTAGAACAGCCGTTGACAAGGGTTTGAAACCCGTTTCAACCCCTGGCTTGCGTAGTCCTCCCAGGTTGCTGTGTAAGTAGGCGATCACCGCGTCAATTATAATAGGTGGAAACAGAAACGAGGTACGCGCATCGCACCGGTCTGATGAGGGTTGGTAAATGGTTCGCTAGAATCCTAGAGCATTCTCTTGCCTATTCGGTTTATTGCGTGCCATGTAATTGCAATGCTTGTTTAATAGTGACAAATCGGTCCAAGGTCAACTCCTAGATGTGCTACCGATCATCTAGACTCTCGTTGAAGTTATTTCACGTTGATAATTCAGCGGCGTCAGGGCACGAATCAGTGGGCAGCATTACCACCTTCCAAATCTATGATGCTCAAAGAGAGGAGTCTCCGTGCTTTCTACACTATGTGATTCCAAGCCAAGCATTTTATTCAACAGTCTAGCAGCCATGGTTTAGCCCACAGTGGCGATTTGGATAACATAGACTAGCTATTGTTCCATGTTGATGTGAAAAAATCACGCGTGTCATTAGCTAGGTCAAGGCAATACACACTGTAGCGTGAAGCTTACATATTGAAACTTGAAACGAAACTACTTCAAACAACCTGGTAGTCTTTCCTCCGAGAACAAACTGATGTGCACATGATTATAGCCTGCTATTTCGGGAATATTTATCTGGCGGCATTATAATACCCCCTCAACAATCTTTCTCGGTCATTCTGCGCAGCGAATAAGTCCCCAAATATTCTCAACCCCTATCTTTTGGTTACATTTTCTTTGGCGACACCCATCGTTGGTACTTTCCCGTCTGATGACTCCAGGATCCGGATCTCTCTCTAGCGTTTGCCATTCGTCCTAACCAGCCCACCCCCCTCTCTCTCTAACATCGTGTTTGCTCTCCGATCCCAAGAGGATGCTATAAGCCACAGCAGTGGCATCAGCTGCCGTTACAGGGCCCTTGTCAGCCGGCTTTTGCCGGACATCCCGCGCCACAAGATCGGCGTCAAACAGCGCCGCAAATAAGATCTTCCTTCGCAAAGCCAAAATGTTACCGGAATAGTCATCGGACTCCGGAGCAACCGGTTGCCCCTCTCACTACTCGGTGATATCCGGCTTTATACTAGAGTTACTGACGCGGTTAGTTGTTTGCGCTACTGCCATGTCCGATATTCTTTCTGAGGATTGTGGCTCTGGTCGATGTCAGTACGAAGTACGGCTTTTCGGGCTTCGGTTTGGCCAAATAAATTTATAATGGCTTATCTAACACCACTTATAACATGAAGCTGGGTCGTCAACATAACGTAAAGTTACCCCTATAGTGCGCCTAGCGTGTTGGAAATATAACGCCTTAGAAACGTAACGCGTTGGCATAAGACCATTCCGTCTCTCAATTTTTTTTCTCGGATCTAAAGTCAGTCTCCTACGAACCCCTCGACAAATATCTTATATGTTACCATCCATTCCACCCTTGCTCCCCTGTATTCTTTCACAAAGTCTGCTTTGAATTTCATATTACCAAGGCATCTAGGGTCTTCAACGTATCTCTTGGCACGTTATTCGTCAAATGTAGCTCAACACACATGAACATATTTGGTAGGGTGTCATACGGCAAGGACCGCCAGGACCTAGCAAGACCTGTTAAGCTATATATCTTAGCCTTGAGTCAGCTATTGGTCGGCAACTATTACAGCTTTTACAATAAAGCCTAGGATCGGAGCCTTGACAAAAAGGGTAATAAAAAATTTTTGCAATCCTTTATATATAAATAAAAAAGCAGGAGCAAGGTTATATTAAGGATTAAAAAAAGAAATATAAACTTTTTAAAACTTAAAAAAAATTATTAGTTAAATATAAACATTATTTTAAGCTTTTAAAATTAAACCTTTATTATAAATAATTTTTTTTTTTTTTTTAAAAATTTCCGATATATTATTATTTTTATATAAAAATATTTAAAATATTGTTTTATCGAACTGTTTTATTATGTATTTATTTAAGTAAGGTCTAGTATAAATTTAAGCGGAATATTTATAATTATTTTAAATCCGTTAAATTTTGTTACTAGTAGCAAATTATTTTTTATTATTTTTAGTTACGTTAGTATATAACCGAAAACTTATACTAAGCTATTTTATACTTTTATTATTATTAGTAATATATTTTTTATAAGCGTATATAAATATTTTTTTATAACGTTATTTTATTTGCTTGCAGTAAATATTTTTATTACGTAGCTTATATTAGAAAAATTTAAAAAATTTAAAAACTTAAGCGAAAAATTAGAAAATTTTAAGTCCGAACTTAATAATCAATAGATTATATAAAAAAAATTTAAAGCAAATATGTTTAGCTTTTTAAACTTATTTAATAAAGTAGCTTTTTTTGCTTTTTAATTTAATACTTCCGAATTATATTTTTTTTTTTTATAGAACGTTTTTAATACTTTCGACCGGCTATATTTGCTACGTTTGAACGTACGAAAGCCTTCGGCGTAGTATTAACTACAACAATTTTTTACCCGCTTTTTAGTTAACCTAGCAAACAATATTTTGTTCTAAATTAAACTAATTATAGCTAATTTTTAGCTAAATAAAAATAACGCTTTTATTTTATATAATTTTTAAAGTTATAATATAATTATAAAAGATATTTTTGAAATAAATATTACTAGCGTAGTTGTTTTAGAACTTCCGAAGTAAATAGCTTAGTTATATACTAAAATAAAAAAATTTTATATAGTAATTTATGCTTTTATAACGTATATTAACTATGCTTAAATCTAATACTAAGTAAAAATTTAAAAATAATATAAAATTATTTATAATATTTATATTGTAATAATTTAATTATACTAAGCTAGTATAAAAGTTTTAGCAAATTAAATTATATATTTTTGCTAATAAGTTAAATATGCTAGCTTTATTTTTTTTTAGTAGGTATAAAGAACGATCGTAAAATTTGCTAAAAATAGTATTATTTAATAGCGCGCGATTAATAAGCTAAAAAAAGTAGCAAAATATTATTAGTTTGCTTTATAAGCTTTATAAAAAGGTTTGCTTTAATAAAAAATATTTTAATACAATATTTTTAATTAAATAGTATAAAAAGATTTATAAATTAATAATTTTTTAGCGCAAAAATATATAAACTTTATATATATTAATAAAAACTTTTATTAATAAATTAACAACTTATATAAATATATTTAAGCTGCTTTTATAAAGTTTTATAACTAGTTAGCCGTTTATAAAAAAATAAACGTAAACTTTATGCTCGAAAATATTAAAAAGTGCGCTATATTATAATTAGCTTTTAGCTTTTTTATTAGCTAACCTATATTTTTTTAAATATTTTAATTAAAATATTTTAGTTCGGAATTTTATATATAAAAAATATTATTTAACTAATAGCTATAATAATTTTAAATAAAATAAACTATTAATAGCGCCCGAATATAGTTTAAATTAAAATAAGTTAAACTTTTTATATTAAAAAGAAATAAAAAAAATATTTTTTTTTACGTTATATTAAGTAATTTTAAAAACTTTAGCAATTTTAGTAATTTTAACTTTAATTAAAAACTATTTCGGTTATTCCTACAATAATTAAAAAAATTAAAACAAAAAGCTAACCTACTACAAAAAAAGTTTTAAAAACCGATTAATTTAAGCGTTAAAAAAACTTGTTTGTTTAGCTATTATTACTGTTAACTTTATATATTTAAACAAACTTTTTATTTATAACGGTAAAAATTTAGTAAAGTTTTACACTTAGTAGCTAAAAGTTAAGTTGTATATAAAAATATATATAAAAAGTTTTCCTAAAAACTACTATTATATTAACTAAATAAAATTGTTACTTATAAAAAAAAGTTAAATATAGTACTAGTAGCAACTTAGCTAAATAAAAAAAATAAGTTTTATAAACCGGTAAAAAAAATATACTACTATATTGTAAAAAAAATTTAAAAACTTTGCTAAAAAGTATAGGAAGTCCAAAAAAATAAAAAAGCTTTTATATAATAGCAATATAGTTTAATATTTTATAAAACTTTTAAATTTTAATAAAATAGTTTAATAGTTTAAAACTATTTTTTAGTACTATATATTAAAAACTTTATTTAATAAAATTATTAAGTTAGTATATTTTTATAAAAATAATATATTTAAAATAAATAAAAATTTTATTAACGTTATTTTAAACGCTAGTATTATTTATAAAAATATATTTATTAATTTAGGTATTTTAAAAAAAAAAAAGCTTATTTTAACTTTAAAGCTTTTAAAGTTAGGCTAATAAAACTACAAAAAAGAAAATCGCTTTAATTCTAGCTTAAACTAATTTTTAAAAAAAAACAATTTTAAAAAAATAAATAATAAGTTTAACTTTAAACTCGATTTTAAAAATTAAAAATAGCTTATTGTTATAGTAGCTTTAAAAAAGATTAATTAGTTTACAATTAACTAGCGCAAATATAAAAAAGTAGTATGTTAGTAATATAAACAAAATAACTATTATATTTTTATTTATTTTATTAAAAAAAATATAAAAAAAAAAGAATTACTGCTTGCGCTAAAAAAAACTTTTTTTATAAAACAAAAAAATAAAAAAAAATAAAAACTAGAACTATTTACAAATAAAAAAGCATAAATTAATACAATTATAATAGCAGCTTTATAACTATAGTATATAAAACTAAAAAAATTTAATTTAAATTTTTAGCTAGCTTTTATATAATATTTTATAAAAATTTAAAGTTAAACTAAAGTATTAAAACTTAAATATATAGTTTTAAACGTTTTAAAAAAAAAGTATTAATATTTACGAAAAAGTTTTAGTTCGAACTTAAGTTAAAATATTAACTAATAATAACTATAACTTTTTTATATAATAAATAAAAATATTTAATTAAAGTTTTATTTAATATTAAAAATATTATTTTAGTAATATTTTTTTTTAGAACTAAGTAGTAAAAACTACCGATTATTAAAAAAAAATATACTAAAACTATAATAGCGTTTAATATAACCTATATATAAAAAGCTAAATAATATTATTTTAAAAAATTTATATTATAGTATTAAAAAGATTATTTTATCTAATTAAACTTTAAGCTTAATAATTTAAATAAAAAATATAATATTATTTTATTTTATTAGTAGTTAGAACAATATTAGCTTATTTACTTTTTTTTAAATATTAAAAAAATCTAATTTATTTTAAAATATTGCTAATAAAACTATATTAGTTATATTTTTTTTAAACTTATTGAAAATATTTTTGCTATAATATAAACTATTTTTTAAGTAGTAATAAAAGCTATATTTGCTAGTATTTTTAAAAAGTTTAAAAATTTTTTTTTAATTATATTAAAAGCAGCTATATAATAACTTTTAAATTATTAGTTTTAAGATTACGCTATTAATTTAATAAAAAGTAAACAACTTTTATAAGGACCTTTATATATAATAAACGTAAAAAAGCTTAATGCGTTAAAGCTATAGCTAAAAAATATACTTAATATAAAAAAGATTTATAAATTTATAGCTTTATATAGCGTACTTTTTATATTTATAAAAAAAAAAAACTTTAAAAATTTATTTTGTTTTATAGTTAACTATTACGGACTTAATAACGTTATAATATTAATATAATATTTTATACTGCTAATAGCTAAGCTTTAAGCGCGCTTTTATATAGTAAAGTTTTTTATTAAAGTAAACTTTAAGTTAAAATTTTATTTTATTAAAATAAAAAAAAACAACGAATAAAAAACTGCTTTTTAATATAAATATAAACTTTTTAAATATATAATTATATTTATAAAGCTAATTAATATATTAGCTATATTTTAAGCTATAATAAATAATATTTTTAAAAATTTTATCGATATAAGTTTAATAGTATATTTTAATAACTTTTTTATTTATGCTAAAACTATCGAAAAATATAATTATATTATAAAAAAAATATTTTACTATTTAATTAAGTATAATTTAACGGTTGCTTTTTAAAAATATAAATAATAAGTAAAAAAAGTAAAGTTTTTCGAATATATTATTAATATAAATAATATTAAAATAGCTTAAAACAAAATTAATTATATTAATTAATAAAAAGCTTTTAAAACTTTAAAAAAATTATAATAATTTGTAGGATTTACGAACTTTTATTAATAATTTATTAAAAAGTTTTTTTTTATTATAAAACTATTAACGGATACTAATAAATTAAATAAAAAAAAATAGAAGTAAACAAATAAAATAAACGTAATTTTTTACGAGCTTAAGTACTATTTTATAATAGCCCCTATTTTCGTATACTTTAACCTATTTAAAGTTGCGTACGTAAAAATAAATATGTTAAACTTTGCTTTTAGAGCAATTTTATTTTAAAAAAACGTTAATAGTAAACTTTGCTTTATTATTTTTTATTTAAAAAAACTAATATTAGCTAAAATAAATTATAAAATTTATAATAAAAAATTATTAACAATTATAAACTTGCTCGATAAATAAAAGTAATATTTAAAAAAAGTTAAATATTATATTAAAATTTATTTAAACTATTATAATTTAGCTTATTTTATTATTATAAAAATATTTAATTATAAATAGGCTAAATAGTTTTAATAGCTATTTAGTTATTAGTTTATTATTAATTATAAACTAAAAAAGCTTAACGAAAAAGCTAATATTATATTAAAATTAGTTTAATATTGTTTTAAAAAAAAAAAAAATAAAAACTAGCTAATTATTTCGGTTTTATAAAAAAAATATTTTTTATATTCCGAAGGATCAATGTTTGTAATTTCGGCAGCAATATTTTTTATATCCGAAAAATTATATAGCTTTAGTATATTTTAATAGCTACTAAAATTTATAAAAAAAGTAAAAAATGCCGCTAAAAATAATTTAAAATATTATTTATAAATAAAAAAGCTTTTTAAAAATATAAAAAAATAAAAAAGACTATTTTATAAAAAAAAGTAATAAAATCTAAATATAAAATATTTATAGCAAGTTATATAAATATAAATAAAATACTAGAATTAATTATTTATAATTTTTAATAGTTAAATATAAAAAATATAGTTAAAAACTATATTAAAAGTTGTTTAAAATGCTAGTAAAATAAAAATTTTTAGTACGCTTTTTATAGTTTTTTTTAACTTATAAAACTTTATTATAAACTTTAAAACATAGTAGCAATAAATTTTATTATAAACTTATTTTTATTAAATAAATATAATTTTATTTAAGTAATAATTAATTTTTTTATTAAAATAGCTTATTTTATACTTTTAAAAGTAAAAAAAAAAAAAATAAAAAACTTAGTTAAAATATTTGTTAAAATATACTAAAAACTATATAAAGTTTTTTTAAATATTATTTTTAATAAAAATTTTAAGTTTATAGCTTATTTATAAAAAAATTTTTTTAAACTAATAAATATAAAATTTTATATAAATATTATTTTTTATTTATAAACCAATAGTTAGACCGAATAGTTTAACTAAATTTTTAAAGTTTATTTATAAGCGTTCGTAAACTATAAAATAATTAATTAAGAAGACTTTTTACTAATAGCTAAATTTGCGTATAATAATATAGCTTTTGCTTTAACGTATATAACTTTATTTTATACGAACTATAGGTATTATTTAGTAGCTTATAATTTATTTTTTAGCTTTTTTTATAACTTAAAAAGCTAATTGTATACTTATTAAATAACTTAAATATATAATAAAGTTAAATAATACTTAAAAAAAAGCTATTAAAAAATAAAAAAGTAGGCTAATAAACAAAAAATAAAAGCTTTAGCGTATAAGTAAGATTAGCTAGTAATATTAAACATAAAAAATATTAAAACTAAACGCTTTATAAAAAAGCTTAATAAAAAAATACTAAGTTTTTTTAAAATTTAAAAAATAATTTTATTTACTACTATTAAGCTTACGCTATTTAAAAATTAAAAAATTTATAATTTGTTTTATATTTTATTTATTAAATTTTATTATATTAACAATTAAGTACTATTTAACTTTAACTAAGTTTTGCAGGAAGTAGATTTAATAAAATCCGAAAACTATTAAATAAAAAAAATTAAAAACTTTATAAAAGCTTAAAAAAATATAAAATATTTAATTAAATAAAAAGGTTAGCTTATTAAATAGTATTAAATTTAAAAGCTTTATAATTATTTATATAGCAATAAAACAAAAAAAGCCGTTAAGTAGTTTTATTATTAAAACCTAAGCAAGTTTGTAAATTTAAAAGCAACTGTTAAAAAAACCGAAGACCTTTAGCCCTTTCGACCTTTTAATAAATATATTTAAAAGCGAGTATAAAAAAAAAAAAAAAATAGTATTATATAGCAAAAATTGCTAGGATTTAATAAAACTTATTAAGTTATATGTTTTAGTTTCGAGTTAGCTATTAGTCGGTAATTATTATAGTTTTTATAATAAAGCCTAGGATCGGAGCCCTAATAAAAGAGATAATAGAAAATCTTTATAATCCTTTATATATAAATAAAAAGGCAGGAGCGAGGTTATATTAGGGATTAGAAAAGGAAACATAGATTTTTTAAGACCTAAAGAGAATTATTAGTTAAATATGAACACTATTCTAAGCCCTTGAGACCAAGCCCTTGTCACATAGGGTTACTGAAAGTTCTGCGTAGCTGTGTTTTCGTCTATTCCGACGACCATTACACCGTTACCTAGATCCTCGCTTCGCCGAGTACGAAAATACCTATGGAACAGGAAGTTTCAAATTCTTAAAATGCCGGGACCTTTGAAACTGTGGTCTAAGAATTTTGAGTCAGTTAAACGACACAGCAGTATAGCAACAATGTGAGACGGTCCAATAGTGATTGTAGGTGCAACACAAAAGTTGCGCTAAATAAAGTTATGGAGGGCCAGATCTATAGCGCTAAGACGCCGCAAGCAACTTACTGCCTGCATATTTAACAAAAACATACTGAGAAGGCATGGTGTACTTACTGCCCCAACTTTGCCGTGACATCGAATCAAGAAGTTCTTGCTGTACTTATATACACTACTGTTAGGGAGTACAGACAGGTATCAACCCCAGAATCTGATTAGGCAGAAAATAGTGGACGCAAGGACAGGTGTTTAGGCAATAGTCCAGTATAGAACCGGAAACTTGTTATAAGATTGTTTACTTACGTATTTCCAAATATTCACTCTATTAATAGCATTCGGATACTCTCGCAATTAAAATAAATAAAAATACTTCCTGCTGAAAAAGGGATCTTGGAATCTGCCTTTCATTCTTCCTATTATTATGCCTTCTAGAATGCGAAACAGGACCTCCAAGCTTGCAGTATACCCTAAGGAAATATCCCGTCCCTTCTACATAGCGCTATCTTGGGTGTTTATGCTAGCCCCGGGGCTGTAACCTACGATACTATATCACCCGGGCCTCCCTTCCTGGGCCGTGATAAAAAGGAACACCCAAAATGGTTGCAGACGGTTAAAGATCGGAGTGGGCAAGGTCTCGCCGAGGTAGCCATCACATACTTCCATTTTCTATAATGTCAGGCTAATGGGGCTGGACCGACATTTCATACACGTGATTTGGTGGTTAGTACGTGGAATACCGACCCCCTTTCTACCCCTCTACTGCCGTCTTCGTCTCTCTTATATCTTCTTGGGTTTACGCTGCCCGAAGAGAAAGGGTTGTCCTCGAGAATTGTGTACTCCCAGTCATATCTACGGTCACTCCTCTTAAGGCCCTTCATGTTTCTTGTGGACTCATGAGCTAAGTTGCCGATTTGGCAATCTTAGGACACTATTTCTAGCGGATGAGAATAGCCCGCCTCAAAATGAACTTAAGTTGATGTTCAGTATTATGTTATATCGCTTGGACTAACAACCGGAGATGTTCGGCAATAAGCAATATCGCCAATGAGGGGCAGATTTGGGCCGGTTTGGACCAGTTTCTCAACGTCCTCTCTACAACGGCGAGGTTAAAAGCTACTCTGTCCTATGTAGATTAATAATTAACTCGATACGTAAGTAGGCCGGCAACGTCTCAGCTAGGATATACTTATTATTCACTGCGTATAACTTAATAAGGGACGGTATATATGAATCCAACTATAGGTTCTAGACTGACTTAGATTCCTATCATGTCGTCATAGGGTATACCTGAATAGTTAATGAAGCAGACTTGAGTAGCAATCGATACAAGGATGAGTAAGGATCGCCGACATGCACCTAAGTCCCTGCACCTTAGCCTTAACGCAACCTATTTAAGGGGAACGTCTGATACATGAAGTATGCCGCAACAGCAACACTTGTTGAAACGGTAAGCCAACTGCCGACTCCAGGTGACTTCATTGCCAGAGCAGTGGCAGTCGGTTTCGATGTTGACAGCTCAAAGTCGCGCCAGGAAATAAACAAGCTCCTGAGCCAGTACTTGTATTGGAAATCAGGGTACATCGTCGTGTTTCGGCCGGTCTGGGGATCTAATGCCCAAGAGGTACATCCGGACGACCAAACTAGATCCTTTAACCTGTCTTGGACCATATCAATGTCAGCTTGCTCAGCTTCAGGCTTCAGCTTTACTACATCGGTTTTCTGTCTAATAACTGGTAAAACCGATCTTTTGGCTTTGAGCGCATCCAATATAGGCTTGATGACACGGAGGATAAAGCCGATCTGACACTCGCTGGTGTACGTAACTGAACCGTGACCGCTGGCGGTGTTGGGCCCCATGATTATGAAGAAATTGGGGAAATCAGAAAGGCAGGTACCGAAGTAGGCTGAGGCTGACCCTTTACTGAATTTTTCCCACTGATGGCCAGCCTGTTAGCAATATTCATGGCTGATCGCGAGGGTCTCACTTACGTGGTCTGCAACAGTAACACCACCTTGTCCCCGTAAGTTGAGAGTTAATAACGGCTTTTCGATCCGAAATCCATTTGCGAGGACAATTGCATCTGCATTCACAAATCTGCCCGACTTCGTACGGACTCCGTTCTCAACAATTTCCTCGATCGGGTCCTTGTATACCAGCTCGACGTTGTCACGATGTAGACACTCTAGGTAATCTGTGTCCATGACGCGACGCTTGCAACCGACTTCTGTCTTGGGGAGAAGGAACTCAAGGTACTTCGCAGGGGCCGTTCTCTGGATATAAGCCCCATGGTAGTCCGCATATAATTTCCGAATAGGCGCGCCGCTCTCTGTCGGAAAGCTTTTAAAATCCCACTCAGAATAATAATTTTGCAGAAGCCGGTAACTGCGCATGGCGAATGGGACCCATTTCATGGTCCACTTCAAGAGGCTCGAGTATTCAGGATTTGGACGCTCGAATATCCATTGCGCCTGGCGAGCGAACTGGGTGACTTTCTTTACAGCCCCGTCGCCTTGGCTCACGGTCGGGACGACTTGAGTCGCGCTACATCCGTTACCTTTTGCTAGCGTTAGTTCGTCAGACACGGATTCATGGTCAAGAAGACTACGAACCGATTACAACCATATCTTTATCCTTCCAACTGAATGAGTGGTCCCATTCCGCCGTATGAAAAATCCGGCCCTGGAAAGATGACACACCGGGAATGTCACATTCATTGGGCTGTGAGAGAAGCCCGGCGGCGGAGACAAGAATCTTGCACCGACGCTCATAAGTCTCCGAGGTCTTCAGGTCCTTGACGGAGACGAGCCACGTCCCAGAAGACTCGTCCCAATAGGCCGACGTCACAATAGATTGGAATCTCGCGTGCTTCTCGATATCGTATTTGTCCGCAACGTGTTTGTAATACTCAAGAATCTCAGGCTGTAGCGGATACTTGCGAGACCAATTCGGGTTCAAGCAAAACGAATACGCGTAATAATGCGCAACTACCTGTAAATCGGTTAGAACGATTCTCTAATGTTTTGATCATTTTGGAAGAAGAACTATACGTCTACACCGCACCCGGGATACGAATTCGCCCACCACGTGCCACCAATATGGTCTGCTTTTTCAATTAGTTCAAAATTCCGGTGTCCGTATTGTCGCACCAACTGAACAGCGAGACCGAGGCCAGACATTCCGGCCCCGATGATGATGATTTCGGTGTCGAGTTCCATGCTGAGATAATGGCACGCTGGAACTCCAGGCTACGTGTTGCGCTCCCTCACTCGCTGGCTCGTCCAAGTAGAAACCTTTGGCGTAGGATGTTAGCGCCCGTCGTTTGGAGGTTGGATGGTGTAGATGTTGAAGAGCAGTTGAAGAACGCGGAAGCTGTTAAAATCGGATAGGCGCGGACAGGAGGTTAGCATCTGTGCCAGCACAAACCGAGTCTTCTCATAAGATGCAGGCCACTAGGATTGAGCTATTAGACGATTCTCAGCTGGGTGAAGCTTCGGGGAAAGGTTACCCCAGGTTCCTCCTGCTGACATGGGTTCAATCACGTCTTCGCCTTGTGCGGAGTAATATACGGGTGGTTGGCGTTACCTCCCTTGACAGGTTGACCGGTTGACCGGTAGATACTCCCGGCCCAGCTTTGGTCGGAGTAGTCTATACCTAACTGAGTGAGTATTGTTAATCGGTTCCTATCATAGTACTTTCTACTTGCAATAACAGCCAACTTAAAAAAACCACCTAATTATGCCGCTTAATGAATTACTTTCTTTCTGGGTCGCATAAAGCGAGGTGGGTGTGAGTAGTAATCTTATCACGATCCGAGTTCGCACTCGTACCCCTGAACAAGGGTCCAAGCCAGCCCAAGTTACCTTGTTGTTTGAACAGAATTTGCCCAACGGCATGGTAAAGCTTTAAGACTCTACTATTGCAAGACAAAGGTCTCTTAGTTTCATCTAACTTACTATACCTATTGTCTTCACGAGGCAGTTGGAACATAGCATAACGTGGGGTTGTGGGGGGTTCTTGAGTATGCTGTAATAGGCAAGGTACCCGAGCTAGTGTGGGGCCCCATTGCTTATAAGGTACTAGCCTAGGTTACCTAAGGGTACCTAGTAGTAGATGTGGTGCTGCCAGGCGGATAGATAATAAGGTTCGAGCCGAGGTCCTATTAGCGCTAGACTGGTTATTTGACTTAAAACTCGTTAGCTCACGTAATAGGTATCTATGTATACCTAGGGAGGTTGACTCTAATAACCGTCTCTAGTTTCCTATTTTGTATTCTCGGTTATTCAACGAAATCCGTGCTCTTCGCAGTTTCCTCTTGCAAATTCAATTCGTTGATGTGCTTCTCGCTCTTCCGCTTCATTCTTCCCCACGCGTCACTCCCGAGAACCAGTCTCCTGACCTTGCCCGCCAGATGGCCTGCTGGGCCCCCTTCACCAGTGACCGCCTCGAAGATGCGTGAGACACCAGCCTCAGGGTTGCCGATTTGTTTGCCGTGTACGGTAAGGAACTTACGGACTATTTGGCCAACCGGATCATCGTAGTGTTCCGGAATGCTCTCGGGTTTTGGACTGGCATCAGCCAACTATCATGTCGGAGGTTAGCAGATCCGCCGCAGGTAAAATAGCGTTTCAGAGGCTCATGTTCTCAAGGGAAATTATGTCTGCGAGGCCGCAAGCGGGGATTGGTTGCACACAGAGTTGACGCCTCATAAATCAAGTAGGACTCACAGCGCTGACAAAGTTAGTACGGAAGTTACCGGGCTCAACTATCAGCACCTCGATGCCATGAGGTGCTACTTCTAGCGCGAGTGACTCGGATGCGGCCTCGAGGGCGGCCTTAGAAGCGCTGTACAAAGAGCACGCGGGCAAGGGGTCCTGGGCAGCAACACTGCTGACGTTGACAATGGTACCAGAACCTTGAGCCCGCATGGCCGGGAGGGCGGCTTGTATCGTGTACAGCGGGCCGAAGAAGTTTGTGTTCAGTTGGAGGGTTGCTTCCTTCTCACTATCTCGCTTGTCAGCTAGGATCCCACGCGTTATTCAGATATCGAGTGAGCTATGCCCGAGCTGGACGATAGAACAACATAATAAAGGACGTGTGTGCTATTTACGTACGAAATGACCTCACAAGCGGCCAAGATGGAATAGCCAGCATTGTTGACGAGAAAGTCGATGCGTCCGATGGCCTTCACCTTGTTGGCTATGCTCCCCTGGGACTCGGTCATATCCATCTCAACCACAGAGCCGCCTGCCTCCTCGATTTGCTTGACAGCATCGGCTGACTTCGTCTTGCTGCGCACCGAGGCGACAACACGATGCCCAGCGCGAAGGACATGCAGGGTCAAGATGAGGCCAAGGCCATTAGAGGCACCGGTGATGAGCCAAACTGGGGCCGACATGACGGCTATTTCCTCTGTGGTTGTGGTATGCGGGTGTAAGTTGGGGAGCTGAGATAGAGTCTTCTGCCGATCGCTTTCTGGGAACCGAAGGAACTCAGACAGTTGTTCGTAAAAGTGTGTTTTTATAAGAGAACGTTAAAGGAGAGAGGAAGGGGACCAGAATAGACCCAACTTACTAGGCACCTTATCGCCGACAACATCTCCGACACAAAAATCAAAAGGGCGAAAGAAAGAGTTGGTAGGCACCCGGCTCTAAAGCCAGCCTGCAGTGCCATACTACCAAGGCCCAGTGCCGACCTTTTGTTTCAGTCTCCTCTTCTCGAGCAGCATTCTATCTACGACAGTACACACAACGGCGTTTCCCACTACCATAGGTTTTAGTAGTGACATCAATTGTTAGGGACATTATCTAAGCAGGCCGGGATTAGGCTCCTAACGCTGTACTATGTATTACCAAGAACACCTACACAGTACGGGTCCTCCATCCTTTCTGCAACTTAGTACTGTACTGATTAATATTTACATTCGCCTGCAGACTTGGTAGATCCATCGCTACAACTAGTAGCTGGCGACGGCTATCGTCACGATCACATCTTTTGCTGGACCTTCTCTGAGCGGTCCCGCGCATTGCTGGTGCGCCCGGTACTCCGGTATTGTGTGTAGAGTTTTATGACCGCTAAAAATTATCAACATAACAGCCACCATCAACAAAACTACTACCACCTGAGCCAGGCCCTGTTTTAAGCAGTTCATCTTTCAATTTGGTAGCTACTATTATCGGATTGTTCTTATTTTCTGCGGTTATCGAAGCGGACTCCCTACCCGGACCGTTTTCCCTGACCAACTCCCCCGGAATTGAAGCGGTAGATTGCCACCAAAGCTGTTCCGGTTACAGTACAGCTAAAGCACTTCCGACTGTTAGCGCGGTTAAGCGAGGTTTGCGGACCAATTCGAGGGCCCTCAAGAGAATACTTGAAATATTATTAAGAATACGACCATCCAGTTGAAGCATCGAATTGACGAGTTGCTGGTGAATTCCGAACGCTCAGCACATCATCTCTCCTCGATTTATCACAGGCTTCGACGAGTTAGTATCAATAGACGAGTGTGAGTTTTTAATCTAACGGACCCCAAACACTATTTGGGTCTTATGGCCGGCCGCTAATGATGATACTGGTAATCAAATGCTAATGATTTGGGTAGTTTTGCCCACGACGAGCGTGCTCTGGCAAGTTGAGAACTTAGACAAGGCGTTCGTCCCGATATTTGCGATGTTTCAATATGGATTCCCAAATACGACAACCAGCAGGGCCTATGAGTAGCGAACGAAAAGATACTCGGTCTTCGAAGCATGTACGCGCGAGCTCAGCTCTTCACCCCATATGGCACTTCGCTTCTAGACATCCGGGAAAGCTGAAATGCGTCTCCTATGAGGGAACTTTGGCCGCCGGCATTTCTAATATCACACACGAACCATACTGGCGGCTAGTGGCAAGGGCCGATATCAACAACGTTAGCGCCAGCCATTATGCGGGCCATGTTCCCACCCAAGGAAACCGCATCGTCAACTGTTGCCTCTCTTAAGGCACTTTCTACTCGTATCCTCGCAAGCATCGTGGAGACATTACAAGAGGACACAGTCTATAAAAAAGTCCCAAACCATGACGTTTTCGCTGACTGGGTGAAGCCGTGGACAAGCTCCTCTGAACACAAATGTGCCGTGGGTATCGGTAAAGTAGAGACACTGGCTACGATTCAAAAGTTAGCGTCGGAGCTGAAAGACGTTTCAGAAGCCAAATCCCTAAACATTATTATACGACAGCCTAGACAGCGTGCTCAGAGGAGAGACGAACAGCATAAAAGTGCTTATGGAGAGTAATCTTCTAGCAGAATTATCTGCGTCGGTGTTCTCGTTAGTGGGGTGTATTTACAGCTTCAACATGATGTGGACCTATTTGTTTATAAGAATCTCTGAACGCGGATCTTAGAGGTTGGTGCGGGCTCCGCTGGAGCGATCTCACCTGTCCTCAAAACGTTGGCGTTGACCTCGACGCTGAAGAGGTTCAAAGAATATGTGTTCATAGACTCCGCAGGCTGGTTTGTTACGGAGGCACAGTCTCGATTCAGCGGCCACGACGGATTCGTATTCCAGACACTCGACGTTCTTCGTAATCCTATTCCCTAAGGGCTCGAAGCTCATTCCTTCGAATTGATCATCGCCCCGAATGTTGTAAGCCAAGCCAAATGCCTTAATCGGAGTTGAATCATATACACTCTCTGCTCACACCCTCAGGGTCGCTCCTACTGCTTAAAACAACACGCTCAACGATCACCTATAAGATTATTTCCCGCATATTGACCGGCAAGGGGAAGATGAGTGGAATACTATCTTGCAACAGTACGGCCTCTCTGGAGTTGATCTTTCTCTCGAAGATGTAAGCTAACTATCACTTACCTCAGTTGGCCTACTTACTAACTACAGTAATAGTATAAAGGGGAGCAGAAAATCCCGACTGTCATGCTCTTGGGGACACCTACAATCGAAGCCGACATATAGAAGCAAGTGGACGTTTACCTAATTTATCGCGAGTTATTTCCTCTCCTAGTTGAGGCAACTGTGAACGTCCTCGCGCAGCAAGGTTTTCCGTGCCATTCCGATTGAGCCGCCTTCCGGCTACGAAATCCAGATGAGCGCTTTAGTTATTAGCTTCATGGATTTTTAAGGACACTATGTTTACCTGTCACGACGAGTTCTATTTCAAGGCGTCGCAGGTCATTGTTTCCAATGTGAGTATTCGAGGTAAATCGTCAATCATGAAGGGCTTCCAATGATCGATTGCTACCGAAAGCATGTTATCAAAATACGCGTTTCGTCGAGTTGGATTACAGTGACCACACCTCATAAGAGAGGACTGCAGAACTCCTTGTTGACTGAATGAGTTGTAAGAGTCTACGCCTTCCCGGCCCGTAGATCTTTAATTGTTCGTTAAGACACTGCTGGAACCAAACGTTCGACGTGGAAGACACCCCCACGAAGCACATGATACTCCTCGGTCCCAGATCCAGAGCGTGCTCGCACCTAAGGCCCTGGGCTCCGTTAACCTGGATTATGCAACCAAAAATATACCCCTCGACCTCTTTTTGATGACATCCCCGATTGTGGGGGCCGTGGGAACGCCTAGCCAGGGTGCGTACACAGCCGCAAACGTCCTCCAGGACGCGTTCGGAAGGTTCTGTCTCTCGCAACGTCTACCCAGCACGGTTCTCCGTCTGGGGTCGATCCTCGAACTGAGCTCCGTCAACGCTTCTATCGGATTCCAGCAGATGCTTCAACGCAATGCTACCTACGGAGTGTCAGAGACAGAGTTCCCACAGCTTCTTGAGGGTGCACTATGCTCGTTGCAGGCGGGGAGTCATATGCCTCCATACTGAACCCTAGCTATCTAGCGCAAATGGTCACTTGCCTCCAACTCGCTTCCTTCCAGGTCTAGAGAGCGGTCGCATCAACGATCTTGTTTGGTATAACGATGCCCGATTTGGCGCAGTCAGGCAAGCAATTTTAAACCGAGGTCAGACCTTCGCGTTGTGCGGTAGCAGCGCATCAGGCGGTGTCTCCTCACTAGCTACACAGTTGCACAATGCCTTGTCACCCGCCGAAAAGTTGGCCATCGCACGAGAGGCCGTCACCACGCGTTTCGCCGAGCTCCTGGGCCTAACAGCTGACGGTATCGACTCTGATAAACCGGCTTCGCGATATGGGGTGGACAGGCTAGTGGCGGGCGGATTAAGAAACTGGGTGATCAAGACCCCCGGCCGTAAGCCGCCAATGCTTCAATTGATAAAGAAGACCACGAGGATTGAGGATTTAGTTAAGGGGGCTGCTGGAGTACAGTAGATGGATAGACGACATTTTATCGTGTGGCAGATTATTAGCCGTGCGTGACTCTCAGCGAATTTGATACCTTCTAATTTTGAACCTATAACAGCAACGAACAGATGCGAAGCAGGCCTCAAGAATGCATCTCCATCTCGCTACCTATAACAATTAAGACGGCACGTGATAAGGTACCTACACTAGAGCCCGCGTTTCGGTGTGCTGCGACCCGAGGTTTTGGGACCGTACGGAGCGCCGCGGTGGGGTTGCAGTGGCAGCTGGGCCAGCCTAACCGGAATAGTCAGGTCAATGGCTGGCTAATCTTACAACCCCATCGCGGCCATGGCTGCACGCGTGCGTCCCTCGCTGAACTTCTTTTTCAGGACAACGCTCGCTCCGGATTCTCTAGGCTCGCCACTGCTCGATTCGATAAGGTGCCTGCCAATGCGATTCCTCGCCTTTGCCAAGACAGTCTGGATAGAGATTTCCGCATCTCGTACCACGATAGGACTCGCCGTTGGTGGGCCGCAACAAACCCCGAGCTGCATATAACAAGATGCCGTCTGCCGTCGTCGACAGTTGTCCCCGGCGCGTGTTCTCGTTCCCTCTTCCCTCCGTGTCACCTGCGATCGAGGTCCGGCTCTGGTATTTGCTAGTCTAGGTTGCTGCGGTACGATTGACTGCAATTGGATTCGCAATGCGCGCCTCTCAGATCGCTGCCGTCGCTGGCATCTTTGTCGCGCCGGCTCTTGCGTGGAACACCGATGGTAAGGAATGCATACCGACCAACCCAGTCCTTGCGACGCTCGATGGCGCCGTGGCCGGTCCTCCGCTGACGTTGGATCGCCAAAACAGTGCACCAGCAAATTGCCTACGCCGCTGAAGAATTCCTAACGCCCCTCGCGCGCATCGTTATCAGGCAGCTGCTGGAGCCCGAGTACAAGGGCAGCCTCGGTCGTGTCGGCGCCTGGGCCGACGGTTACCGCAAGACGCCCGAGGGCGCATACACCGATACCTGGCATTACATCGACCCGGCCGACGACCCGCCAGCGTATTGTAATGGTGAGTTGAGCGAAGTGCCGTTTCCCCAACTGGAGCCAACGTGTGGGAGCAGAGTCACCACACTCCGACGGAGCCCCTGCGTGCTCCCACGCCCTCAAGGTTCAAATTTTTTCAGGATTGGAAATGGCTGACGACCCGTGAAGTGTATCCTAACCGGGACACCACTTTGAAGGGCAGTATCATCAGTGCTCTCACCAACCAGACCCAGATTCTGAAGGGCTGCATCCGAGAAGCCAAGGCTGGCAAGATCCATCATGGCGAGAATGCGACCTGCGCCAACGCCGTCAAGTTCGTAGCACACTTCCACGGCGACGTGGCCCAGCCGTTGCACGTTAGCGGCATCGCGGCTGGCGGAAACTTCTTCCCTGTCACCTTTGCCGGTGCTACCACGAATTTGCACGCGGTTTGTGACCCCCCTCTGTTCCACTCCTCCGCCGCCCCGCGCAACGAATTGCGGAGTCGCAAGGCTGACACTTGAGGCTGTTCGGCTTATTAGGTCTGGGACGGTGCAATAATCTACCAGCTCGCGGGCGTGAGCTCATTCAAGAACGACACATTGCAGCCCTTCTTCAAGAACATCGTGTCGCGCATTAAACAAGACAACTTCTTCGTCCCGACGGCCGACTGGGTGTCCTGCAGCGACCCCGGCAGACCTGCCGGATGTGCCTTGGTCTGGGCCCGCGACACCAACGAGTGGACCTGCGACTACGTGTACTCCCAGATCTTCAACAACACCGATGTGGCTACGAGCGGCTACGCTGAGGGCGCTTACCCCATTGTTGAGCTCCAGGTGGCCAAGGCCGCTCTGCGCATGGCTACTTGGTTCAACAAACTTATTGATGATCTCTACAAGGAGCGCGAGGTAGTTCTTCGACTAAATCCCAGCTGGGTTGGAGGACCTGCCGGTGGTGCATAGATGGAGAAAAGAGGATGTTGAAAAGGGTGTATGATGTGAGATGACAATTTAATGATTCAACAATGATGATACATATTGATGAACAGATGACACTCTTCTGAAATGTGCCGTGATATAGCATACACTATGATCCGAATAGAGCCGTACACTAGGTGTTGGGCTGCTGAATTACGGCAGCACAATCACTTTAAGTCTGATTCAGATTAATACAGCTACCGTATCGAAGCAGTTGGGCTGCAAATGAAACCTATCAAAGTATATCAAACACAGGCGGCGAACCGCTGCCAAGCGATTTATAGATCATCAATGATGACGCCTCGCAGCGATCCCACCTCCCGGTCCTGAGGGATTCGCAATTCTTGCTTTCGTCACTGCATCCCGGAACTTACCACACCATATAAACAGCCTTGTTGATTGCAGGGCACAACAGAAATCAACGACAATGCATAGACCGTCCGTGGAATTACTTTTTTACTTTTTTGCAGATGTTGAATCTATCGTATCAGATTTCTACACTGGCATCTCTCGCAGTAGGATGAAATACGGAAAATCAAAAACGCCTAGCTAAAAGCCACTAGACAGCGAAAAGGTCGTAACCCACGAGGCGGATATGTCATGCTAACAGATCCCTATTCCGCTTTGTCACCCTTTTGTAAATGAGATCCGATTTCCTTGAAACCTGACTTCGCATAATGCTCCTCCATGGCCGGCAGAAGCATGTAGTGCGCCAACGCTCTAGAGGTCAATAAGGCAGTCGTCTTCATTGCCTTTGCCTTCCCTGTTTCCTTTGCCATCACTTTCATCAGTGTCGCACTCTCCATCTTCTCCTTCGTCTGTTTCCTCTTCGATGCCCTGCTTCAAGGTGCAGACGTGACTCTTGGCGAGAACGAGCCGTTGGTCGTAATCCTCGCCTTTGGAGTTTCCAAATTTGAGCAGGCCAGGAGAGATCATCAAGTCGACCTGAGGTGCATCGCAGTCTTCGTCATACTCCATGGCCTTGGGACTGAAGCGCTCTCTATGAATAACTCTCCTAAGGCGGTATAGGCATCGTGATTGGTTGAAGATCACAGCGATCTCGATAGCTTTGTCAACAATTCGCTCAACAGAGCGATCAATAATCTCCCCGTGTCTCTCATCGGACAATATTTCCTCAGGAATGAATTGTACGATGGTCGAGTGGATTCTGCCCTTAAGATGCCATGCCGTTTTGTTGTGTATTCCTTTTGCGTTGTGTATAATGCCTGCCGTCTGTGCGCGCCAGCTGTGGTAGTCCTCTTTGGAGTCTATGATAATGTTTAGCAAAATGGGTGTAGTAAGGGTTGCGATGCGAAACTTACCGTATCGAAGTTTGAGTAGTGTGTCAAAAGCCGAGGAAAGGTTTCCTCCCCATACCTTAGCTGGGCTCCAGAGGATCCTCACTGTGATGTACATCCACAACAAGGATTGAAAAAGTAGATGCACTTTCCCTTCAGCGCTGAGAAATTCTTGGTACAGGGGACTGACTAATTCAAGCAATTCTCCTTGCTCCTGGGTCAGTCGTTTCGGGGAGATGGGGTTGTGCAAATACGTCCTAGCTAAATTCTTGATGCCGTATTGGAGTTGGTTCCATTTTGATATCATCTCGGCATCATCAACCATGAAGGTCTGTTTCGATGACTTGAGATCACTAAGTTCTCCGACGGCGGCTTGCCGGTGCTCTCTGATCTTGTCACATTCTTCCATCTTCTCTTTCAGGGCTTGCCTGAGGTCACCAAGCTCGGCCCGGTCCCGATGAGCTTGTTCCACGAAATCTTTGGGCACGATTTCCTGAGTATTTGGGTTAATGCCAACAGAGTTAATGCTTGGATTGATCTCGGACACTCGCAGAGGCCAACTCCGTGGTCGTAATAAGTCTTGAATGAATCGGTATTGCCTCGCAAGCTGCATCTCTAGATACTGAAGGTGAACTGGAGGAGGCAGGTCCATCTGCTGAGTGACCTCAGTTTGCTCTCCAACATTGGTAGGATAGTGCTGCTGATGATTCCGGACAACCCCTGTGATCCTCGATTGATCGTTGTAAACAGGCCTAGCAGACGAATCGCTACCGGTCGCCGAGTTCCTTGCTGGGTCGTGGTGACCTGACATTGTGCTTACTTGTATATCGCACGCAGTTGAGCCGTCCAGGGTTTCTGCTCACTCGGGCCCAGTAGGCTGGAATCCCAAGGGTGATTTCTTAGTAGAAGGAAGGAGAATATGACTCGCAATCAGATTACCCAGGTAGCTTAAACTTACCTAGACACCTATTCAACAACTTAAATCTTTCCAAACGCCAAACAAGTATTTGATTTGGGTTAGTTGTTTTGCGACGTAGTTAAGGAAGAAGGCAAGAACTTAGGTGATTTAAGCGTGGTGGAGAGAATACCTAGAAATTAATCAAGGAGGTTTATAACTTGAACCACAGTTGTGCACTTGCGGCAGGCACGTCTTATTGATGTCCTCATGTTGCAACTGCTTGCCAGGTGCTTGTTTATCTAAGTACCTCGATACATACGTGTATACGGGCACCAATCGCTGTTACTAAAGCCTATACATACGTACCTAAGGTACCTTATATACAGGTAGGTTCCTGCCTACATGTACCTGTTCCTGTCTACCTGCATGTAGGTAGGTATCTTGGCAACTAAAGCTTAAACGGCCAATTAGAGAAAAAGCATCAAATGCCATTAATTCGTTATTACATGTCAATTGGAAGCCTTGGATTTGAAATGGTCACTTATACACTGGGAATAGATGCAGGAAGTGCAAAAGAGCTTGAGTTGCTAATATATATATAGATGCGTACATGCTTAATGTGGGAAGACCAGGTACCCAGATTGATCAAGTACACTGGATCGCCATCTTCAAATGTTTACCTCTCCAGGCTCTCCTAGATGGACGGACTTCCTGTGAGATACTCCTCAGTTTTGAACTACCTAGGTACCTGCATGTGCAGACCAACGCCTCTTGGTTCTTGTTGTTTATTACAGACCCCGCTGCCTTCCTTCTCCCTCTTCCAATCTGCCTGCCTGAACTCACCCTTCCTTGAGGAAACAACTTCGGCAACATTTCTGGGATCTTCCACTTCCCACTCTGCCAGAACCTCAGTTGCCGTTCTTATAACCAAGCATCGGCAGTTCCTTTTTATGTCAATCTAATCAATCCCCTCACTTGGAAGGCCTACCCTCACAAACCAAACCAAACTGCAATGTCGCCTTCCAAAAGCACGACCACCCTGGTGGTCGGCATTGACTTCGGTACAACGTAAGCATGCTGTCCTCCTACTACTGTTGCTTCGTTGGGCCTTCTTACTGTTATCGCTTCATTGTGCGAAGGCACAGTGCAGTTTGAAATTTGTAGGATCTTACTGACTACTAACTTAGGTATTCGGGGGTTTCTTGGTTTATCTGCAAGACTGGTTCCCTACCCGGTCAACCCGAGGTCGTCGCTCTATGGAAAACTTCTATAGACAACCGCCGAGCGAACTCGGATAGTCAGAAGGTGCCTTCCAAGATGTATTACGATGAGAGCGGCGAGCTTTTCTGGGGTTTCAGGATTCCCGCTGGTGTTGAGACCATTGAGTGGTTTAAGCTGCTTCTGCTCAATAACGAGGATTTACAAAGACACCTTCAACACTCTTCGCACCTTCACGATGCCAAACAGTCACTCCTCACGCTCAGAAAAACTGCTGTCCAGCTAATAGGTGAGTATCTGAACAAGCTATGGGGCCATGTTTTGGAGCAGATCCACAATGCCAAGGGAAAAGTCGTTATCGACGGAATGCCATTCCATGTCATTCTTACTGTTCCTGCGATCTGGACCGATTATGCCAGAGATCGCATGCGTGAGGCTGCGGGACTTGCAGGCATACTCAAGTATCGTGTAGCCGGGGAGACCACTCTTTCTTTCGTGTCGGAGCCTGAAGCTGCGGCCATTGCCACCATGCCTGAGCTTGAAAACCGCTCAGACTTACAAGTCGGTGATTCATTTGTCGTCGTTGATGCCGGTGGTGGAACTGTGTAAGTATTTTCACGACCTCCAAATGCCTCATGCACTAACATCCATTGTTCGCTAGGGACATCATCAGCTACAAGATAAACAAGCTGGAGCCACTTAAAGTATCTGAGTGCGTGGAGGGTGAAGGTAAAGTCAACTATCCATTGAATCCGTCCAGAAAACTGTTAGTATTCATCCCGGCATAGGTGCTTTGTGCGGTGGTACCTTCCTCGATAAGGAATTCGAGGCTCTCTTGAAACGTGCTGTCGGAGAGGTGCCATGGAGCAAGATGAATAGATCCGATATTAGAAGAATGATGAATAATGAAGTACGTGCTTTCGATCTTTTTTATCCACACCAACTCTTGATATTAGCTTAGGTTCTTCTATTGGATTCGCCTGCTGGGCTCCATGACTGACTACTGCCGTTAGTGGGAACACGGAATCAAGAGGGCTTTCAACGGAGAGCCAGACTACTATACAGTCGAACTTCCCAGTCGCGCACAGAGTGCCCCATTGCAGTTCTCTTGGTAAGATATTAACACCCACAAGATACCGAATGATATGAACTAACGAACTATTTGTCAAAGTGAGCAACTTCAACCCATCTTTGACAAAATCGTTTCACAAGTTGGTGTATTGGTGAAAAAACAGATAAGTGCCGTCAAAGCTAAAACGTCGCAACTACCTAAGGTATATTTATCTCTCGCCCCTAGACACTCACTATTCTATTGTTGAATCTGTGGACTAATCAGGGGCTATTAGCTCGTGATTCTCGTGGGTGGATTCGGACGATCTCCTTATATCCTGAAGTACCTAAAAGGTAATATCGATAGGCGAGTTGCTGTTCTTCAATCCCGAGGGGACAAACCGTAAGTGTTATTAAACAAGCGATGTCTAACAAGGTTCCCGTCAACTAATTAATTCTCAGATGGACCGCGATCTGTCGCGGCGCAGCTCTCTTTGGTGCTGGTTCAAGCTCAGCTTATGACAACCGACTACCACAAGTGCAGTCTCGAATCTCACGGTTGAACTACGGTTGGCAGTACCACAGCCCCTTCGAAGAGGGAGTTCATGACCCACGAGACAAAGTCTGGAATCGTACTTTACAAGAGTGGCGTGCTGACAACCAAATGGAGTGGGTCGTTAAACGGGTATGCTCGAATATTTCGTGACTGACGAGGGTGTACTAAACATGTTTACTATAGGGTGAAGACATATCACTGAAGGAGGCAAAAACATACGAATATTTCCGGGTCTGGGGTATTAACGAACAGGGGTGGGGTCTTTTCACCGACAATATTTATGCCTGTGCCGATTTGAACCCACCTTCGAGAAAACAAGGCAACGTTCTCAAGGTTGCCGAGCTCACCTTCAGAACGCCCAAGACTAAGGAGCGGTACGAAAAGGTATTCAGGGATGATGGTACCTCATCGCAACTGGAGCCACAAATTCAAGGTAACGGTGTCTGGTGCCTCGTTCGAAGTCGCATTAATTTCAGATGGCCAAGAGCAGAAGATGGAGAAAATCCTTATTGCCGTGGACTGAGTGCCTCGCTGAGCCCTACCATTCGGGTGTGCCCGAAGAGGTATTGTTTGTGGAAGTATCACGGAATTGGTGGGTGTACTCATATACATGAGACGGATCTGGGCATTCCTCTATTAACAAGACATCAGTTCTTGTGAGAGACAAAGTTCCGCCGCTCGCCTTGCAACTAAGTACTAGAAATCGTAGTTAGAGTTGATGATGTCAGCAATAGGAAGTCTACGGGTGGCCTAATGTGGTAAACTTGTCGATACCACTGCTTACCTAGTGCTCTATCTGCAATGTTTTTAGCTCACACAATATTACGCAGTTAAGGCGTGTTTGCCTCCTAAAGTTCGGCTGAATAGTAGGTGACCTTGGCAGTGTAAGTTATCGACAATGTGAGAAAGTGCATTTCGTATGTAGTTCCACTGTGTAGAAGGTAAAGGCGATGCCTTAGTACCCTCTTCGCTACTACACTATATATGCCGACATAGTAGGACAGATGTGCCTCAAACATTTATTAATGGAGTAATGCCGAATATAATAGTGCATGCCAGATAGTGTGCCGGCCAATTGTAGGTAATTTTTATGTAGTTATACATATAAGTTCTGCTTGCCTTAATTATATCTTATCTCAAAGCTGGGCCCTGTGCCAACCCTCGAGACAGGGCCTGGATCATCCCCCCCACAACAGAGAATCTGTCCAGACTTGACTGGATATAAAAAGAATGTGGAAACTGACCTTGACACGAGAATGCCTTGTCGACTAGTGTTGGGCAGTAACGGAAGAGCGGAGCATGGCGGATGGGACGAGGGGGCAAGTGGCAATAACATTACAAAAACCGATTGGGAACTACCTAAACTCCTGCAACAAGACTGCGAGAGCCAACCACCGAGAGGATGTAAGATGGAACAATGGGCTTTAGGCATACATGGAGATGAGAGAATTTACTCTTATGCTACACAACCTACATGAAAACGGTAAAAGATTGGTAACCAACGGGACGTAACATTACGATATAGCTGAAACTAGTTGCACTGCATGTGGCTCGGAGGGAATTTTCCGAGTTTTGTCAACGAACAGTTTGTGGCTAACTCCGACAGGTGCATCATGCAAGTCAGCACAGCAGACTGAACCCTTCAACAGTATCTATGCTTAGTTGGCATATGCGATGTGACCAACAGATCACTTGCTGGCCTATATCGGAGGTTTTCGGATGTCAACTCAGGGATTGGTGTTAACCCCTTTTTATGGGTGAACAAAAGTAGATGGGTGACGTCGCTCAGGCCTTGGACTGTAAGCGTAGTAATGAGATCAACAGTTTCACGACTTCGAGTTCTCCACGAAAATATTCATCCCTCGTGACTTTTCGAGCAGTTATCCCCCGCATAATCGATGTCCCTCGCGGACTCTCCCATTCCCCTATGCAGTGCTGACTTAGGGGTGCAAGTTTCTCGGTATCCGGGGTTATCAATCGCCGCCCCTGTGATCGCCGACACTAGCTCTGCAACCATCAGCGCCTGGATCTGGTGGATTGCAGTACATCTAACCTTCAACATGAGGCAGGCGCTTGGTGGACTGGCCTCTCGGATGGTCTGCCGTGCCCTCACAGTCTTTGGCGAAGGGGTATTGGTGTAGAGATAAATGTGGTCATCTGGTATATCATAGTCTTCAACTAATACCGATCTGTCCTAAATATCTTCTCCAGGAGTGTGTCGAGGTCGGAGATCTAACGTGATGCGATCAAGCTGTTCTTATCGAGTTAATTGCTCTTTGGTGTCTTTGAAATTATTCCCAAATCAGTCCAAATAGGAAACGTTGGACAACCAAACTAGAAGCTGATTGGGTATGGGACAACAACATGCATGCATCCATGTAGACCTCAGGCATGGCCCGCTCCACTCATCTGGGGAATTTGACGCATGAAGCTTTGACGTTCTTGAAGAAGGCGACTAAAACCTTCAATTAGGGAATTAAACAAGTCCTATCTATATCGAATGCCAATCGTGCAGCCACCATTTCTAAAAGCCAAGCCGCTTTCCATGACTCCTAGAAGTCGATCATATGCATTGGCCCTTTGTTAGAATAGGAAGGCTACCTACAGCTGGGCCAGTTACACTGCCTCAGGAGACTTGGTAGCCAGCTAAACGGTCCCTTTTTGGATAGGTATGGACAATTTTCCTATGGTTCAACACTAAATTCTACTGCCCAAACTGATCAAATCGGCGAGCAGCAATCACTTAAGTGTTGCAGGTGCGTTGATCACGCCGATCATGACGAATGCGGTGACAAACCAGCATATTGGAAAGGTCGTTCGGCAATAGCACAGCTTTCGCGTGTCGCCAAGGTGTGAGGCCTCTTCAGATCGCACAGGACTGGTACAGTATACCTAGAGTAGCGATCATACTTGTAGTCTATCGAACTAGGCTAATTGGATCTTAATCTGTATTAGCTGGACAGGCATGTATGTCAGACTATAGTTTTCTCGGGTCGCTTGCGAAGATTTCCGCTTTTGCTTTTTCCAAAAAATTTCTCTCTGACACCTCTCCCGCGGGGTAAGATGGCTGGCTGTCGTCATTCCAATTCTACGGCAATGCGCTCTGGTTGACCATACAGTAGAATTCAGCTCAGCTGATAGCCCATCGAGCTATCCTAGGCACGCGCGTACTCCATGATTGGGGCCTCGCGAAGTCTTTCCAACGAGCAATCGCCGTATCATGCCCGGACGAAATGTCGAATCAACGAGACCGTTCCGAAACTTGTCTGCGGTCTAGCCCCAACTGCTGGACGGTTCTTTTTGGGGTTTCCACCTAATTGCTTTACTATGCTTCGCTAGAGTCTACGAGTCCGTCTTATGTTTCTTATCTGTGTTAGACTTTTGACGAAGTGTCTTCGTATGAGCCAATAAGGCTAGCAATTGCTGCTGTCCAATAGCGATCCCTGTAAGACCCTATGTCTTCGGCGACCCAGATCTAGTGCGCCACCGTGGAAGATCCTTGAATCCCTACATAACACAGCCCCTGCTCCTACAGTGATTATCCTGTGAGCCGAGCAAGATGTAGTGAGCTGAAAACCAATAGTGCGAATTCGCATTATCCCACTATCGTGATGTAGTATAAAACGCCTCGGTTCATTCACGGTGATGGACCGCGGTCCGGGGTACGGTGGCTCGTGCTGGTACGAAAGGGGGCGCGGCCACAATTCAATTAATTTGCCAAGCCTCTCTCCTGCTATCACACAAGATCAGCATCCGACAAAGCTTATTTCCGATGAATATGTTTGCGCTGCTGTAAGGTTTACACATGTTGTGCGCGCAGCACACTACGGTCTACAGCTTGCAGCGAAGAATAGCTGGAATCAGCGAGAGCGGTCGCATAGCACGCCATAATCAGGGGAACGCGGGCAAAGTAGTAGAGACTGCATGCGACCATCGGTCGCAGCATAAAGCAATATCGGCCCAGACTGCGCGGTAATACAGTCACGATGCACTGTATGATGGCAGTCAACCTGTGGCCACGGTGATTGATTACCAATTGTCGGTCTCCCAAGAATGCCGCGGTCCATGCAAAGCTGATCTCGTGGTATCCTTGTGCAGAACTTGTGCATTGTCCAACGCCTTGAACGGGACCGGTCACTCCACTAATAGTGTGAGACCATGAACTAGACTAGGCTATGCCATAGGCGTACCACGAATTTTCGCTGCACTACTACCCAGCTGAATGGGTCTACAGTATCATAATGGAAAGCGAGAGCAGACGACGGACTATTGAGGATCGACATGGCCCGCAGACGACTGCCGCCACCAATCACGGTATGGAGGAGCCGAGGAGCCCACGATCAGGAATCTGAACTATCGCGCGGTAGTACCGATTGACCAGACCCACGGACGGGTATCCGCATGTTAAATTGGTGTAGCCTTTAGGGTGAACGACGAGATGGGAACAGCATTGTGCTGCTGTACCGTTAGTGTACATGGGCTGACACAAGTGCTATGTTTGAGACATTTCGAGGGTATCAACAGAGTGGGCAATGCTAGTCGACCTTTCTAGATCGTGGCGAGATAAGTTACGTACCTACGGACATTCCATGTAAAAGAGGCGGCACCCACGCCATTGGGATCCCGGATCTTTCATCACTGCATTCCTCACTTCAGTCGTCTTGGTCGAAACCCTCCATACTACTTGGTCGTGGACAAGCAGATATACATATGAACTGCAGACTGATCTATAGCATATTGGGAGTGTATTGTTATCATCTGCCACCAACATCAAGTGTCAGAACAGCTCCTGCCTATCACAATATGCATCTTCACAAGGCATCTCCCGAGGCACGAGAAGAAGGAAACCATCAAGCACCCTCAGAGTCCACGCCGCTCCTCGCCGAATCATCGAAACACGCCTCAGGCTCTCACAACGACGACTCACATTTTCACTATGACTGGGTGTCAGAACTTAGGCTGCTCTTACAATACTCGATTCCCCTCGTCGCCACCTACCTGCTCCAGTACACATGGTCTGTCATAGTCACCTTCATCGCCGGACATCTGAGCGCCGATGATCTAGCCGCAGCTAGCGTGGGTATCACGACGATGAACATTGCCGGGTTTGCAATATTTGAGGGTATGGCTACAGCTCTGGACACGCTATGCTCCCAGGCATACGGCTCGAACAATCCGACGGGCGTTGGTCTCCATGTGCAACGCATGCTGATTCTAATGGCCATTGCGTCTATCCCTATCGGCGCTATTTGGGCAGCATCACCCAAGATACTCATGCTGTTCGTGAAGCAGGAGCATTTGGCCGTGATGTCCGGTACATTCCTACGCGTCAGCATCCTTGGAATACCGGGATACGCATCGTTCGAGGCCCTGAAACGATTCCTTCAGGCCCAAGGAAACTTCCAAGTCGCCATGGTCATCCTGCTGATCTGTACCCCAATCAACGCCTTTGCTAGCTGGTTCTTCGCTTTCCAGCTGGAAATGGGACTCGTTGGTGCTGCCCTGGGCATTGCCTTCACCAACACTCTGCGTCCTATCCTCCTTATACTATACATCGTGCTGCCGACTGGGCGATGGTCGCATCAATGCTGGGGCGGCTTTTCGAGAGCCGCCTGGACCAATTGGAAACCAATGGTCAGGCTTTCATTTGCAGGCTCCGCCGTGAACTTGGCGGAATGGGGCTGTTTCCAGATTGTGGCCTTTAGCACATCTCATCTCAGCACGAGACATCTGGCAGCACAGTCCGTGTTGACCACTATTTCCATGGTGACATGGCACATCCCCTTTTCCATGAGTGTTGGCATAAGTACTCGCATCGGACACTTGATCGGCGCTGGTCTAGTGGGCACAGCTCGCCGTGCGGCGACCCTATATGCCATCGTGTTTACTACAGTCGGCTGCATAGACTGCGTGGCCCTCTATTCCTTACAACACTATATACTCGGGTTCTTCCTTGAAGACTCTACCCGGCAGGTATATGCTCTTGCCGCTTCCACTATGGGGGTTGTTAGTCTATTCCAGATTATAGATGCCTTCATTTGCTTCACGAACGGAATACTTCGTGGGCTCGGGCGCCAGTCCATCGCTGCTTGTATAGTGATTGTGGTGAACTATACCGCTGCTGTGCCGCTGGCCTTGTGGTTGGAGCTCGGCCCCCCTAGGCTAGAGCTTCCGGGGGCCTGGACGGGTGTCGCGAGTGGTATGATTATTGTTGCCATCATCGAGTGCTGCTATATGAAGATGCTGAGGTGGGATAGATGTGTGGATCGTGTACGAAAGCTGTTGTAGATATGTAATGTTGGATATTGGATAAGGAAGTGTAGACTATGAGGGAATTACTTAAAAGCTAAAACGGTTAAGTGCAGCAGTCATTTATGAAGGGGGGAAATATGGTAATGGCGCCAGGCAGAACGCGATGAGAATGGAATAGGGACTGGTCGAGGCTTATGAGCTTTGATGAGCTTTGTATATAAAAATATAATCTAATGGTTGGTTACTATGCACAGGGAGTTGTCAAATTACTACCTATCGAGCCCGTTCTCACCATGTTCGTGTTCAGAACGAGCCCGGGAGTAGTGTATTAGACCTGGCAGCCATATTGCTATCATATGGTTTCTCGGAAACCCGCATGCTCGTGAGAGGGGGGGGATCGAGGATCAACTGTGAGTTCTATATCCGATCTCTAGATTATCGTAGATATACGGGGGCATCGATATCGATGACCCGCATCTTCATTCAACTTATTCATCTATCACAACACCTACACCAACGTGAAACCTCAACAACTACGCTGACGTCGAGAACTAAACCGTCTATAGCCGAACCCGTTGAGAGACTAACAATAGTACGGATGCAGAGCGCCGCATTTTCCATGTGCTGAACTGACATTGATGCGCCAAATAATTCTGACATGACCTATGCAACCGACTAATTGTTATAGAAAGAAAAGAAACGTCAAATATTAACTAGTTAACTTAGCAATTCGTGGAATTGATCACCCTTACTTGAGTTCAATGAAGCCCCGGATCTTGTTACTAAGTTGGGCAAAACAATCTAGAATAATCGAATATACGAGGGCGGATTAAATCGAATACGACGTGCTTATTAGTTGTGCATCATGCGAACCCCATGACTTTCGCTAATCTGTGCATTCAGATATTGTCGGGTCTTGGAGGGACCCATGCGAGAGAAGGTGACCATCGGAATAATATCCACAGCGACTGTTAAGCGATAGCACACTTGAGTTCTGACTTGGGCAAGGTTCTCCTATTTTATGTACCTAAATCTTGTATTTTAATCCCCGTTGATCTCCCATTGGACCGTCTCCCTTTTTTTTTATAAAAAAAAGGAGAATTCCACATTGCGCCACATGCGACATCGGTGAGCGGGTAGATGCCGGACCGGGGTGGCCAGGCGTTCGATCCCTGTCACTCATATTCACCTTGCTTCTCATTCTGATTGGTCTATTCTCTCCTTGTCCGATTACTACTATAGGCTGCTCGACGCGTTCTGCGGCGTTAATTCAACCTCAGGTAGCACAGGAAATGATGTGATAGATGGAGATGGTGATGTAAGTAGGACCCCCCTGGCTCAAAGCATGTTTTAACACATCCGGCGAGTCACACGAATGGGAAACCCGTTCTTGGGCTTCAGTGTAAAACTAGGGAGGTACTCTAGCTCGAAGCCGGGCTCTGGAGTTATGTCATAGCGTCGGAATAACGTAGCTAGAGTAAGCGTCATTTCGAGCATTGCAAGACCTTGACCTAAACAATCCCAAGACTAGATCAGTAATTAGTCTGCACAGGAGAATTAGAGACGACGCACCAGTGCAGCTTCGTGGCCCATATGAGAACGGGAAGTACGATCCTCGCAGCTTTGGTTGTCCGGATCGCCATCGCTCAGGGTCGAACTTGTCCGGGTCCTCCCATAATCTCGGGTCCCGATGTACTACAACAGCCGAAAGTCAGCTCATCCATGCAAGGTGCCATCGTGGAAATGCACATGGGCGAATGCAGGCCACCACTCACCTGCAGGATTCCACAAAGCAAGGGTTGTGTTCGCCGGAAGTGTTACTCCCGCCACCGTGGTATCTTTGGCGCAGGTTCGGAAGGTCCCAAATCCTGGCGAGCTAAATCGGAGAGTTTCCTTGAGGACCATGTTCAAGTACGGAAGTTTTACATGTTCCAGAGTTGCGACTTCGGCATCGTAGGGAATTGAGGCGTCAATTTCAGCTCTCAATTGAGAGAAAATGGTGGGGTTGCGAAGCTGCATGACATAATACGTTAGTTCCTGGTGGCGCTGCGTCCTTCTCGTCGCGGGATTTAACTCACAACCTGCCAGACCAAGAAGGACATGGTATGCGCAGTGGGATCTCCTCCAGCTACCAAGAATGCAACTAGATAATGGGGAATTGGTCAGTTTGGAAGCCTGTAGGCCAGTAACTCATTGATGCAATGCCGACATACCGTAATTGTCACAGAGCTCCTGAGAGTTGAATGTGTAGTTTCCATCTGCCTCTCGCTGTCTTGTGCTGTATGTTAATAGATACTCTCGATTTTCAGGATAAGAGTTGCTCACAAAGCCAAAATCTCAAAGATCTTCTTGTCTGGCTTAGTTTTCGAACTACCATCTTCGTCCGAGTCTTTTCGACGAGCGTCCTTGACAGCATCCTTTGCCATATCTCGTAGCTCGGTGATCGCCCGGTTCATGATCCTCGTCTTTTTAAAAATTGGAATTTTCCCTCTAAGGGGAAATAGTCCGCACTTCATCAGTTCAGGAAGAATCATCTCAAGAAGTTGTGCAATCCGGCAATCTGGCCCTTGGTTAATCGCGTTAAAGCTTGTACCAAATGCAATGTCGCCAATGAAATCAAGCGATAGAAGGATGTTTAGTGATGAGAGGTCGATGACGCTGTTGGTTTGTACGGCATTATCAAGTTGTCGGACATAGTTCTAAAGCGCATGACAGTCAGCGAAAGACATGCAGGATAAACGGTGAGTAGACTTCAACTTACCCCTATGTGTCTCGCGAGGCAAGGGTATTGTGATTGAATAACATTGGGCTGGAAGGCTGGCGCTAGGCGTTTGCTCTGCATTCGCCATCTATCTTGGTTGGTTTGTACGAACAAGGCATCACCATCAAGGGGTTTGAAGCCGTCGTATTGTGCCGCGGACTTAGGCCAGTTCGAGGTTGCAATCTCAGCGATGATACGCGGGTCGCCAATGTAGATCACGCGAGAGAAGAGACCATTCCACTTTATATAGATCAGTATCTCAGGCCAGAGACATGGATTGGTGGGCACTTACAGTTTGAAAGATCTGTCCGTATTCTCGATTCCAGTCTATCCACTATAAAAGTTTAGCTACATATGCCGAAATCCCTAGAGCTAAAGGGCAATACCTTTTCGTGTACATCATTAGCCATAGTCTGGTCGAGGTTACCTATTAAGAAGTTCTTCACCGGCGGGCCAGGGAACTGGAGGCGAGCCCGCGTATAGGACAGGATGAACCGCAGGAATACGGTACAAGCCACGAGGGCTGTGGCGACAAGCACGGGGACCAGCCCATGGTCAGAGGAGAGGGCAACTAAAGAACTAAGCAAAGCCATGAAATACAACTAATGTATAGCTGTGACGAAACAATGCAAGTAAGGTTCGAGAGTGAATGAATGTCGGGATCTCTCCATGTCTCTTGACGTTACCCGAAAGCTTTATATGACAGTTCGGATTTTGCCCAAGACCACATCCGGCGATATCTTGTGTGCCACGATATAAGCGAGGGACAGACAGGGATTTCAAGTACCTGGTCTAGCTGGTGCAAGGCACAGCATAGACGGGGCGGGCTGAATATACGTCATCTGCAAACCAATTTAACCATTTTCCGGGTGGAGGATTGTCCATTCGCCAATGACAGAGCAACGTGGTGTATATAGGATATCATAAAAATAAAAAAAATAAAAAAAAAACTTTGCCTCACCTCCCTCATGTGGTAGCAGCCCCTACCTAACCTTTGACTATGCCATTTACCACTAGGTGGACGTCGAGGAAACGGATAGAGTAACAAATACAGGGGTTAGGTACTTCATCTGAATGGGCCTAGTATATTTGTCTATTGGCGCGTTTATTCCACACTAATAAAACTAATTTTGAATGATTTCATATGTCGACTCATTCCCATGTCTCCTCACTTCATAGCGCTAACTATTATCAAACTCGAGTGTACTTAGTATGTGCTATGGAGTCGGTGAGTTGGTTACATGTGGACCCCGCGCGGCGATCTACAAGAACCTTGCAGCAGATCTTGTGTACCTTGCCTATTACCATGGTGGGCACGGGTTGGACGGCTGCCATAACTTAATTCGACTACTTACTTACCAATCTCACAGGGATCTAAGCTTATAGCTTGCATCACAGTCAAATAGCGAACCAGAAGTTGAAGATACTATTGTTCCGTGGCTACCTGTCCTACTATACTGGCTACAGTATACCCACTGGTAGAGAAGATCTCGTAACTCGCTTGGCATTTTAGCTGCATGTAACTATCCCTTCTTTGTATTGCGGCTCGGCCCGGGACCCAATCGCTTGCACTCCAAGCATGTAAGGAGATGTCTAGTGTCCTTTACTAGTAACACGTCATTTTCAAAGCCGTCTTTGATCTGCAAGAAAAGCCGTGAAGGATAACAAGACTCCAGCTGAAACTAGAGAGAAGTCGGATCATGCATATTCTCAGTGTGCACCGCATGGACTATTGCTTCTGTCTCCTTGTTATATGCAAGGAAGGCAAATGAGCAACAAGGGGATTGGCAGTAGTCCGCCGGGGGGAACGCCACACGGTTCCGGCGCTCCTGCTAACCCGGTGAAGCCCCGGCTTGCTCTGTTCCTGTGTTGGTACTATTCGCTATATTCTTGAAGACAACAAGTACTATTTCGTCACACCGGTGGCTTATGAGCAATATGCCGTAGAACGGGAATGAAGGTCAACCACCGAAAGGGAGTGTCCTTGGGATCTGCTTTCGGGCACGAAAATAATAAATACCTTGCTTATGGCGCCATTCCATCTGTGCTCTTGATGAGTGACTGTATAGTTATCCCGCCGTATTCGACACGCCTACGTATTCCCCAGACTCTGAAACGCCGAGTGCGTTTTCCCTCGCCGCTATTTCTGTATTCCAGTCTCTGTCGAATATATGCCATGGCGCCTGAAGAGTATCCCGCTTCGCCGAAGAAGGTTTTCTTCTTGTAAGCCGCTCAATTGAAGTTCAGTCTGCCAGGTTGTTACCCATTCTAACGAGACTTGTAGCGATATTGATAATTGCCTCTACCCCGCAAGTTAGTTTTCCTAAATTGAGTGGAGACGTAGTGGTTCAGAGCTAACAGCGGCCCAGGTGCCAAAGTCCACCATCGCATGGCCGACTTGATCCATGAATACTTTGAAAGACACCTCAACCTTTCGCCTGAAGAGGCGGTTGTACTTCACAGGCAGTACTACCAGAACTACGGCCTGGCTATCGGCGGGCTAATGCGGCATCACGAGGTTGATCCTCTCCACTTCAACGCTGAAGTCGATGATGCGCTGCCTCTAGATGACCTAATCCATCCGCGAATTGACCTGATTCGTCTTCTCCAAGACATTGACCGGAGCGGGGTCAAGCTATGGCTATTCACAAATGCGTATGTCAACCATGCTCGGCGAGTGGTGAAAATCCTTGGGATTGACCACATGTTTGATGGCATTACCTACTGTGACTACACCACGCTCCCGTTCGTAAGCAAGCCGCAGGAGGAAATGTTTGCGAAAGCTATGATGGAGGCAGGTGCCCACGATATGAAGGACTGCTACTTCGTTGGTAAGTGAACTTAACAGCGCCATTCTAGAAGAACATCCCGTTAACATTATTAATAGATGACAATTACAACAACTGCAGTATGGCGGAAAAGCTGGGGTGGAACAGCGTACATCTGGTTGAAGAGGGGGTGCCCATTCCCGTAGAACAAGCTTCCAAGCACCAAATTAAGCATTTGGATGAGTTGAGGCGAACCTTTCCACAGCTCTTCAAGGCGAGACCGAGTATGAATGGCGTGGGATACAATGGAATAGAATGAGATATGCTCAAACTCACCTTTAGATAGGTTGAGGACAGAAAAAAAGCCAATACAGTGATTTCCAGTGGCCGAATGATAATGGCACGACTCGAGATATGTGAAATCAACCTGACCCGTATCGTATGTGTCACAAGGCACACTTGAAACTGCACAACAAAGAATGTTCTGTATATAGCCATATTAGCCCACCAAAGTGTTTGAGAGACCTTCGCGCAACGACGAATATCCGTGACTTACCTAAAACACAGGGCTCTTGGCAGTACGGGCAATACTAAATAGCTCATGTTTAGCCATAATAGGTAGTATTGTCAGAGTGCAATGACTATCCAGGGCCACGTGAGGACTATTATCGAAAAAGTAACTCAAACGATTTCCAAACTTTGCAACAGAAACAACTGTGCAGAGAAGCGTCAGTGTCAAACAAGTTCCACCTCAGTGAAGACAAGTAATCAACACAAGCTTCAGCTTCAACCAACCAACTGTAGACGAGTCACAGCACTGTATCCATATGCTCTCAATTTTTCAATCAATTCAGCCACCAAAAACAGGGGTTTGTGTGGCGATATCATAAATTAATTCAATCATCCACAGCCTCGTATTCTTTTATTATGGACCGTCAGAATAAAATACCACACAGCGTGGCCAAGTATCATAGAACAAAGGCGCTGAATAATGCCGGGATGAGCGTGGTGTGACTGAGAAGAAAATAAACTTCCACCCTGGTTGTCGGTAGAATTGAGTCGGCTGAAGTTACTATAATGACTTGGTAAAGGTGTATGTTCCGAGATGGAAATATTAAAAGCGGCAACAGACAATGCAAGCGAGTGTGTGTGGGTCTATGATTCAGGGAGCGGGCCGTACAGGTATATATGGCAAACTATACCAGCTCTTCTGCAATAATTTAAGCACGGCCGCAGAAGTTACGCACAATAAAATTTGCTTTACTTAGGCAACTAATTGCTTGACTACGTAGAAACTGAATGAAGGCTAGGGAAGTGTATGGTTAAGCCTGTTGCATCTATATTAAGAAGAGGGCCACAGCCCCCGGATTGTGTGTGTCATTTTCGCCAACTCAACACTCAAAGGAGAGGCATGTGTGTATCGATAAGCGATTTTCCTAGTTGTTTAGGACGAGTTTTTCTCGGGTGGTTTCTAGGAGCGTAGAAGAGGTGCGTGGTTAAAGTTCGGGGGTAGTGGTTTCTATGTAGTAATATCTGGGTTTCAAGTAGGCATCAGCTCCATAAGCAGCTCTCGCCAATGCTCAAAATCTATTTTTCTATACGGGAAATGATTTTGTATGTACATTAAGCCAAGACTATGTTGTATGACATACCGCCCATTCAGAGAGGAGTGCTGCTTGTATTCGTTATTGAGCCCTGTCAGCTCACTAATCACTAAATGAACACCACATCACCCATGGTGTGCTCTTACAGTGTCTGGCATTTAAGTCGCATGATTAAATCCGGCTACGTGCACTACAGAGGCAAAAATAGCCAGCACGCTGCCTAATTATTACACTTGACATCCTCGCGTGTTTAGAGAAAGACAGCTTGGCATTCTGATGCTTGTCAAGCCTACCGAGAGAAGTGATATATGTCCCTTACCTTGTTTCCGTATTATTAATTCGGTGGAATTGACCAGAAAACCAAGTTGTTGGGTTTCCTACAAAATATCCCGGAAACCGTACACTGAGTAAAGAAGTTTGCCTACAACATTATGCAAGAACACATACAGACAATGCGGAACATTCTGAACATTAGACTAATGAGAGGAGTTCCCAACGTTTACGAGTTCTCCCAGAGGAGCTTGGAACGGTCTTTAACCAATTGTCTCAAGTACAAAAAGGGTCAGGTGGTCACCAGACCCCGTCAACGCACTCTCAGCAGTCCACGATAGCCATCATCAGGGGCACACATCAGCTGCATATGTACCACTACTGCAAAGGTGGATCAAAGGCTCGGAAGAGTAAAGGAGCAATGGGTCGGACTTATGTGGCCTAGAAGTTAGTGCAACAGACAGCCAGACAACAACTTGTGAAGAAACCTTTTCATTGGCCAAATCTGGCGTTGAGAGCAACCAATAACTTGCCAACAACCACATTCGCGGACGTGATTGAGTATATAATATTATAGACACGGCGCCTTGCGAGTCAGTGATCTCCAATCCCTCATAACGATCGGCCGTAGCCGTCGCCAATTGATGCTCGATTGCAGCCATCCTGATAGCGGCTTAGTCGAGGCCCGGCATAGTGTATGTCAATGAGGGGAGTCGGGATAGAATAGAATTATGTGAGGGTGTGTTGTGGTTTTGGTTTCTTTGGTGAGCGCAGAGCGAGCTCTACATCTACATGTATGTAAGTAGGTACTTGGTACGTACTTAGTGTAAGTAACCGTCCGAGGGCATCCCACCACGCCGTGGGACCCCGCCGCGACGAGTTTACCTTTTTCAAATGAGCGTGCACTCCCTCCTCACTGTTATGCTTTCCTGCGAGCTGCCGTCTCTCACATGACCGGCCAGGCCAATGAAGCCCGATCTCAGGTGGCTCATTTCCAGCATGCTGTGCGCATTCTGCAAGCAGGCGTCGAAATTCACCCCGTCGGGCGAATTGTGTTAGTCGCACAGCCACGAGTCTTGGCAATGGGCAGCACACCGTCTTGGACGGCGATTGCGAGCATTGGCTCGCCCTGATTTGTCTGAGGTCAGACGCCTTGCCCGCTTAACGTGTGGGATCTAGGGCAGCACAAGTTTGGCTACATCCACGAATGGGCTGCCGGTTATCACGGTCAATATCACACGCAGGGCATGCATGTCCAGAGCCGGTTGTTTGGTGGTTCTCAGTGGTTCTGGCTGAGGCAAATTTGTCGCCATCACCACCTGCGCCCGGCATCCTCCCCCAACAAGAGCACTCATAGGTCGATGCAACGGCGCGACGTCATCCGATTGCCCAACCGACGGCTTTTTCGGCCTCTGGTGGAATTGGAACCGGCCTGGAAAACTGTGCCCGTTGCTGTGATTTGGCAGCGGGTGGCAAATCGGGGCCTTACGGCGGCCAATTGGGTCGTCAGTGGAATGCATTCATGCCCAACGCCCAACGTGGGCGAGGAGTCCCTGTCTTGCGTCCGGACACCAGGCGCCCAGAGGAACAGTCTGAACAGGACACCCCTTTCTGCCCGGGCGCAGGTGGGCGGCTTGGTCTCTGGACTCCTGGTCCGTTTGAAAACGTTCGACTGGTTGATTGGGCGCCTCACAGTGAGTCAGGCACAGCAATCCGTCAAAGGCTCTCGCGTGAGATCTCTGCCAACTCAGGCGTGGTCACGCCAACAAGCACATGCTCTCCAGGTATCATCGGGCCCGGTTTCCCATGCAACATGTACCTCGCACATCTGTATTTCTGTTCGTTGCGTCCCGGCCTTCCTCTTGACGTAGCGCATCAGCCTCTTTCGTCTGCCTGCATCTGAGCCTGCTTAGCAACAACAACAACAACAAGAACAACAACATCTCACACGCCTCACACTGTCTTGCACTTGAACAAAACCATCGCAATGCTAAAGGAAGACACTAACTTCTCCTCCTATTCATACCAAGCAGAGCTATCAGACGACATTGGCTGCCGTTCACCATCTTCACTAAATATCAACAACATCAACCGAATCCAGCCAGAATACGACAAACAACCAACATTATACATCGCCATCAATGGATAACAACATGGACCCAGTCACGATGAGGCCGAGGGAGAGGGCACCTGTAATGCCCGGCGGCTTTCCCAACTACCTTGAAGTGCCGTCCGGACAACGGCCGAGGTCTGGACCGGGAGCAGCGTCGGATACAGACACCACATACAACAACAACTCTTCATCACAGCAGCCGAAACTTCCCAAAGGCATTCTCAAGAACTCTCCCAGTCGCCAGCAAGAAAATCGCCTTGCCGCAAGATTTTATAGAGTACCAAGGCCCGTACAGACACACCAAGCACCGCTGCATTCACCTGTGCACTCACCGACATACTACGCCTCCGACAGCACGTACGCTGGATACGATGGAGAGACAGACGTCAATTCAACTTCCTCAGAACTGTCTATCAATACTCAAGCCACCAGTGTGGCATCAGACGTCTCAGATGTCAAGCGAAGCAGACCATCAGTGCACATCAGACATGTTCGGCCCGTGCCTCTGCCGACTACCACGAGTAGGGTGAGAGCACGCCCGCGGACTCGTCCACCTTCAGAAGTGTCGAGATCAGAGGTGACTAAGGGTCCGTCGCAGACTAGTGGGAGGAGAACTGTGCACATTCAGATCATGCCTAACAAGACAGCACCACCACCACCGGAGGCTCAATCCATGCAGCTAGCTAGAATTCCCGGTCGGGAGCTAGTCCACAAGCTTGAACAACTGGAGAGCGACACGGAAGATCTCCGACACGTACGGAAGCAACTCGTCAGGAGACTCGATGACACGTCAGAAGAGCTTTCCATGAAAATGCTCGAGAACAAACAAATCATGCGAGCATTGCACCAGGAACGCAATACCAAGGAGCTCATCCTTCGAGATCTAGAAGAGCAACGGAAGTTGTTTGATGAGTTTCGTAGCAACTTCGAATGGCAGCAGTCGGTGCTCATGGATGTAGAGAAGGAGCGCGACAGTCTCAGGGAAGCACGCAGCGATGCGGAGCAGAAGCTCGTCAACCTCGAGAAGGACATGTCCGAACGAGAACAGAAACAACAAGAACAAGACGAGCTCCTCCGACAGCAGATCACGAAATTGGCAATTGCTACGACTGCATTGGAGGAAAAGGTTACTATTAGCGACGAAAAGCTCAAGAGTCTCACCGCAGAGCGCGAAGACCTACAGGCCCTATCCAGGCAGTACCGGGTGCAAATCAAGGTGTTGAAGGAGATAAAGAGGCCCACCCAAGACGAGAGGAAGGCGGCCGAGGAGCTACAGAAGAAACTCCAACTCGACCTCGATGAAGCCACAATAGAGAACCGGGGACTCCAGGGGAAGATCACCAATCTGGAGGAGAGCATTGTAGTTCTTAGGGCACAGATTGCCGAGTTCGAGGTGGCAAAGAAGGACCTAGAGGATGCGCTTGCCTCGGAAAGGACTAGCAAAGGGGACCTAGAGAAGAGTTTATCACTTGACAAGGCCGAAATCGTGAACCGACTGTCAGCCGATAGGGATACCCTAGAAAAGCAGCTACTAGCCGACAAGGATGAACTGGAAAAGCAGCTGCTAGCCGACAAGGATGAACTGGAAAAGCAGCTAATTGCTGAAAAGGAAGAGCTAGAGAAAGAGCTCGAGGCCACGACAGACGACTTAGGAAAGCAGCTACAGGCTACAAAGGATGCTCTGGAAAAGCAACTTGAGGATACAAAGAACGAGTTAGAAAAACAGCTCGAAGATACCAAGGCGGCCCTAGAAACTGAACTTGAGGCTCACAAAGCAGAGAGAGAAGAGCTGCAGCAAAAGATCGATGCTGGCGAGGCTGCTAAGACCGATCTTGAGAATCAACTTGAGGCAGCTAAGGAGGAGCTCGGCAAAGAGATCGCCGAGGCAAAAGATGAACTAGAGAAGAGAGGAGCCACCTGGCAGACCGAGAAGGACGACAAGCAATCTACTGTTGACGGTCTAATAACCGAGTTGGCCGGCGCGAAGAATGCTAACATTGCGCTTGCGACGCAGCGACTTGACATTGAGAGGAAGCTAGTTGAGGTTGAGGCCAACCTGGTCACCGTGCAAGCCGAGCTCACGGACCTACAAGCCACGCACCAGACCCTCGTGTCCGACAACGAGCAACTCAAGACGCAAAATGGCGACCTCGCGCAGAAAGCCGCAGATCTCGATCAGCTTCAAACCGAGAAGACGGCAGAGATAGAGAAGCTCCAGGGCGAGCACGCCGCGCTCGACGAGAAGATTAAGAGCCTAGAGGCGGGTCTCGACACGGCGCAAGCAGCCTGCGACTCTCTACAGGGCGAGAAAGAGCAAATCGAGGCGCATGTGAAAGAGCTTGAGGACGGCTCACCCATACTGGTGAGATTAAAGGGAGAGAAAGCGGACCTGGAGGCGCAACTATCCAGCCTCCAGGCCGAAGCCGACCGAGTGGCTGCCCTGGCACAAGCTAACGCCGATCTGGAGGCGCGCGCCAACACCCTCCAGGACAAGGCGGACCAGGTTCCCACACTCGAGCAAGCCAATACAGAGCTCGAGCAGGCCAAGACAGACCTCGAGAAAACCAAGACAGATCTTGAGGGACGCATTGCCGCCGTACAGGGCGAAGCGAGCCTGTTACCCGGTCTAAGGGACCAGGTCGAGAGGCTGAACGGGCAGATCCGCGACATGCAGAACGCTGCCAATACACGACCGAACCGGACGCCCAGCCGCAGCAGCTCCCGGGCGCCGTCCAAGAGACACGGGCGCTCGCCCTCCAGCGGGTTCGTCTTCATGCGGAACCCGTCCGAGAAGGGAGGTCACGTCTACATCACAACGCGTGAGGCTCTCGCGAAGGAGAAGGAAAAGGGCGAGTGACTATTGCGGTTGCTGGGGATTCAGCAACTTCATCACTAATTGTTGTGTTGTATGAGAAGTGCGATTTGGGTGTCTTGACGATGATGACTACGACGATGAGACGATGACGATCATGGACGATCATGTATTTACCCTGTGTTGTGTTGTGTGTTGCGTTGCGTTGTGTTGTGGCGATGGAGCACAGGTTACAATTTTTCATTTGTTCACTCTTTTCCCTGTTCTGTTCACCCGACCCGCACGAATAATGTCTTGGTAGGGGGACGTGCTTGATTCTTGACATTCGATTCACCTGTTCAACCATATCGCGAAGCTCTTGGCATGAGCTTGAACTACTGTAAGGAGGGGCGAGATTGAGCCAAAGCCATCGACACGACAAGCTGGATCTCAGCGTCCTAGCAGCCTGCCCTAACTATTATCATTTTCTTTTATTGTCCTATCACATGTTGTATCTAACACTGTCATGTAGAAAAAAGAGGCTTTAGAACCAAGGCGAAAGGGCAAAGCTCGGCAACGGGCGTCTTCCTTTTTTTTGGGCATCAGCCTCAACTGAGAGACCTTTTTCGGTCGGGCATCGGTTGGGCAGGTAAAATGGCCACTCGAGATCTCAGGGGTTACACGGGGAATCAAAAAAGGGGAGAATAAGCACACATAGAAAGCTAAAAATTTCATAGATTAGGATATTCAGGTAGTCTTACCTCTCTATCGTCTTCTCCGTGATTCTCTTGGTGAGGGTGATCTTGTAGGTAGGGGATCACGCAACCAAGCAAGCAACCAAGCAAGCAACCCAGCAAACAGGTTCCCGCGAGACAGATCGGCATGTTTTCGGCGGGCGCCGGTTCACACGGGGAAACTTCTAGACAGCATGATCCTTGCGGGTCGGGCACAGATACTTACTTCCTTACTCATCCATCACACACAGGCCATAGCAGGAGAGCGTTAGGTGATGATGATGCTGCGCACAGCATCCAAGCCCAAAGCTTGATTGAATACTACCCTCGTGCTTGCGTAGCTAGCTTTCGGCCCAACTACCAGGATCCGACCTGACCTGACCTGTATGAGTACGCCAGTACACTATGTAGCGAGTGAGGTTGCACAACAGCAATACTGTATAAGTACTAACATCAATTAGACTACCCAGCATGCAAGGTGACACGCCAATCAGCGTGGACACGGCCGGCCAAACGCGGTAAGCAAGCAGATTGCTGCCGGATCCGGGGCCGTTCCGGGGTAAAGAGGAGGCAGGAGGCGGCTAAGGCACTCACCCCGAACTAGCACTGCGGCCTAACGACGGCACATCTGAGACATCGAGGTGATGGTACACGGGTTTTCGCTACCCACGCTAAGCGCGCCGTTGAAGCGTTGTTTGTTGCAGTCAGAACTGGAATTGACCGACGCTAGGCAAGTAAATAATGCTCACCAGGTCTTAGACTCACATACGCGAAGCTACCTACTTAAGTAAGTAGGTAAGTAAGTATGTAGACGCATACTTACCCACACTAGGCACCTGGGCACAGTAGTCCAGTGTCTACTATGTACTTACTGGGGTAGGTTAATAAGTGGTTGTGACGAATCAACCAGTTGGCTAGTTCGAGGTAGCTAAGCTCGATAGAGGGCTACTAGAGCTCAATAGCTGCGGGTGCCAGTCTATCGTAATACCGAGTCTAGAGCTAGGAATCTGGATACTACGATCACCAAAGAAATGCATGAGATCGCGGAATGTGTAATTACAAGACAGGAGAAAACATCCAGCATTCGGAACTGGAGGAAATTCATATGACATACGGCAGTTCTGCTTGGCATCGGTAAACTTCCCTACCAAATAAGCAAGCAATAGTGAGGGGGCGTGGTGTTTGCGGGAAAATAGCGTTCGTGTTGAGGGATTGGGTGTCCCGATGTTGCCAGTGAGATTGTAGAGAATGGATCCCGCGCCTGAGTGGCTATTGGATGCACACACTGTACATCTTACCATCTGCTAGGTTTCTTTATAATCCTAAAGCCTAGACTATTCGCACTGTAAATATAAAAAAGTACTTAGGAGGTAAGTGGCTGGTGCTCACTTGAGTGCATATTGAGAATAGTCCGCTGGCTCTTTATGGGGGTGAGATGAAATGTTCCACTTCTGAAAGATCTGAATTGAATAATTACACTCGACAAGTCTGTCTCTAATTTCCTCTTTCGAGGCCATACGTTATAATAATAGCCGGTACTAGAGAAACGCTCAAACACAATGCTGTAACCAAGATAATTGGAATGCAAAATAAATGCTCTCGAGAATTGGTGTGTAAGGTGATTGTGTAAGTGAAAAGGGCCAAGAAGTCCGTGGTGGTTTAGTCTAAGGATGTGCTTTCCAAAGGAGGTTTTTGTCGGAATCGCACGGCCCCAAGCTTGGTCGAGCGAGCAATCGAAGCGTATTAAGCCCAGCAACGTGTACGCGAAACCCCACAACGAGTCTCCTCCTCCTCCTCCTCCTCCCAGCACAGTGCCCACCGGGCTTACGAGACCGGCCGTCCGTGCGTGTCCTCGCGGCCACTACGGTCAAACCCGCACTCAAAATTCGGCTATCGACTACCTATTGTCCAGTCTTAGCCGCTCTTGTCGACCCGTCGTCGTCGTCCGCACTCTCTCCGGCTCGGCAGCAGCGGAACGCTGGGATACCCCTTCGCCAAGATCCAGATCATACTTGCTTGCTTGCATTTTTCCAGCGGGGGGCCAGGTAGTTATCGCACTGTACAGATGTTTGTCGGGGACGTACGAGCCCCATCTGTCGATTAGGCGTTGTCCGTTGCCTATGTTGTGCGGATCAGTTGATGACGTGCAGCCAGTACCTAGTGCGTGAGGCGGCATCCCCTTAGATGAGGGATGTTGGGTCATCGCAGGAGGAAGTGGATGGGAGGAAGGAGGGAAGTTCGATGCCGACTACGGGTCGGAGTGGTGGGCGTGTGCTGGTACGCTGCTAATATACGTTAATATTCTAGTCAATCCACGAGAGGTGTTGTCATAGCCCGTACTAACTTATTTAGCCCAATGGTCGTAGGTCGTGTGAAGTGGGCTGGAGGATTGGGCGTTGGTGAATGTGTGTTTGGCGGTTTCGTCGTCGGCGGCCGCGGCCATGATGAGGTACCTGGTCCAATGGGATGTGGTGTCGAATGTGATGGGAAAATCGAATAAGAAGTGGAAGAAATGGGATCGATAACTGGTGTGGACGTGTTGGTTGGCCATAGAGTTAATGGCGAAGTTGTATTCACTGATGATAATCCAAGAGACGATGTAGAAATAGAACTAGAGGGTGAAATAGGATGAGGAGTTTTAGGAGTAGTCGCGATCGTTGGGATAGGGGATGATGAGGTAGGGGAAGACGACGCCGATGAAGTGCTATTAGAAGCAGTGAGAGATGCCGTGCCTAACGTGACGATGGGATTACGCGTAGTCGTAGCTGAAGACGACAAGCCGTTTGTGGTTTGGGTGTTGTTGTTTGATCCTGTGCTACTGGTAGTTATCTTACTACTAGTACTATTACCAGATCTCGTCATAGACGGGCCTGTTGTGATAAAGCTTGTAGTATTACTTCTGGTAGAGCTTCCGGTGGGGCTTCTAGTAGAGCTTCTAGTCGAGCTTCTAGTAGAGCTTGCAATAGAGCTTGCAATAGAGCTTGTAGCAGCCCTCCTGGTAGATTCTATGTTGGAACTCGAGGTAATGTTGGACATGGCAGTAAGTGAACTACTGGTTAAAGATCCATTGGGGTCATCAGGGTCGGTAGGGACATTGAGATTATTCGGATCGATAGGATTACCTGGATCATTTGGGTCGCTAGGGTCGTCGGGGTCGTTAGGGTCATTCGGGTCATCTACGTCTATCTCCGGCTGAATATCTGTTGAGGTTGAAGTTGGTGCGGTGGTAGTGCTGCCAGTAATTTGGGTGCTTAGTTGCGGACTGCTCTGTGACGTTATGCCCGTGGATGAGCTCGTCCTATTTGTAGTTCCCCCAGCCGACGTAGAACTGATTGTGCTGGTAGGAGTAGAGGGTGTGCCGTTTAACCCTGTCGATTGCTCAGTAGTATTGCCTCTCGTGCTCGCAGAGGGTGTCGAACCAGCCTGATTAGGCGGTATCCCTGTATTGGTTATAATTGATGAACCAGAGTTAGACTCCGTGGGATCAGCAACTCCTGGATCACAGTCACCACCGCCCAGTGGACCAGTCACGGCGCACGATGTCCGACTTGATAAAGATGAAGCAGTGGTATTCGCCACGACGCTAGACTTCACGGTTCCTCCAGACGATGAATTTGTTGCTGTGGGTGATCCGAAACTTGCGTCGGCCGTTGGCCAGTTCGAACCGGTTGTTGAGCTTGCTGATCCATTGGCTTTGTTGTTGTCTGGATCTACCGAAAAAGGGCGAGAGCTCGAACCGGCTGTCTGACTGATAGATGGCCTCGTGGTTGGTCGAGAAGAGCTTGCGGTTCTTGTTGTACCGCTACCTTGCTCCTTTGATGTTTTAATAGGGGGATCCTGGCCAAACGTAGAAGATCCGGTAGCACTGGGATCTTCTGCCGATATAGCAGAATTTTTCGTGGCTGTTTGCACATTGCTTGTTGCGGTATCATCTTCGATAACACCATTTTGGCATCGATCGGCTAAAGCGATATCATGTTAGGAATGCATTCAGGACGTGGAATTCCTTGACATACCGGTGTAGACAGGCAGATACACAGGGATACAGCCAGCTGGGCCTCCCGATTCTGTGAATGTCGCATATATGTGACCGCTAGCGACTTGGCAGAATTTAGCTGCACCTCCATAGAAAGCAGGATTTCGCCATTCCAGAAATCCATCTACATTTTCGAAGCAAGAGAAGATTGACCCCTCCGGATGGCTGGTTAAGTCTGCGTATCTCGCTCCAGGGTTGGCAGATAGAGACTTGCCGGCGCTCTGTAATCGGCAGTTACCCAGAACGAATATTTGGGCCTCCGAACATTTGAGCGTAGTGCCATATGACGGGTCTCCTACGAACCCTTCGCCCAGCTCTGAAGCCTTTGTACCTCGAGAGCGATGTCTTGCGATACCAAGTATCATTGGCAACATCTGATAGAGCGTTAGAGGACACTGTGCGGCTGAATCTCAGCGCGAGAGAAGATGCTTACAGGTGTTTTTATCTGCTCAGGCATAATAGTCGCCGCTTCACTGTCAGCCGCAGGTTGATGTTGTAGGGTCCTCGTTCGGCTCTGAGCGGGCGCTCTGCCGCCAGGTAGCGTGAGAGAACGAGATGTAGTTGGCTGGCCAGGAGCCAGCCCAGACGCATTGACATCGAAAAACTGGTTGTTAGCATCCCCTGGCTGAGGTTTTGAGAGTGCGACGGTTTGATAAACAGGGCTTCCAGATAGTTTTACTGGTGATGAGGTTAGCTATAGCGTAGACATGGTAAAAGGGGTCAGAGTCTAACGTACCGCCTGAGTCGCTAGTTGGATCTGTACACGGTTCGTTATCCTTGGATCTAGTGGCAGCATCTGGTGGAAGAGTTATTAATACAGTTGTGATGTAGGTGTAACATATTGATTGGGGTTTCTGAACGAGATCACGAGACTCGTAGAATGAGGAGATATTGGGTGACCGGTTTTTGCTGGCGTCCAGTCCATGGCCTGCATGGACGAGGCATGCCAGTAAGGCGAAATACGAGATCATTAGTGAAAGGTGAATTGACCTGGGGTGAATCCGGTCATCGCACAGCATCAAGGTTTTCCTCTTATCGAAAATGGATTAATAGTATGAGGAAGCATGTCGGACGCAAGGGCTTATAAATAATATCTACTACCGTGCAGTCAGGTTCGAGATCTCGATTTAAAAGCAGATAGTGGCGTCTAGGCCATACCAAGCGGTTTGTGCCTCCCGAGACAATCACAATTTCGGCCATTCCTGGGCGGAACCCAAGTGTCTCAACGCGTCAGAACTCTCCGCCATGTGAGTATTCGTCAACATGATAACATGATCTCCATTCTCGGTATTGTTGTTGTAAACATATAGGTACTGACAACAATGGGTTATATATACGTCGCGTTGGCGCGCCTGGAATAGCACAACCCATCCTGGCCTGCAGACCCTCACAATATGTCTTGATGTGTCGTTGTTTTCAAGGCACCTATTCTCCATGAGGTACTCAATTTTAACCACGCTGAACATATTCAGCGGCGTGGGCATTCATGTCGCTTCCGCCCAACGACTCGCTTACTCCTCATTTGCTGTCACAGAATGCGTTGCAAAACCCGATTTACTGCCCGACGAAGGTGTCGTTCGACCGATTGGGCCAATCATCAATACGGCCCATGATATCGAAAATGAGCATTCGGCACCGATAACACTGTCCTATTCCATGCCGCCCTGTATAGCTGGCGACTGCCCAGGTTGCACGGTACTCAGCTCGTTCACGACAGCATACCCGGCATTCCAAACCTCGGGCGCCCTCGGGATGAAAACACAGAGTTATGTTATCACGGAAACATACGTGGGCCTGTCAACACTTCCACCCTTCGAAAAGCCGACGAAGATACCGTATGGATTCATCACAGGAGTCGAGACGTGCAACTTGGGCAGATGCGGACCAGAGGTTATAACCGCGACAATGACATATCCCGCGGGCAATGCGCCGGTCGCTGGCGCACCAACTCCTGTGCACGGTTCCGGATGTGGTCTGGGAGGTGGTGCCGAGTGCTCAACCTTTTCGACTCTTGCGGGAACTCTACAGACTTCTGCTGCACCTGTGCCCGCACCCGCACAGCCGACAGCAGTGATCGCAGGCGGGAATATTCTACGGGGGCCATTCGAAATAGTCGTTGTATTCGTACTGCTGATAGCGGTACCGTAGGGGAGGTTCTTCGACTTAATTTTCTTGCATGATTCAAACCAGATTGTGAATCAGGCTCTACCTATTCTTAATAATCACCCATTTGCAGTAAAGATATACCAGAAATTCTATTCTAAGCTGATTGGTGGTATTGCTTCCTTAACGATATATGGTATAGTAAGAATGATAATAATGAGCAGGACATTTATCACGCGGACCGCGATTTCGGGTCCATGATAGAAATGTTAAGATCGCGGGGACCTCTACACGCGATGAACGCTTCGCGTCAATATTCGCGAGAATCCTTTCGCAATTGGCCAAACTAGGTATGCAATAGCTAAGCCCAGGCTTGATTTCCGGGCTAGACTTTGGTATTTGAATAAACAACTACGACTTTTGAGAGCATGCTGAACTCCCTATCCTCAGTCGTACCTGGACAGCATCGTCGGGTATGACGCCAATGAAAGCATTGTCATTTCTGACCAACACAGGAATTCTTGTAACGCGTGAGGATTGGCAGGCTAGAGTGCCTTGGAATCGTAAACAATTTAGATTTAATTTGTGAGACACGTCCAAATGCTCGGGACTGCTACGAGACATAGCTCAACGGACGGGAGGGACCGGGAGCGGGCAAACAATAAAATGCGACCACGCGGGAGACATTACGTCTTTACCGCAAATTATAAGCAGAGATATTGGACACCTATTTAAACTATTTACGAACTCGGAATTTCAGGCGAATCGTTGTTTCGAAGGAGTCTTGGTCATTGGTATTAAGTACTACTCTACACAACTCGATTTGCATACCTCCCAATTGCGCCTTTATCCACAGATCTGGCCCATTGTATCAGCACCTGTCGCATCGGACATGGAGACAACGACAAACATCCGGATATTTAACCCCAGAAAACTCAACACACCCACGCTACTGGCGACGTGATGGTGGCACCGTCAGATTTGTCATCGCAAGTATGGCTATTTTGAAGCTTATCGGAGAGACTCAGGGGTCTTCGACGAGGCTCTTATCATAGCTCCTAGATGCGACCATAAAGCGCTGATTTGGCCTGAGGCCAGCAGGGAAATGAATGTAGAACCCAAACTCTAATTCATGGTATACCTACTAGCACTAGGCAAATCATGTGAAACATTTGAAGCCACTTATCTTATTACAATTCTTGGCAATACATCTTGAAGGTTCTGCATGGCTACCTAGCTGGGATAATGTATTTGTGCAAACTATAGACTGATATGATCAAAACCTCATCTATCTACTTGCGTACGTAGGTTGCGTGCGAAGTCATTAGAGGGACACGTGTTACAAATAACAGAGGTCTCCGAGAAACAAACCTAGGCGGTGTTTCTCACTATAGTTGAGCAGCAACGTACTAGACATGGGACATTTGAGTACGAAGTTACCGCGGTATTACTGAATATGTAAGCACCTGCATGGAGACCAACCAGAACCACGATCAAGGTGCTCAAGATATCGATTTCAAGCTGTTTATATATTCCTATCGTGGACGCGTATGGCCAAGGTAGGCAATAAAGCTATGCAGAATAGTATCATACAGAAGTGGTGCAAAGAACTAGCTATGTACTTGGGTATAATAATTTTGATTAAAGCACCGACCCTAGGCCTTTGGCTGCGGTGCTGATGTCGCCTCCGGGACAGGATTAGCGGCAGCAGCAAGTGTCGTCTGCACGACACCAGGGGAGGGCGTATTGGCCTGAGGCGAGGGGCCGTTCTTTCTAGCATTGCCTTCCTCAGTTAAGAGCTTGCTGAGGAGCTGAAGATCGTCACGGGCCCGCGGGTCTCGCTCCAAGCATCGACGGACTGCGTTCCACTCGCCTTCCTTCATACGAGCTGCATGGGGTAGAAGGAATGTGACAGTAGAGCTACTGAAAAGCGGACCAAGTACCTGTCTGGCCTTCATTTCGCCCTCGGCTTGTGCCGCTCTCATGGAATTGAGATTGGGATCTTGATTGAGTGCTGGGGGAGGAACATTGGACTGAGTTGGTACAGCTGGTGGCGTGGGACGCGGTTGGACGGGCACGGGTGGCATAGGCTGCCCGGGGATTTTTGGAGGTGGTATTGGGGTTTGGCTGTACTGCGGCGGGGGTATACTAGAGTTACTGAATGAGCCCTGAGGTGTAGCCGGGGACCAAGTAGGACCAGGCAAGGATGGATGCCGAGGCGGTGGTACAGGAGTGGCGTGGGATGGAGTACTGGCTTGGCTCTGCTGTACATCAGATCGCGACTGTTCAGCAGGCAAGGGGGTTTGTTTCTCGTCTCTAACGACGAAAACCATGAGTAGCATCGGTTCAGTCCGCACTTGAGGGATCAGATGATCCCCTATATTTTGCATAGGCTCTGGAATAGGCCCATTACCTTCTGGCACAGGTACCAGATAGGTATCGCGCACATTGCCCAGCTTTCGCTCGCCAACAACGCCATAGCGCTTCTTGCTTCGGAAATACTCGATGACCGATAAGAACTGCTTACGGTCGTCCTCATTATTGGACCGGGCAGGGGAAAGGCTCGTGATTACCAAGTCAATCTGATTATTATATCTCAGACCGCAAAGGTATGGCACTGCCTTCTCTTCTGGTATACGGCCACAGACGCTGAGAAGCGGGGGTATTAGATCCTTCCAGGGGATATCTCTGACCTTGCTTAAGTCTGCTCCACCAACAAATTTGGCGATGGTGGGGATGTCCGCTACATTGGTCATGGTCAATGGGCCACGCCAAATCACATCGGGATCGATATCCTCGGTGGGCGAATATGGAGGAGATTCATTGCCATCATCTTGAAGTAGCCGATCCACATCCGGGTCATCCCCCGGGCCAGCTGAACGGACTTGCGTGGAAGCTCGTCGCTGATGTGGGACAGAGGGAGAACGTACACTCGAAAAGACTTTGCCGAGGTCGAAATCGGCGGGTTTAGGTGACTGCGAGGGTTGCGTATTGATCCGTAAAGGGCCCGACGAGGATCGGCGAGGGGGTTCTGGCTTTTCACCATCGCCGCTCGCAGTCTCCGTGCCAACACCCGTACTCGGGCTTGCACTCGCGCCGGTATCAGCGGCTTTGGCAGCTTCCCGAATCCCTTGTTGTCGAAGTTGCGACGGGGCTTCATCCATCACCACGGGGAAACTTTCTGCTTCTACAACTTCTTCACCTTTGTGTGTACGTCGTACGCGAGGTCCGTCGTCGGTGATGAGGATAGACTGTTTGTCGGCGCGGGCTTTCATTTCGGCATTTTCGCGTTGAAGCTCCTTTGTTGCCAGCTCCTCGCCAGTCATAACCACGAACGATGGCGGTGGGAGGGTGCGGTTAAGTACCCGAGCGGCGAGCTCGACGTTGTTTTTCAAGCTAAACACGAGCGTCCGTAGTTGGGCCGCATTCTGGGAAGTATTCGGGTGAGTGTCTTGGAATGCGCGTTCGAGTTCAATGGCCAACCGCTCCGAGATGGTTTTCTTGGTGGAGCCCTCGGGAAGAGTATATAACTTCTTCTTCTCGGCCTGGTCCACGGCGCTGTCAAGCGACTTTTGTAAGGCCATCGCGGCTTGCTTCCTGGCGCCTTCGAGCTTCTGGATAGACTCTGGTAGGTCATTCGGAGGCGAATACTTGGGGTATATGGGTGCGGATTGATTATGGTTATCCACTACTTTGCGTTGCTTGGGGGCGGGGCCCTGAGAGTGATCTCGCGACTTGCGCTTCCCTTTTGGCTGGGGTTCTTGGGCAGGCTCCTCCTTCTTTACGTCCGGCGTTGGCGATGGCTTCGGTTTGGCGCTCGCAGCGCTTGGTGATGCGCGTTCCTTGTGGTCGCTGACACGTTTTCCCTTGCCTTTCTTGCCTCCCTTCTTTCGCTTCTTCTCATCCTCGTATTTCTGGCGCCGATCCTCCCAAGGCTTCTCGCCCCTATTGATCGCCTCTAGGGTTTCTTTGTGGTCCTGGGGCGAGCATTGTTCGCAGAAGTAAGCATTACTTAAATCCTCTGTAAACACACTCATGCCCACACAGACGTTATGCTGCCAAGCGGCACACTTATCGCAGGCGATCCAAGGCTCGTTTTCATCGTCGTCGTCTTGCGTGGTTGCACCGCAGATGCAGCGGATGACCTCTTCATCCCCTTCATGCTTATCTTCTTTCTCCGCAGCCTTCTTGGTGCTTTTTTTGGTCTGGCGTCGCTTGGGCGGCTCGGGGCCGTTGTCGAGCTGGTCGAAAGCTTTCGTGTGTTGGCCTTTGGTGGCACGCACCGATCGACGGGGTTCTGGTTCACCTAGAGGTGTATCTGTTAGACAATGTGTTCCGGCTGAAATCTGACCTGTCATGCGGCCCGCTGGGGACATCTTGCGAGGGGCGACGGCTTGTAGAGGAATGGTGGTTCTCCTGCTCGTACCGCGGGCACATCGGCACGCAACTCGCGCGGGTGGTAGCTTACCAGACATGTTGACGAGCAATGATGCTTGACCCGCCGGGCACAACCAGCGTGTGAGACTATGGACGGGTCGCGTGAAAAAGGCGAGACACAGCTGTGTCGGCTACGGTGGATTGCGGATTGCGGTGGACAGGTAGGCAGCAGGAATTCAAACACGCATATCTTCTACAATGCCCGACTGAACTACGGCCCGATGAGAGGCTGGGGTGGCAGAGGACCACGGATCATCAACTAAAGTACGTCTGAATGGAAGTTTCCCCAATGCCAAAAGACCCAGCCTTCCTATATTCCCACTCCTGGTTCGCGGAATATAGTTGTCGACGTATTCTTGTAGCTGCAGGTAATGAGGCCGCGGGAGCTGGCACGAGTAATGGGGAGCCTGGCGACGGAGCTCGACTGAGTGCAAAGAGAGAAATGGCCTATATAGTTGTCAAGACGCCACGGTGTCGCGTGCTGACGGTCTGCATAGGCCGGCGCAGGGTTGATATGAGGGGTAGCTTTAAGCAATTCGCCAGGAAACAGGGAGTTTGCGATGATGCGACGCAGCTGTTCGCGTTGCAGTGCGGCAAGATTGAGGTTGGAGGTGGGTGCCGATGTCGCGTTTACCGGATGTTGTGGAGGTGAGGGAAAGGGTTAACGTCAGGTCGGTCGGTTGGGGAGGTGAAGATGGGAAAAATGGGAAGATGGGGTAGATGGCGCGAGGGCAGCAGCGCGGGCCAATGGAACAAACAGTCGTGACAAAGGGTGGGGCGCTGACAGACCCTCGAGGCCACTGTACCTGGTAGGTACCGACTTCTGCTGTAGTGCAGTGTACCTGCCTGCGGCGCCCTGAGTAAGTAGGTACTACGTGGAGGAGGGACGTCCATGTACCATGGGTTAAGAATCGGAGTTCGGAGCTTGGAAAGCTAAATGGCCCACGATCCTACCCAAGTCAACCATAATAATTTAGAAAACATTGTCTATAACTATGGGATTCACAAAGCCACAGAGCCTAGGAACAAAATGGGTAATATGTACTAGGGGTTGGATGTGCATTTTATTCGAACTTTTGGTGTCTGATGGGATCCTCGAGAATTGACCTAGGTAGGTCGACGTCCCTGTAGCATAACTCAGAGGTACCACACCACGCCCGCCCGAATCCCTGGTACTTATCCCGCCTAGTGGCTGGTGAATGTGGCTTGGGCGGTGACTTATCGAGCTGTCGGGTCACAGCCTGACCGTGCCATACAGTACCTTAGATACTGTACTCGTAGATGAAGAAGCTTGGACCGTTCCCGACCCGCAGCGGAGTAGCAGTCCAGCTCCCTGCCTGGCTGCTGTACGCGTTTGAAGCTCTTGCCTAGCCTAGCAGCTACAAGTGTTGGCCTGATTTGGTGGACAACAGCCAGCCTTCCCTGCCTTAGCTACAACTCATCTCTCGCAGCACGCCACGACGCTGAACAACACATCCTTCCGACGACGACCACGGGACGGCCTTTTCCGCTCCAGCCTTGTCTCTCACTTGGATCTAATACGACACACGAGCCGCAGCGTCAGGGCGTTTTCATCAAAACCCAGCTCGATCGCCTCGCACGGCTGCACCGCCCATCATGTCTCGCCGTTACGATTCTCGAGTACGCTCATAAGCCGTGGCTCTCGATGCGAACAAGCTGACAATGTTGGGGTAGACTACCATTTTCTCCCCCGAAGGTCGTCTGTACCAGGTTGAATATGCGCTAGAAGCCATTTCCCACGCCGGTACCGCCATCGGTATCCTCGCAAAAGATGGCATCGTCCTGGCGGCAGAGCGCAAAGTGACATCGAAGCTGCTGGAGCAGGATACATCGGCTGAGAAGCTGTATATTCTAAATGAGTGAGCTCGCAATTTCCTGCCAAGTGGTTCCGACGGTGCAAACCGGCTGACCGAGATAGCAACATGATCTGCGCCGTAGCCGGCATGACGTCGGATGCCAACATCCTCATCAACTACGCCCGCCAAGCCGCCCAACGATACCTCCTTACCTACAATGAAGATATTCCCTGCGAGCAGCTAGTGCGAAGACTGTGCGATCTAAAGCAAGGCTACACGCAACATGGTGGTCTGCGGCCGTTTGGCGTCTCCTTCATCTACGCGGGGTGGGATCCGCAACGACAGTTCCAGCTCTACCTGAGCAATCCGTCGGGTAATTATGGTGGCTGGAAAGCTACGAGCGCCGGTGCCAACAAGGCCAGCGCGGACAGCTTATTGAAGCAAGACTACAAGGAGGACTGCACGTTGAAGGAGGCCTGTGGGATGGCCGTCAAGGTGCTCAGCAAGACGATGGATTCAACTAAGCTGAGTAGCGAGAAGAGTAAGCGCGAACCTGACAGGCCTGTGAATCAATCTTGATAAGAAGCTTAATCACTGACACATGACCTAGTTGAGTTTGCTACTGTGGGACAAACGAAGGACGGCAAAATCTACCAACGACTTTGGAGCGCGGACGAGATCACAGCATTACTGAAGGAGCATGATTTGGCTAAGGATGAAAGTGCTGATGACAAATAAGATGATCACCACTGGTTACTTCATTGTCCAGGCCGACGCATAGAGGTTAGAAAAGAGACAACTGTACCAATAACACCGGTGCCCAAGACGTGAATTCGGCGTTGTGAATTCTGCTTTCTTGGGTCGAGCTTCGAGTACCAAACACGTCGCACCAAATTAGCATTTGAAGCCGAGAATAGAGAAGAAGAAGACGAAGAAGAAGAGGGTATGAGACGAAACGTGTAATGCCTGAGGTCTACGTTCGACAGTAAACTTATGTATGTACGTCGCATCGTACCATCGTCATGGTCAAAGAAAGATGAAGGCTTCAGCCAATCACCACGCTAAATTAACCCCACATGTTGAGGCGGGAGTGGTGCAGCTGAGGTCAGTTCGGTCAGTGTGTGCCCCTCCAACCAGCTGGGACCGAGCAACAAGGTACTTACTTAAGTACATACCTACCCAAACAAGCAAATACGAGGGACCAATGACATGTTAATTGAGGACGATTGAGACTAAAGTGAGAGCATCTGAACACCTGCAATCCCATCACCGCCTCCCTTCTCCTCCTCTTCCCTACCATCAATCTTGCATTTCGCCCCCCTTCCTGGACGGCACGTCGCCACAGCGCACCGCACCGCACCTGGGCCCATCATGCTCCAAGTACCACACCGCGAGAAAGCCAATGGTGCTGCCGGCAAGGACACCAAAGCCGTTATCTTGGTGCGTAAACGAAACCCGCTTCTGCCCGTCCTCTGCAACCACCCCATCATCACTGTATTGCTCTATTGTTACTGTCTTGTTGCATGACGTCGATGTTGGTTGCACTGGAGCTGCGACTTGGCTGGCAGGCTGGTTGACGCGGATTCATGCATGTTAGGTCGGCGGCCCCTCGCGAGGCACACGATTCCGGCCTTTGTCTCTGGATGTTCCCAAGGTGAGTGCAGTGCTCTACTTCCACCTCCCTGGCATGCCGAGACGCTCACGCCAGCAACGCCCGCTTAGCCTCTCTTCGATGTCGCTGGCCATCCCATCATATGGCACTGCTTGACGGCCATTGCGAAAGTGCCCTCCATCCAAGAGGTCTGCATGATCGGCTACTACGACGAGTCCGTCTTCAAGGACTTCATCAAGGAGGCCGCCACCGAGTTCCCCAACCTCCCCATCAAGTATCTCCGCGAATACCAGGCCCTGGGCACCGCCGGTGGCTTGTACCACTTCCGAGATGCCATCCTCAAAGGCCGCCCCGAGCGCATCTTCGTCCTCAACTCGGACGTATGCTGCTCATTCCCCCTGAATGACATGGCGAAGCTGTTCGATGATAAGGATGCTGAGGCGGTCATTCTCGGCACCCGCGTAAGCCAAGAGGCTGCCACTAACTTCGGTTGCATCGTTTCGGACCAGCACTCCCGTCGCGTTCTGCACTACGTCGAGAAGCCCGAGAGTCAGATCTCCAATTTGATCAACTGTGGCGTGTACCTCTTCAGCGTCGACGCTATCTTCCCTAGCATTAGGAGCGCCATCAAGCGCAGAACCGACCGTCCCCGCCTCGTGTCGTACCCCTCATCCGAGAACCTCGAATCGAGCTTCATGGCCGACGATGACGAGGAGCGCAAGAACGAAGTCATCCGCCTCGAGCAGGACATCCTGAGTGATCTGGCCGACAGCAAGCAGTTCTTTGTCCATGAGACGAAAGACTTCTGGCGTCAGATCAAGACAGCTGGCTCTGCCGTCCCAGCCAACGCTCTGTACCTGCAACAAGCCCAGCAGACTGGCTCCAAGGAGCTGGCTAAGCCATCGCCAAACATTATCCCCCCCGTCTTCATCCACCCCTCCGCCCAAGTCGATCCCACCGCTAAGCTTGGCCCCAACGTATCTATCGGCCCCCGCGCTGTCGTAGGGGCTGGCGCCCGTGTCAAAGAGTCCATTGTACTTGAAGACGCCGAGATAAAGCACGATGCTTGTGTTCTCTACTCTATTGTCGGCTGGAATAGCCGCGTCGGCGCCTGGGCTCGTGTGGAGGGTACTCCTACCCCGGTTACCAGCCACAGCACTAGCATAGTGAAGAATGGTGTCAAAGTACAAAGCATTACTATTCTGGGAAAGGAGTGCGGTGTTGGTGATGAAGTCCGTGTGCAGAACTGCGTCTGCCTACCCTTTAAAGAACTGAAGAGGGTACGTTTTCTCTCTTCTTTCATGATACGTCATAGAAATCTCACTGACTTGGCTTTCAGGACGTTTCTAACGAGGTTATTATGTGATGAACCGGCCGACGAGGACGTGGAACCTCGGATCTAGATCTCCTCTTGACGCTGTCTTCGCTGAATCTTGCAGCGGTGCATTGTTCGGGTTTCATGTCGGCTTCTAAAATTAAAAACGGCGCAGGCTTTCAAATGCGAACTAGATAGATACCTTTCAAGCAAGAGCGAATAATTTGCAGATTGATCAAACTTTGGGTAGCTCTCTGCGTTGCCTGTGATATTCTTATCTTTTACACCCGCTCAATAAACGACACTAATCAAACGACACGAGGGGTAGGTATAGGTATTTAACATTTAACACCACTTCGGGTCGCCGATTTCAATCGCGTCCCCACGCTTTTAGCATGGATGCTTAGCCGAATGGATGTTTTATTAGGAGTATTAACTCTCAAAGGTGACAATATAAGCCCATATCATTCCCGTGCTCACAGTCGCTTAATCTTAATCACCAATTGAGGGCCCTGTTAAAGATTTGGTACATGGCAGTCACCCCAGCAGGGCGTATCGTCTACTTATCATTCTATGGAAGCATCACTCCTGATCACCGGAAGCGCTTGCCTCTTCTTCCATTTGTCTCCGACGCCAACTCTTCGGGTAGCCTCGCTCTAGCCTCCACCGCTCGGCCGCTGCTTCAACGCTCTCTACAAAGCCTTCCCTCCATCCACCGACCATGTCCTGTCTCCATCCGACTCTCCCCCCGTAGTCCCACGCCAGCAGGCTCTCAGCGCGGGACCCGTCCCCGACATCCAGCAGACCGACGGCCAGGTCCACCATCTCTGGGCGGTCGTCCGATGCGTAGAATACGGAAGCCGAGCACTGACTGCAGAAGTATCTTTGCACGTCGGGCGAGCTCTCATAGAAAGTCAGGGTACCCCAGCGGGGATCGCGGTCTGCTGGGGTTGCGGCGACGGCGGTCTTGAGCCCGAGGCTCGATTCGGGAAAGTTGGCAAGAGTCTGCGTCTGGGGCTGGCTCTCGGACATGGGAGAATTGGGAAACGACAGATGACTGAGCACAACGAAGGTCCAGTAGTAGATGTCGCTTCCCGACCCCAGCCGACACGAGTCACATGCGTCGAAGCTGGCATGGGACTTGTTCGAGACCGGGTCGACGAACCAAGGGAGCTCTGACCGCTCTCTCGCAGCGAAGTCCGCGATAGGCTGGCGCAGGATAAGATCGACTCCCCCGCAGTGGCAGCGGACAGGGATGCCGGTATCTTCGGAAGGAAGACTGGCACCCGCCTCCGCAGCGGGCCAATGGTGATGATGATGTAGTTCCTCGCTCTGGCCTCTGGGGCCCCGCCACAGACGTGGTCGGCTGCCGTCCCTGTTGGCATCGCACAGCCAGGGCGATGCGCCGCCGTCCAGCGTGTCGCCCAGGAAGACGTGGTGCGTGATGTTGACGAGGCCCGGGACGGCCACGTTTGTCAGAACGCCGGTCTGCGCGCCGTAGCTCGGGCAGTCTTCGCCATCCCCCGTCGTCTCCGCGAACATGTTCGAGCCGCACACGCCGCAGGAGAGAAGGGTCAGTCCCGTCGCGAAGTCGTATCGCCGGAGCGATTTCGACTCGCGGATGGCGGCGGCCGCGTCGCCCGGCCACCGCACGTACGTGCTGTGCAGGGCGCCCGTCACCCGCCGACACGACGTGCAGTGGCAGTAGATGGCCTCCAGAGGGAGCGAGGAGCGCGGCACCCGCGCCGTGAACCTCTGCGCTTGGCAGAGGCAGTGTGCCACGAGCTCAAGAGTTTCCTCATCTCCTTTGCCTTGTCTCCCGGGTGTCATGGTGATTTCTTATTATTATTATTTTTCTGAGAGTGGTGCGGAAATAAGGAACATAGATAGTTCTTCTTTGCCGACACGATGTCATCCGTCGTCCGTCGTCCGTCGCCTGCACTTTTATCTACATTATCACGTATAGACTTAGCTTCATTCACTTGCTGATACAAGCTACGCGCAATCGATACGGGTGATACGAACGAGAGGGGTGATGGGAATGGGAATAGTGAACGGCTTTTCGTCCACGGCCAAGAACCGCTAGACCAGCTATCCTATCGTCGATGGGATGTCTAGGTAGTTTAGTGATTTTAGTGTAGTGACATGGATTTTTAGTCTGATAGGCAGAATCTGGGGTAGCGTCCGTCCGTCTACTGTATTTTGACGATTGGGTTGCGATGACTATATAATGCCACGATGTAGATTGTACGATGACAAAAGGGGATGGTCTTTCCTTCAGCACACTCGATCGTATACCTTCTCCAACTTATCAATTGATAGATTTTTCTTTCGTAGGTGGCGCTCCTCTCTCTGTCTCGATTGGCTTGATTGGCCTTGGGCATGCCTTCGACGCCCGCCGGGTCGTGCTCGAAGGAGTCTTATGATTCGATTGGAAGAGATATATTGTCACACAGGAAACAATTCTAGACCGGTCCAAGCCAAAACCGGTAGTCACCGAGGTAGACAGTAATTATTTGAGCTTAATGATGGGTTATTCTCCGAACAACATCAGTATGCGCACGTTAAACGGCTTATCGAGTTCGTAGTTCGCACAAGGCGTCGGGGCTGAACATGCAACGCGCACCTGCGGGGGAGCTGATCTTTTGTTATTGGCGGTTTACGGGGACCATAGTACTGTAGACTTCTGCTGCATCTGGGTGGGTTGAATACACCAGTATAGTCGTCATCGGGGATTGTGCAGATTCAAGTGCTTCCTCTTCCGCCAATACTACACTAGGTAATTCTCGCCCGTGCTGACAATAAGGATTGTTGCAAAGTGCCGAAGGTCATACTGATCGCAGCTATCCCTTCCCTCGGCCCTTTTTATTGTACTGTTACTACTGTTCAGTTTACAACAACTCTCCCCCCCCCTTTTGGGGGGGGGTACCTAAGTAGGTATAACACTACGCACAGGGTGTTATCCACAGTAGATATTTCCCTTTTTTTAAACCGAGGTAGTTATTTCAAGGAGGGTGTGGATCTTTTCAGGGGTTGAGGAAATTCCCGAGGCGACACAGCATACTCACAGAGGGTGGCTTACAACGAGTTGATTACACAAGACTAGAGCTAATCCATGTATATGCTTCTGGGAGGGACAGACAGACCCAATCAAAACGTTCAATGCCTAATGGTAAACCTCGAGATACGGCTATCGAAAAGAATAGGTCGTATGTCACCGTTTTTGCGGGGATTCCGTTGGCCAAGAACGTAGCCCACCTACACATGCCACGCTGTGTATAACGTATTTACCCCCCAAATGGGCCACCCAATTTCCCCCTTTTCACACACACCACACACACTATACATACTGTTGGATTTCGCCGTAACGAGCCTGTCACGTATGTGTGTGAAGCTTGTGTTGTTGTATTCTTCTAAGTGTCTCCCGTGTGCTTGATTCCATCGCGTGGGCATTTATCTCCCATACAAATTAGGTGTGGGTACAACGATTCCATCATGCTGACTACTGTATTGTTGGCTCTCCTCACTGGTGCCTGAACAGCTCACCACCTAGCCCCACCCTAAAATCCAACACCTACACTACACACGTCCCAAAGCCTTAAACCCAACTAATAACACTACTAAACCATTTTTTTATCTAGTTTAAAACACTAATATTATTATTTAATTTTCTATACGGCTGGTTAACGTAAGGTGTATATTTGTTCAATTAAATTTGCATGTTTGCGATGTAGACTAAGTAGGTGGGGTGCGTGACATGTGTGGTGATTTTCCAAGAACGGACTGCGGGGAGCTGAACGTAGGGGTAATGAATTCCGTATTTGGGAGGGCAAGGATATAACAGTTATGTGTACGTGCATTAGATAAGGCCGCGAGGACAAACAATCACCTGTTTTCTCTAATCGGTCCGTGGTGGGAGTCCGTACAACAATTAACGATCTGAATATAAACTGGCCTAGCCCACGGAGGTGTTTTGGAACTATTCGCTGAACAACAAGATATCTGCGTTGCAGTGCCAGAATAAAGCTCCGACCAGTCAAAAGGTAACTTAATATAAGTGGCTCTACTCCGAAATTGATGGTTATTGATTGATGATCATTTAGGCCGATTACTATTTGAAGGCCGTGTTGCTATTATAATCGTAGCTCATAGGGCATACTCCAGTCAACATGGGCTCAATGGGGTTACAGAACGGTGCCCGCGAGCCCGAGGCGTTCGACGTCGTCATCGTCGGGGCCGGTATATCCGGTATCAATGCTGCTTATCGGCTGCAGTCGCAGCTCCCAGACACAACTTTCACAATTCTTGAGGGGCGAGGTACTGGTGTGTATAAAACTCTGTCGTGCCTGATCCTTTAGTCTCCTTGTTTCGTATGACCTAGCAAATTCTGTGATGTGGGACTTAGAGATCTCGACTAACGTGTTTCTATGCACGCAGTTGGAGGTACGTGGGACCTCTTTCGCTATCCCGGGATTCGCTCCGACTCGGACCTGTTCACATTTGGCTTTCAATGGGAGCCTTGGCCCTACGAGACTCCTATCGCCAAGGGGCCGCTCATCAAAGAGTACATGAAGAACTGCGTCGCAAAACATAAACTTGACCGTTACATGCGCTTTCATCACAAGGTTCTCGCAGCGGACTGGTCAAGAGAAGCGAATCAGTGGAAGGTAACGGCAGAGCATGGTGGGCAGAGGAAGGAATTCATGGCGAAATGGGTCATCTTGGGAACTGGCTATTATGACTATGAGAACCCCCTCAAGACGGCAATCCCTGGCCTGGCGAACTTCAAAGGGAAAGTTATTCACCCACAGTATTGGCCAGAGGACTACGACCATAGTGGTAAGAAGATCGCTGTCATCGGAAGCGGAGCTACTGCCATTACTCTGGTCCCGGCCCTATCGGAAACCGCCGGGGAGGTCACAATGGTGCAGAGGAGTCCCTCATACATTGTTTCCTTGAGAAACGGGAGCCCAGCAACATCTTGGCTTATGAAGCTGATGCCAAAGTACGTTGCTGGAACATGGCTTCGCATGCTACACATAGTAAGTGATTCATGGCGTTGTGCTCATCCTAATTTGGCGGCAGGATGGAAAGGTTCCTTCTTGGGCCCGTATCATGTCCAATAAGCTGCCTATCGTTGTGCAACGCTTACAGCTTACGCTTGAAATGACGATGGCTGACTCCGTGGTGCAGTGGAACAGCTACATTTCCGTGCTATTCTCCAGATACTTTCCCCAGCGCGCTCGGAATCTATTTATCAAATTAGTCATTCCACAACTCCCCAAGCGCATTTCTCACAGTCCTCACTTCGAACCACACTACAATCCTTGGGAGCAGCGGCTTTGTCTCTCCCCTGACGGCGACTTTTTCCAGGCCCTACGTGAGAAGCCGACTACCAACGTCGTGACTGGTCACATCGACACTGTCACGGAAACCGCCATTCGCATGAAAGATGGCACCACAATTGAGGCAGATGTAATCGTGACAGCGACTGGCCTCCAAATGCGGATGGGAGGCAATGTTGCCGTGACCGTTAACGGTGAGAAGATTAACTGGGGTGGGCGGTTGCTGTGGCATGGGAGCATGATCCAGGACGTGCCAAATATGATGTTTGTAGTCGGCTACGTTGACGCATCCTGGACGCTTGGTGCTGACGCGACAGCACACAGTAAGTCACATGCAGATGATCCCACCTTATATCCCTCATCTCTTCTCCGCCGTGTGTGTCAGAAGCGGATTGTGTTGTGGCCTAAAGACCCCTGATACACTGAGAGATCCCAAGACCTCTCTCTAAGAGGACTCACTGACATGTATCTTGCAGTTCTGGTCCGGCTCTTAAAGTATATGAAGTCAAAAGGCATCACCACTGCCGTCCCTCGGGTGCCACCAGGAGGCACCAATGGCTACAGGAGATTCTGGCAGCTGGATTCTAGCTACAGAGACGCGGCGGAGTCAGTATTACCTAGGTACGGTAATGCAGGACCGTGGTTGCCGAAAATGAGTCCGCCACTGGACTGGATGCATGGCAAATGGGGTGACATTGTCACTGGCCTTCACTTCGCCTCTTGATAGCCGAGACACAACCCTAGCAGAGAATAATGCTCTCGTTGTAATCTAGGAGCACGTTAGAGAGCATTGCGAACCATGTACCGTATCTTGGTAATAGTAGCATGAATCAAGATTTGATAGTTTGGCCAACGACAGTGAGGGCAACTCACTAGGCCATTGCGACAGCGAGTATGAACTGTATACTTCTCTATTTAATCTTACTTACGTAGTATATTGTATTGGGCCTTTACTTTTCCGGACCTGTCAGGTATACAGTATACTGTTGTTCGTGGTATCATGATGTTCACCGAAAGGACATCATGTTGGTAGGCTAGCAGTGCTACAAGATCGGCAAGAAACTACGTAGCACACTCGTTCTTTAATGACATGCATGCATCTTGAATTGGTGTCAGGAACATAAATGTATTTTATGTGGTGATTGTGTATGTCTGCGGATCGAAACCCTCCACCCTAACAGATGGCTCCTATAATACTACCTCCTAACTCACAAAAATAGGTATATACCGAAGGATTAAACAAACGCTAACAAAAAAAAAATTCATTCCTTATATCCACGTCCTGATCGATACCAGGGCAACAACTGACCGAGGCCACTCATGCAGCGTTTTGCGTACGAAACAGAAATGGAACTGTTGTTAGTCACTGCGGGTGAAACTACCTCGAGAAACGTGTCTGCCAGTTATTGGGTGCTACCGAGAGCTCGGAGGCGAGCTCCTTGAGAAGTTCTTCCTCTTTTTGAAATGTCGTCCACAAGTCTCAGCGATAAGCTGGAATCTCTTGGGATGTCGAGCGATGATGAGAAAGGGGTTGCTTGGGGCTACGAGGTTCCTGCCGACGCCGACCCTTTCTGCTGGTTTAAGCTTCTCCTGCTTTACGACGAGGATCTCGAACCTGAGCTTCGCGAATCTAGTTTTGTGATCCGGGCCCGGTGTATGATTGAAAAATCTGGGAAAACGGCCGTAGACCTAGTTGCTGATTATTTACGTCTACTCTGGGAGCATATCATGTCGACAATTGAGAGACCCCGTGGAGAGACTGTGGTCGAAGCGCTCCCAATCCATATCGCCCTTACCGTGCCTGCAATCTGGAAGAGCTACGCAAGGCAAGCTATGGAAGATGCCGCCAAGAAATCGCACACTCTTGATCCCCGTTTGGCGGGAGCAACAAAATTGACTTTTGCTCCTGAGCCAGAGGCTGCCGCGCTAGCGATACTCCATGAGCAAGGTAGCGGTGTTCGGCCAGGAAATGTCCACATAATATGCGATGCAGGTGGAGGTACTGTGGTGAGTGCGAATTGGTGTTCGCTCCTTGAACTGCTGCTAATGAATGGTCTAGGACCTCATAAGCTACAAAGTAAAGAGCATAAAACCCACAGTGGTGCAAGAAGCTGTAGAAGGAACAGGTCGGACTATCCAATTGTGTATAGGTCCAGGCGTTACATTGAGAAACTAATGTCTATCTTGTTCATAGGTGGACTATGTGGTGGAATTTTCATCGACTAGACGTTTGAACACATGTGCAAGGGCCGCCTCGAGCCTAAATGGAGTAAATTAACCAAAATAGGATGGGCGAAGATCATGAAAGATGAATGGGAATACGGCATCAAACCACAATTCAAGCCGGGCGGGGCGGTAAAGGAATATATTGTCTCGTTGCCAGCAGAGATAGTGCGCAGCCGACTCAACATGAACGACATGAAACGGAAGCCTTATATCAAGAATGGGCGAATACATTTTCTCACGTAAATCTCTTGCTTCACAAGATATAGGAGATACGAATGTCTGACAATGATCTACTAGTCATGATATTAAAGAAGTTTTTGTGGTCGTCTTCAACGAGATCCGGGAACTTATTGCAAGGCAGATTAGGAGGGTTGTTGAACAGGGCCTGTCGGTAACGGTAAGCGCACCATTTTGGGCCCCTCCTCTTGGGGAGTTCTAATGCCGAGTCTTGCCAGGGTATTATTCTCGTCGGTGGATTAGGGGGTAAGCCCATACTTGTATGACTCCCTCAAGGCTATGCACTCTGAGGCAGGAATCGCAATCCTGCAGTCCAGTGGGCTAAAGCCGTAAGTATGAAGATCTCCCCGAGAAAGGACAAAGAGCCATCACCGAGACATGTTCATAGGCGTACAGCAATCTGTCGAGGTGCAGTTATGAAGGGTTTTTTGGAGGACGAAAATAATCAGCGCGGGTTTACGCCACCAATCAGCATCGCATCTACGGTGTCTCGGGCTAGTTATGGCATTATGTTCGAAAGTCGTTTCAGCACACTTAAGCATCTAGAAGAAGATAAGGTATGGAATAAGCATAGGGGTAAATGGTATGCGACCAATCAGATGAAGTGGTACATAAAGCGAGTACGTTCTGCTTCGGAGTTTACATTATCTCAAACCCCATGCTGCTTCGAAATATTGATGAATACAACTAATTGACGGGATATTAGGGGCAAATTGTGTCCAAGATGGAGCCAGTCCGCGCCTTCTGGCATCGGCTCTACGAGAAAGAGGAGTTCCGTGGGACTCTCTCAATTGACCTTTTTCATTGCTTTGACGCGGTGCCGCCAGTCCGGAAAACAATTAGCGTACAGAAATTGGGTACCCTCGATTGCGACCTCGATGTTCGCTACTCAGACCTTCCTATACTTAAGAGTAAGAAAGGGATATTTGTAGGAGACCTGAATTTCGAAATCGAGCTCTTGCCATCAGGTGCCTCAGTACAGTTTGTTCTATATATCGGCGGGAGAAAACAGGGTAGCGAAAAAGTGCATATTAGCTTTGCTTAGGGAGTGACTAAGAGGGTCCTACAGATGTAACAAGCGCTTGTGATCAGGAGATTGAGAGAATATCTATCTTAACAATAACCATGTGACGAACAGTTGTGAGATAGGTTGGCCCCAGAGTGAAGTCGGGTCACAGCGAGGTCGCTGGTAGATCGAAGTGTAGGGGTAAGGGCTTAACATTATTAATTCCTGATTCCTTCCCAACTGGTTGGGGAGGCCTCGGGCCTTCATATAACTTAGTCTCATTTTATGTCCACCCTGGGGGTACCTTCTACTCCCCTGTGACCTAGGTGCCCAAAAACAGTATATACACCGTTGTTTCCATGGCGTGCAGAAAAGCGTTTTGCGTTGCAAATCATGAATGGTATTAAGTATTTTTGAAGCTCTCATCCCATTTTTTTCGTCCAAGTGGGAAACTTACGACTGTACATAGTAAATTGCTTCGCCTCCCCTGCCCCCTTTCTATCCGGTTTATGAATATACATCTATCACGAGAGCCTAAAGTGAAGATGAGAGTTGATACGAGTTTGGCTTTGTTACGATCTCAACCGCGGAGCATATATAAAGTGGCTGCAGACGTTAAGGCACCCAACCTTGATAACGTTCTACTGCTGGTAGTGTTGTGGTATAGTGCTACAGTTATGTTCCGTGACAGGCTTAAGACGGTGTGGCATCATGTTAGTTTCTGTGTGGTTCTAAGTGTCAGTGCTGTGAATAGCTTACATAAAATATGGCTGTGTACAATCGAAATACCGTTCTTGAGAACGTCAAAATAGCTGGTCAAGCAAGACTAACCCTGGTTGAGAGGCCATTTACGTGTCATTATACGTATTTCAACTTATCACGGTTTTATTTTGCGCTCCACTCATTTCATGAAATTAATTAAGACATAAGTAAAGCTATAATATCAGAAGAAGGCAGATACGAACTTCAAAACTTGACAAGCTACATACCTATACATCCATAGGGCGCTTTATAGTTGTCACGGAACGCTACGGAATAACCCTCGGAGACCAGGGGCGGGAAGCACAGGCCCTTGGCCCGTACTACATATACGAGCAGTGCAATCTCTGCCATGTAGATAGAGTCTTTCCCCCTTGTGTAATAACAATAAGTCAATACTGGAACAACCAGCAGTGAGAACTGTGACAATTGTTAACGTACTACAGGTTGGACAGAGCGGTAACGTATTTGACTCACTGTTTGGACTTTGAAGACCATAGGTATTCTAATGGACTCAGTAGCTAGATATAAAGTAGAAATCTAATAGCTTTTTTGAATATTTTATTAAATTGTTATAGAATATGAGTCTAGCGAGTAGTGGATGTTCACGGGCTTGGATAACTTTGGGTTGTGACCTCAACTCGGTGGAGCTTGGCTATCGGATTCCAGATGACATTGGTAGAGCTGAAATGTTTCTATTACGACGGATTGGAGTCGACATTGACGAGGCCGCACCGGCTAGAAACTTCTGGCTACATGCTTTCGTTCGGCTGCTTTCGTTCGGCCAGGTGGGGTGCCCCAGACGAGTGAATAACGTCACCATACCTTCCCGAAGGAGACAAATATGCAGTTAAATTCACGTGTTGCAAATCGCCATGGTGATAGCATCGTTAAAACAAGAAAAACCTAGCCCATACAAGAATTGACAGGTATATAAGTTCTGAGCCACAGTATACCGGGTGATCATACAAACCGTGTACGTTGCAGGGTGAAGACATAACTTCGGGTGTTCTCTAATGCCCAGAGCGGTGTTAAATTGATTGTGTCTTAGCTTGTCGGCAGTAGTTGGAGTCGCTTTTCCAAAGCAAATTGTCACGATTATCGAAGGCCAAAACTGCTTCGTTAGTGTACCATCGGGGAGGTAGCGCCGTGCAATAGAACTTGAGCGTTTTAAATTGTTGTCTTGATGATTAGTTTTTAATAATTAATTTCCCCGTCGTAAAGAGTTTTTCAAACCCCTATAACAACCTGACTTGAGGTGAAACTATGATAATAATATTCGTAGTAGAGCTGAAGTTGTGTTCCTGGAGTTGCCCACCATATATCACATGAAAAGGGTAGAAATCATATAGAAGCAATGCAACAGGCTCTGCAGCCTATCAAACACTATATCACCAGATGAACCATACGTATTTCTCATATTACTTCACACGCCTACCAGGCCAACAATGACGACATAGGGGGCATTCGAAGCTTTCGGTTAGGACGGCTTCGCCGCTGTGGTGCTCTTTAGAAGCTGTTCTAAATTTGTATCACTTTACTCCGTTACGACCCTATACTGTACCCCTTTAAGATAATACAGGCGAAGCATGTCTGTATGTGAACGTTGACATCAATCAATTTATGTGCCAATCAGAGAGGCGCCCACAATGCTTTGTCCGGTGGTTATGTTACTGCCGGATCAATACCCTTGTAATCTTAATGTGAAAAATGCGGAGGTGTGGTACTCGGATTGGATCTTACTACTCGCCTAAACTGAACAAATGAACGTATGACGACACTGGGAATAGCAATAATCAGCGAGCGCCCGATATTGAACAAGTGTTATTCGGCATGTTTGCCGGGATATGGCAAGGTGGAATCTGAGCAGTACATATGCATTGCTTGGTACCTCAGATGGTCGCCTTCTACCCTCTCAGCATTACCATCGTCAAAGATCTACATTGTCGTTCACAACAATGAAGTCCGTCCTCTTCGCCGTTGCTCTCGCCGGGCTTTCCGAGGCTGCCCTTCGATTTGCCTGTGTAAGTAATTCCCAGCGCCGTTGCTTTTTCATTCTCGCCAATTCATAGACAAAAACAGTTTTGTTTTCCTTTCAGGCTCTGTGCTAGGCGTTTCCCGTATTCACCAGACAAACTTACCTATCTCGCTCAAAATGGATATTACTAACCGCTAAGATTACAGTCTACTCTGAGCATTCAGCGGCTCGACCCTGTTGTCGAACCTGGTAGTATTCCGTCAGCCCATCTCCACCAGATCGTAGGTGGAAATGCTTTCAATGCATCAATGCAGCCTGAGGATGGAGATCCTGCCCAGAAAGCAACTTGTACGACATGCACGTTCGCGGAGGACTTTTCCAATTGTGAGTAACTGTCAAAGTCGTTTTCTACTTGGTGCCAAGATAGTGTCTAGAAGCTTCTGAAATCTTCCAAAATCACGCTTAAGATGGCAATAACTGACTACAAGTGTTTTAGATTGGACGGCTGTCATGTTCGTAAGTTTTTATCCATTTTTATTCACCGCTCGCATGGTTATTTCAAGATGCGGGCTCTTTATAGGGTTTAAGTCATATTCTAGAAGTATTCCGTGATTCAGAAACACTTCCAAATCAAGCTGACCCCAAGTCTCGCAGTACAAGCACCAGAACGGATCGTACCAGCGTGTTCCCATAATGGCGAACGATGCTCTGCCTCCTGGAGTCAATGGCGGCATGACAATTTATTACACACAACAGGATTTCTTCTCCAATGGAAACCAGAAGATCACGAGCTTTCCCAAAGTAAGTAGCGTACCTATCCTGTGGGTTACCGAGGATCTAGAATATTGATGACTGTAGGGTTTTAGGATGACGGCGGGCAAGGTCACCGCTAGCTCCAAGTACAGCAAAGGATTGAAATTTGTGTGCCTGCAAAACAAGTCCACGCGATTCCCCGAGCTGGATGAATTCCCCACCCAGAAATGTGTTGGCGGTATCATGACAGTCCACCACTTCCCAGCGTTAGTCCTCGCCTCACACGGGTTTGCACTAACCTTTACTGACTGTTCCCAGATGCTGGGATGGCAAGAACCTCGACAGTCCCGACCATCAGTCCCACATGTATAACACAGTGAATGATGCCTTCGTCAACTCTGGAGCTTGCCCAGCATCGCATCCCGGTACGCCACCCTTTTACTTGCCTGTCAAGTTTTTTTGAGTATTCTCAGATCAAGGATGCTAACTCTTTATACCATAGTTCGTGTCCCGCAAGTCACATACGAGACGCTGTGGGACACGGCCCAGTTCAACAACCTGCCATGGCCCACTGACGGGTCACAGCCCTTCGTTCTGAGCTACGGCGATGAAAAGGTACGTACCTCCCACCTAGCATAAATGTATTCGGCATTCCCGTCTCACTTACTTGCACCCACCCTGTAACCACAAAGACTTCGCCGTGGCTGACGGAGTCCTATGCAAATATATTCACCGTAACTGACGGAGTCCTGGGACTAGGGCTTCGGAACGCACGCAGATTACATGTTCGGATGGAAAGATGATGCTCTTCAGCGTGCGATGGATTCCAGTTGCATGTTCAATGCCTGCGAGAATGGAAATCCTCTTAAGTCACAGCAACCCGCACAGATGAATGCTTGCACAGTTAAGCCTACGGTTGACGAGAATATCAACGGCTGTAAGTTATCTTCTTCACTGCGCCAGAATTATACTCATAGATTCAATTATATAGGGCTATCCACTCTTCCCGGGATGAGCATGTAAGAAACTCGATGAACCGATAAACAATCAAGCCCACTGCAAGGCTCGTTACACACTAGTGGCAAGGGTTTCGGTGTTCCGATAGCAGCTGCAGTGATGGAAACGGGATAGATACTGTTTAGGAAAAACTTATATACTAGAGCTATTACACCCAGTAGATGTCCCCATGCCGCCAGTAAACATAGCCGTAGATAACTTTTTAGACCGGTCATAAATGTAAATAATGCACACGCATGTACTTGTGGAGGACCTAAATAACGACGACAATAATGCCCCTACATTTGATATTTCATACAATACTTTCATAAGATGAAGATATAATTACCATAGCAATCTTCGGAATTGCGAATCTGGCTATGGTCTTGTATGAAGTTGTTGGCAACGGAAGAGAGCAGCGAAGAAGTCTCCGATTAAAACCATTGATGCGATCCGTCATTCTGGCTTTTGATGGTTGTCGATATCATCTAGGGTCTCAAGAATATTGCTAGCTATACGAACGCGATAACTGCAAAGCCGGCCCGGGGCGCATCATTACCCATCTTTGCCGCTACCGACGTGGGTGTTGTTATGAACTTGACCATTCCTCCCAAGCTCTTGTTACGCTAGAATCAACGCAAGCGCATGCAATACAGAGCGTGTCAGCCCAGAGCCGTCTACAGTCCACTGCGGCGTGGACCTGGACTAGAGGTTGGCAAAACCAAGCGCACTGGACGCCAGCCACGAGCAGTATTAGATAATGTGAAGAGTATGGATACTTTTATTTGACTGGTGTTGACATTTATACCTTTGCCCATAGATGGTGACTTCTGTAACAAGGGTGTGTAAGAATATTCGCATTGCTAGTAATCATCTATGGAGTCAAGGGTGCCGTGAAAGCCTTAACCCCTTTTTGGTCTACGTGAGAGACCTACAACTTATATGTCCGAATAATCTTACTTGCCTTTGCCTATCTCGATCTCGTATACCGGTCTTGCTTTCGTAAAGGTGTTATAGGAGATCAGGAGAATAGAGAGGAGCTGAAAGCTAAAAGTCTCACACGACTACATTATTCATGACTTGCTGTTTCGAACATATCACAACGCTAACCTAGCTAGTTACCCACAGTGCTACATTAGTATGATTCCTGATTACCCCCCACGCCCCTTTTATACTTTAAGATAGTAGGATTTTGTAATGTGCATAACACAGGTGATTGGCCAGGCACCGACTGTACTATGAGGGCCAGCGAATAATCTGTAGAATGGTGTAAGTGTGAATTATCTCGAACTACGCTATAATGGGGTGATGAATCAGGAGCTAAAATGTGACTTATAAAAGGAGAAGCTCAAAACCACCAGAGCGGTGCCAGAATCTCTGTTTACTTGAGGTAGGTGTCACACGGCAAGGACCGCCATGACCCGTCACGACCTGTCAAGACCTGTCAAGCCATATGTCTCAGCCTTGAGCCAGCTATTGGTCGGCGACTATCACAGCCTCTGCAATGAAGCCTAGAATCGGAGCCCGACAAGAGGGGTAATGGAAAATATCTGCCAAGGACCTGTGCATAAATAGAGGGATAGAAACGAGGTTGCATTGGGAACCAGAAGGAGAAAAACAATGGACCCCTTTATACCCAAAGAGAATTATTAGTTGAATATGAACCCTTGTTCCAAGCCCTTGTCATAGTAGGCAATAGATACTTGTTGCGCGAAGGTCTCTAAAACTTCTTCATGGACGATCCGACTATATACAGGACTCTTTGTCGGTGTTTTGTGACGGTCTGCCCCGGCGAAGACTCTGTGTCGTAATGAAGGTGTGGGCAGACTCCTTGGTCGTGTGGCCGAAAATGTAACTTGCATTGTGAGAAAACAAACCACTTGAAAAGTAACGGGCGCAACATGTGCGGCTACTGCTAGGCACACGTCGGTAGGCAACATACTCAGTCGATAATAAGTAAATGTCAAATACTCGAGAACACAGGGAAAAGGCTAGTCAGGAAGGTAAGTAGGTAGAGCCATTCAATACAGCTGCCAGAGCTATTGGATGAAGTCGCCTATTAGAGCTGTGACGCGAGAGTAAATGGGCTGACCGCGCACCCAATACGTATGTATAAATCAACATAGCTTACTTGAGTACTTAACTTACGGGGCTATCATGGCGATACAACGGATAAAGGGATCACGCAACATCAAGACTACTATCATTTCGCCAATCTCTTTACGTTTTACAATAAACGGTCTCCAAAGCAGAGCTAGAGCACTAAAATCATGTCTAGAAAACAAGCGGATAATGTGGCCCTGACATGAAATATGATAGGGCCACATGGTCTCCAGCGCAACGAGCGATACATGTTCCCTCGGCCGGTCAGTGAATGTAGTGAATTGGCCTCGCGGCTAAGAGATTGCACTGCTACTCGCGCATGGAGTGACAGGCCTACCCATACATTTCCGCGTACTACAGACACCTACAGTAAAGAATAGAAGGGAAGCTGTTGGCGGAACCCCAAGCCCACGTCGCAGCCCGCGCAAGCTATGCGACGGGTAGACTAGCGAGACAAGACCGCGCCCAAGGTACTGTAGAGAGACTATGTGGCTAAACATATTTGTTCCACCTTGTCTAAGGTAGAGGTACTACCTTTGTAAGGACCTATCAAAGAAGTTTAATTCGGTAAGGTACTTGGCACACGATTGGCTCATTTTGCCGTTCTTGACTCCTTTTTTTGTTCCACGGCCCTTTCTTTCAACCTTAACGCTAATCCTTTTTTGTTTCATTAAAACTAATAAAGGCCCTTTGAGCGGTAATTAAACTACCTTTTTTTCCTGCTATAGTAGTGCAAATAAACTAAATAAAGGGGGAATTATAAAGCATATTGCCTTTTTAACAAGAACGTGACAAAAGCAATCAGGTTAGGTAAAACAGTAATAGTCTTGATAGTAGGTAACGTATAGGACCAAAAGGCTTGTAGAAAGAGAGAGAGAGAAGTGCGATGCGCATCCGAGTGTAATACATGTAAGCGTATAGGTTGGTTCTGGTAGCCTGCAGTACCCCGGGGCTATTCATGACAAAGAACCAAAACTGTTAAGGCTAGTGCTGCCAATCTTAATTCTTTGCAATTAGCACTCTCCACCCCTTAGTATAGCCATTGTTCTATACTGGATTTATTTTCCAAAGCGACCGATTTCTGTACGGCTATGTCCTAAATATAATCGCTTCAATAAAGATTTACCCTAGGTATAAATTATTAGATGCTTTAAAGAAATAACAAAAATAAATCTATAAACACGCCCATCTAAATCAACAGGAAGACGTACAAATCTCACATCACACTTAATTAGGGAGAAAAAAAAACCCAGCAACTTCCAAACGTCGCTTACCATGGATTCACCTTCCGGGAACGAGAGTGGCGCAACAACAGCCAATATGAAAAATATAAGGGAGATCGAGGACCTTGAGATTCACATATCACAAGAAGGCGAACGAGATAAGGTGTACTACTGCAATTCTTTTATGAACTCTCAGCCACAGCCTAAAATTATTGTTGCCTCTGACTTCGACTATGAGAGATTCCGTAAGACATTATACGATGATCTCCGAATTCCCATAGACGCTACACTCTATACGCCCCAAAGCTCTGGCGTGGTGAACATCGACAACAAAAGCAGTTGCATTATAGCCTTGACGCAAATTCAAGGGTCAAATTCAATCAATATCGACACCTCTTCGCAAGAGCTTATCTTACGCCTAAATCATAAGCCAGTAGCAAGACCACTAACTCCAAGAGGCAGTAAAACGAAGACTGAGGGTGTAGCGCCGACTACTCCGCCTAACCCTAACACACAGCAAAAAGCTAGCGCTGGTCCCAAAACCGCAGACAGCCCTGGCGATAAGTCGGATGGCGAGTTGAAAGATATCCCAGACGACGAATCGGAAGATGAATACGATGATAAAACTGGGAATTACAATGATATCATGAAACACTTCTCCTTCGACTGGCCAGGCGTGGACGATCAAACTTGGGCGGACGTTTGCCGCTTTTTCTCCTGCGAACGAGATGCGACCGGAATTAGAGTCGAAGGCATACAAGTTGCTATTGAGCCGTATCAAGCCCTTGCCATCTATAAGGCTCTTATACAATCAGCAACCATACATGGTTCTTTTATAATAGGCGACGATGTTGGGTTAGGCAAAACGGGCATGGCATTATGCTTGGCCACCATCTTATTTCTGCTTCATCAGGTGCATACAGAGGTGGTAAATGAACGGAAAAACCCCCCCAAAACTGGAGCGAAACATCTGGCCTATCGCGGTAGTCTAGGTCTGGCTTGTCCAAGTCGAAGGGATGGAAAACTTCAATGCCCTTGCGAACGTGGTTCTGTCGCAGAAGATATAGTCAGAAATACACAGGATTTCCCGACTCTCATAATTACTCTCCCCGGCCTAATCCCAACATTTGTTGGGGAGGCAGAAAAATGGATAGACTCGAGCCCCAGTTCACCGGCATCACCGGTTACAGTTCATGTCGCTCATTCCTCCTATAGCGGCTCGGACAATTTTTTTGGTATGGACAAGGTAAGTTTAATTGAGTCAGAACGCGGCGAAGACGGTGTCGAGCCGCCTGTTGGTGGGGGTTTACAGCATATTGTGATAATGAGCCGAAACGGTGTAAAAGAATTCGTCGAAAAATTCAAGAGGGGGGATTTCTACGCCATTAACCCTTCTTATATTTTCCTCGACGAATTTCACTACTACAGAGGAGACAGAAGGAGAGTGACAGAGCCATTCCAAATGCTGGAAATCATAGGTACAAGACGCAAATCTATATCAACTGCTGTTGGATTGTCCGGCTCTGCACGAGCTGACTGTGCCTATTGGCGACCATTCATTCGCCACACCTTCAATGTCCAACCAGATTTCGGGAGCTTCCCCGAGCTTAAGTACACCGTTGCTGGCTTAAATAATGTTGGTGACTTCGATAAGTATGAAACATCGTGGAGGAACCTTGTTAACAGTCTCAACGATACAACATTACAGGGGAATAGACTACAGGTGCGTAACGACAGGCGGGACGAACTATTTCAATTCTTGAGGAATTTCATTCCTATTATGATGATATCTCGCCAAAGGGGGGACACGTTCCGGGGCGTAACTATTCTCAAGAAAGAACGTCCACTACTTATTAGATGCGATACGCAGATGGGTGTCATACGGGACACCTTCAGCACTCTAATCTCGCAGGTTAAGACCTTGGTCGAACAAGAATACAACCTAGCGCTTGTCCGATGGATAAGTAATAACCGGCAGGGTGAGAAGCCCATTAAAAGAGCGATTGCGCAAAAGAGGCTTCAACTCGCATCCGACCGGCCCAGGCGTAAGGCACAGTTAATGGTACCCCAGTTAATATTACGAGCCTCAACTTTCCCTGCAACGGCACAGCTGGTTCACGACAAGGCCGTAAATTACGAAGCCATACTTGGGAGAAACGTTATTCCAATAGCCAAAAGGATCAGCCACATTCTTGCGCCGAAGGAAATCGATGAGGAGGCCAAGATGGAAGTACTTGATATATTCAAGTCATCCACCTGGTGGGAACATAGAGATCTCCTCCACGAACAGTCGCCCAAGATAAAGGAAGTAGAGCGCCAAATCGACAACTTGATAGACATATCCTCCAAGGAAATAGATGACCCCTCCCTAGCCAGCCTAGGACAACCGCCAAGCGATTTCACTACCATTCGCCATCTCCTTTTATATGCCGATTATCCACTGTCTGCTTTCTTAATGTTAATGGTACTTTTCCCCAAGTACTGTGACAGAAATGTAGTTTTCTTGTACGCTCATAGTGGCGTGGACGTTAGTGATAGGCAAAAGTATGTCAACTATATACAGCAAGATTGCAAGCAAGGCGATCCCATCAAGATACTTATATCGACGATCAGCATTATCGGTCATGGTTATAACATTTTCAGGGCTAACACCGTGATCATAACGGAAATTCCAAGTAGCTCGGACAAGCAGAACCAGGCTTTCGGAAGGGTTGATCGGAGAGGGCAGGTCATGAGCCTGAACCTGATACAATTGCATGATGGACTCAACTTGCTCGAACAGGTCCGACGAATCCGTAATGCGAACCAAGACCAGCTATCTGGGGTTGGGCATGACAACGACTCCAGCTACCCACTGGCTGACTTGGTTCTTGACGAAGGGGACGAAGGGGAAGTCGACGACGAACAGGTCCAGGGTAGCCAAATAAACGGTGAACTGATCACCCTCTACCATGACCGGGCGGCAGACGATGCAGCACACCAAGCCTTCCCCAACGCGAGGTTCAAGCGGATTATTACCCCCGGGACGAATGATATGTGTGGCGCATATGCTGTCATAGGCTCAATCCTGAGACAGTTCGACCAGGCAGACGTACCGGCCCCAGAGTTCGACGACCTGGTGAACGCTATATATGGGGCGCAGTCGGAATTTGATTACGGAGAATACAGAAATTTTAGCGCAGACGAGGTACAGGCCGGGCTACGGCGATGGGCTGAACAGGAGGATATTCCCAGAGACTTCCGCCTCGGTTACATCCGACCCTCTGGACAAGACAACGAGGCCATCTTGTTGGATGCGCCGAATGTAATCCCAGGGCGAAGAAGAGTTGTTGTTTGGGTCTACCTGCGCACTACTGGGGAAGCCGGTCACTTTGAAAGCGTTGAAAGAGTCAACTAACGTGTAGAACCGGGTAGCTATATTCGAAATCCAAGTTGGAAATAGGGAGGCCGAACCGGCCAGTCAAGTGTGTTTTTGCAGAAGAGGCGGTCAGGACGGGCGTGATGAAGCTTTCGAGCAAGAGATTGAATTTGATGACGGCCTTTTACAATTGATTTATACTAGTAAACCCAAAATTTTCATATAATAACTTTTCTAGATTCCAAATTTCATCTTTACCTATTATGCCATGCCTATTCTACCTTCATTCATCATGCCAAACAAAATAATGAAGTGCCGGTACTGACCTTCAAGCTATAGTATTGAGTACAGTGTTGTATTTCGATGTAATTCAGTCCATGTAAGTAAAGCTATGACGCATCCTGTAGTATTATTTACTTAGCTACACCTAAACCACTTATACGGTCATTTACTACGGCTAATACGATACTTAATCAGCCAAGGATAGAGATTTCATGTTTCGCTGACAATATCAGTGTCTTTCTTCGCTATCGCATAAAATATATTAAGTACGGGAGATGGTTGTAGAGAGACTCTCACGGTTGTGACCTGACCTCTGCTTGTAATGGCTAATAATCCAGGGTCGAGTACCAGCCATGTTTTCTGGGTGCTTTGTGCATTCCCTCTCCACCTTTTTCTTTCTTCCTCCTTTTTCTTTATGTTTTTGTGCCTCTATTTTAGCAAGAAGGCGGTTGCATCAAGACACCCTTTATTTCCTACGTACAAGCGTAACAATATTTCACTGAAAGAATTTGCTGGCGCGTACTAGCACTAAATTCAATCCACATTATACTGGTCAAAATAGCGTATCTACCTACTCAACTAAGGCGCCCCATTGGCGCCATTCATCCCCTTTGTGCAGCAGCCACCACTGCCATTGGTAAAGGCCAGCTTACTCATCTTGTCCGTGGTGTCGGCGACCCCCACGCCGTTGGCAGCGACCTGGCTGGGGGTGCTGCAGAAGCTGGGCGGGACGTCCATGACAGGGTTGTTAGAGAAGAAATTTCGCGGTCGCAGCAGCAGCGTGATTGGTTCGACCGGCATTACGGGGAAGTCTTCGGGCGCCGGAATGTGAGTTACGCCGAAGGTGTGCCACAGCACGACGTCTGTGTTGTCAATGGACTCGCTGCCGTCGCCCATCCACTCCGGCAGCCCGAGCGATGGCTCGCCCGATGTCTGGGGTACGTGCCTACCCGCTGGCCAGAGCTGATCATCTCGGTCTGTTCCGCAGTTAGAGAGTTTGCTACAGGCCTTTTAGGCATGGAATAGTCACGCCCTCTTACATTTGGTGACGTGGACCGTATGTCTGGCGAATCCGGCGCGTTTCCACACCAGGGAGCCTTCCTTGGGGAGTAATTTGGCAACCTCTCGACTAACAAGCTTGTAACTTGCGGGCTTCCCACTGTATGGGTGCAATTTATTTGTGTTGCAGATATCCCAAGTGCGGCTCGTAGACCCATCGTAACCGGTGGCTGATTCGCCGACCGTAGAGAATTTGGTGCGCTTGGCCGAAAAAGCGTTTCCGTAGTAGTTCTCCGGGCTTCCGAGTGGAGCATCCGAGGCAACGGCATCAGCCATAAATACTGTATTGTTAGGCCCGTCTACGTTGGCATCGATACGTAAGCAGAAGAGGTGTTGGTGGTTGTGAGCATTGACACCTTCATGAAGCGATTAGCTAATCAGATTCAGGGGCACATACAGGGTAGCTCAGCTCAGACTTTGGTCGTACCAGGATATACTTGGGTTCCCCACCCATGCGTGTCCTCATTCGGATCCATGGCATATGTGTTCAGAATGCCGGTAAGTTTGATCTCGGGTTGAATCGTCCCATCTTGCTATAACTAGTGTCATTAAACGGCGCATGATAGCAGCCTTCAGGACGGTAACATACATGGAAAATCCACTTTCGAAAGTCAGCACTCAATCAAGCAAACAACGTTGATGGTGACTTACCTGAATGGCATATTCATAGTTGGCAGCAGTAAAGATCTGCTGGATTATCAACTTTCTTGCTCTTGTCACAATGACAGATTCATCTCTGAAGTCAGTGTGCTTGAACAATATTCCACTATCTTCCTCGTGAATACAGACTGCAGTATCCACCATTAGCGCCCGTTCTCTCGGTACAGTAATTCCTACAGAAACACAAGTAATACTCACTAGCATTCTTGATTGTCCGAATTTTGCCGGCCCTAGTAGGAAATTCGGCATCTAGATAGTGAATTGAACCTTTGCAGTCGCAGCCCAGCGTCAAGCTATTCGTCATATACCCGGCGCCATACTCTCCGAGATCGAATGCGTGTTTCCGTTGGTGAGGGTGCTCGGGATTTCCGCTGCTCTGAAGTCAGTGCCATTCCAGGTAGGGGGATAATCCTTCATGGTCAAACTTACTATGGTACCACCATTTCGGCCAGGGACAGCCGGTAGAAGATCGGACGTACGTTGCCCTTATCATTGAACGTGATGTTGTTCAGGATGATACCTTCCCTATAGTTGAATCCAATGTGGAACTTCCAGTTCTGCCACTCGATCTCTCTGCCAGTCATCTTGAAAGACACACCTTCTGGCTGTGTGATATTTATCGGCTTGAGGTTATTTCTGTACCCCCCAGCCCTTTCCACGCCAGCAGGATGATAATTGATAGCTTGCGTCTTGCCGAGTGGTCTCCTAACCTTGGGGATATCGATAGCAATGATCTCTCTCTTCTCTGCGTCGTATATCGGGCAGAAGTCCAGAGGATATTGGTATTGGCAATCGTCCACGTGAGGTCGGTAATACATCAAAGCCTGCTGGAGACGGACTTTGTTGCCATGTCGATCATCGTAGCCAATGGTCCACGGGTCGCAGTAGACCTTGTCCATGTTCTCCTTAGGAATACCACTGATTTCACACTGTTCGACGACCTTTGCGTCTTTGCGACAGACATGCTCGACCGCCATCAATTCCTCCATCGTGATCTGGGCCTATTTAGCACTCTTCCAATGACACGGAATCGAGAGGGGACACACGATCGGCTGTAGCCCATCCAATAGCTCCCACTTCGTGATTGAACCCAACGCGATATCTACGAGTCCATCGTAGACCTTGCCCCCGGGCGCAATCACCACGACATCCGCGATTCTGGCTGGCCGTGGAGCGGAGGGATTCTCAAGCCACCTGGTCAACTCGGCCTTGCGCGGCTCATGAAGAGAGACGACATTGAAGAAGAGCTCCCCATGAGCCTTCTTGACAATACCGATGACGAATTGAATCTCATCCTTGGAGAGGGGATCCAGTGGGTGAGGGAGAAGATCTGGTGATGGAGCAACCATGTTGACGTAGGGATTCGTTGGATCGTGACTTGAAAGAGACGGTATCACACAAATAAGAAGGCAGTAGATAAGCTTTATATCATCGGTATTTATATGTAACTTTTCATAGGGATAACCGTTGAGATCCGGCCCCGGGGCCTGTCAATGTCAGCTGGACCTGAGATACTCATGAGACGACGACGGAGAACACTACGGAGAAGGATGTCGTGCATCTGAACTACCAATTACTCTTCAGATTATGCAATGCCAACATGATAAGAACACCCTGCTCGCACCCCCCATCCCAGGTACCTCTCCTCAGTGCTCTGGGCCGAATCTTGGTATCTGGTCCCTCACTGATAAGTGTAGGGCCGTCATAGGTAGCAGATCAGACCTGCGGGGCATGAGATAGAAGAAACTATAGGCCCACTGCAGCCCCAGGACCCGCGTCCTTCGGGACTAGGATCTTGAATACTTACTATGTACACTACTATCACAAGCGTTGCCCCGCTCGGATGCATCCACGTGCTATTGCGGGGTCGCATGGGCTTCCCGAAACCGGCTCCTGATTCCGATTTTTGGTGGTTGTGCATTTTAGACCATTTCAAGGTAGGTACATGGCTGCGTGCATTTGTTGCTATCTATATCCCGAGTTGGGTACAGCCCCAGGCGAAACGGTACAGCCTCACTTCAGAAGATATGATCCATTCCGCATGGTGGATGTCAGCTGCATCGTATCTGCCCATCAATAGGTGACTTATCGATGAAGACTACTGTATGTCCCGATAGACTTTTCGGCCTTTATTATCGGTTATACTAAGACGAGGGAACTAGAAATCTCGATACATGAGCGACCATGACTGGTTGTGATGAATCATATCAGCGCGTCATCTGCGAATACACATCCATGTACAGTAGCTGATCCTAGGTGGGCACATAGGCTGAAAGAAACTAAGCCTATGGATTGTTATTAGTGTTTTCTGTCTCGCGTTATCTTCCTTACAGTATGTAGTTCATGCAATGAATCTGTGTCCCCCCATATGGTGCTATATCTATACTCTATTAGTACAGGCAATCAGTCCTATTGTTAGGAAATCCCCCCGCAGAGAGCTTAGAACATTTTCATCTACACAATATCATACTATACAACACAAGACTATCGGATGGGTAGAAGTGCTTAATTCTCCACCTGCCAACTTTCCAACTCTAGCTAGTGATCTTATAGGCCAACCGCCTAAAAACATGTCTAAGTGTCTCTGTATACAATGCCTTGGGCGGTAAGAGAAGACGAGGCAGGCACATCATAATAAACGAGAAGCTTCTGTATATTGTGCTAAGTTTCCTACCATACGAGATTGAGGCATTCTAAGTACATAGGTATGTAGGAAGTTGCAAGGACTGTGCGAGAGAAACAATTCCGCAGACAAACACTGTATTGGGCTACCTGTTAGGCCAGTGGAGTACTTACCGGGGTACTCCCACCAGCCTTATCCGCGTCATTGCAGCCTTATCGCGTCACAGTGCAGCAATCCCCAACACCACGCCAAAGATCACACGAGAGTACTGCAACACGACCCCCACAACCACACACTCCGTTCTGTCACCCCGGGGTACCGTTGTCACAGCATCCAACGATTACGCATGCAATTACAAAGTAATCGCTAACTCGGCTTTGCAAGCAGACCTCCCGTCGTCTCCTACACCATCGGGTGGTCGACCCCTTCTCAGACGATGCCCCGATAACCACAAATCCAAGCCTCGCAAGTGGTCGCTTCGACGTCGCCTCTCTCACCATGTCGGCCAACGCGAGCTCGCTGTCCGAGTACCTGGAGCAGCTGCCGGGCACCACTTTCCGCCGACTATACCAGCAGCCCTCCACTGCGTTTGCCATCTTCCGGCGCATGCTCCCGAATCTGGGTAAAGCCTCCTCTAGCTCTCCCCAGCTCCCTTGCTTTCAACACAGCCAGCAACATGTGGCCCCCCGCACACCGCACACTGGCCAGGCTGACGTCGTCATCCCACAGCTAAGACGATCGTCATGGCAATCTTGTACATGCCGACGCCGTTCCTCCTCTCCGACCTCGAGATCTGGGTCAAACCAAGCGCCAAGCGAGAGAAAGACCAGGCCATCTCCGTCTTGCGGTCCCTCCATATCGTGCAGCGAGACGCCTCGCCCACCATCTCCCTCACGCCTAACTTTCGTAACAGCTTACGGTTAGTCCTCGAGGGCGGCGGCGACCACAATTCCTTCGGTGTGCCTTCGACGCAGCCCGTCCCCTCCGACATCGATCTGAATTTTCTAGACCGCTACGCTCAGAAGAAATGGGACGACATCCTGCATTTCGTGGTCAACTCGGTCGGCTTCAGCAGCGGGCCGGGCGACCGCAGCTCAAACGGGCCTAAGCAGTCCGTAAAGGACCTCATGATTCGTGGCCATCTCGTGGAACGGCGCGGCGGTAGTGGCATCAACATTACGCAAGCTGGGTTTACCTTTCTGCTGCAAGAAGCGAACGCGCAAGTCTGGACACTTCTCCTCCTCTGGCTGGAGTCCGCCGACGCTGTTGCCTCGGCAAAGGGCGCCGACGAAGCCTTGCGCGAAGGCCTCGACAGCGTCGACATGCTGTCCTTCTTCTTCCTACTCGCCTCCCTAGAACTAGGACGGGCGTACGATACGGACGCGCTGACAGAGGCCCGCCGCAACATGTTGCCGAACCTAGTGGACTTCGGCCTTGTCTACGTGCCGCCGGCCAACGCGCGGCAGTTCTTCCCCACACGCCTCGCGACCACGTTGACGAGCAGCGAAACAACGCTCCGTAGCGTGAGCGCCGGCTTCGCAGCAGCAGGGAACCCGACTTCCTCCGCAGCCGAAGGCATCGGAAACGCAAACGTCGCAGGGGTCGGGGACTCAGGCCAAGACAAGAGCGCCATCATCCTTGAGACGAATTTCCGCATGTACGCATACGTGAACTCGCCGCTCCAGATCGCGGTGTTGGCGCTGTTCGCGGACCTCAAGTACCGCTTCCGGGGGCTGGTATCGGGCGTGCTGACGCGGAACTCGATCCGGCGGGCCGTGGACATGGGCATCACGTCGGACCAGATCGTGTCGTACCTGGCGACGCACGCGCACGAGCAGATGCACCGCGTGGCCGCGTCGACCCAGAAGCCCGTGCTACCCCCCGTCGTCGTCGACCAGATCCGTCTCTGGCAACTCGACACAGAGCGCATGCTCACCACCTCAGGCTTCCTCTTCAAGGATTTCGACGACTACAAGGAGTACAACGAGATCTGCAACTTCGCCGACGACATTGGCGTCGTCGCCTGGCGCAACGACCGCAAGGGCATGTTCTTCGCCTCCAAGGTCGACCAGATCAAGGACTTTATGCGCACGAGGAAGAAGGCGAACGAGTCAAAATAGTAATGGAGAAGAAAAGAGAAGACAAGAGACGAACACCCGCGCCTCGGCGACCGAATAAATCATCAGCTTGTTTTCGGTTTCATTAGCATTAGATAAACAGAAGACTGCGGTTAACAAAACGTTAGAACGATGAACGACTTCCCTATTAAAGGGATCAAGTAGAGAAGATAGAAAACGGACTGGGACCAAAAACAACGATGGATCGGCGTTTCGGACATGGCCCTATCTGGATGGATGGATGGATAGATAGCATTGGCTTTCGGAAAGGGGGCCACGTTTATTGTATTTGAGCTTACAATGCTCTCTGTACCACAAGAATAGGAGAGCAAGCAAGTAATAGAATAGAAGATTTTCAATGACACTGTGCTACAATTCTGGATAGTTGATTGATGCGAATTTTGTGCTGTCTTAGTGCCCATCTGTAATATACATACTTTTTCGACACTTCAGTTCTTCCAGATAGACATCAAGTTTGCGCTCGCACCAGGCTTAACTACCTCCTACCTTGAATGCTTTACTTGATTGTACAACTAACCCCTGTCGTGTTCCCATTCCGTATCTCATGCCTATTTGAAGACACATCGTCTTCAATCACCCCGTCAACATATCTATATATACATGCAGTCCCAACTTTTCTCTCGCGCCTAAGCCCTATTTGAGAAGTTCCAATGTGGGTTATTTACATCCCCAAACTGTCTTTCCTCGAATGGCCGCGACCACTCCCAATAAGCAGGCGGCCAACCCACGTGAGCTCCTTCGTCCTCCCATGCATCGTGCCGCCCTCGGGAAGGACTACAACACTCGGAGGTCAGTTTTTATCATTTGTCGTCATTTTCTATGAGTGCAGCGTTTCGGAATCTTGTGATCCCGGTCCGAAGAAAATTGTACCAGACACAAGATAGATAGATAGATAGATAGATAGATAGATAGATAGATAGATAGATAGATAGATAGATAGATAGATAGATAGATAGATAGATAGATAGATAGACAGACGATGCCGCCGGGAAGAAATTTACTTACGGTGCTCCTTCCCCATGCACCGCGCGTAGCTCTGCTGCCAATTCTTCAGGCTACAGCGCGCCTCGCTCGTCGCACAAAGCGCGTCCAGATGCGAGAAGATGCGTCGGGCGCGGGCGTCCTCGTCGACGAGCAGCGTGGGCGTCTCAGACGACGATTGGGCCGGAACGGACCCAGCCGTCGAGTGCGAGATCTTGGGAGCAGCGGCGTCAACCCGGGGCTTCTGCTTGGGCTTTGGCGGTTGTTGCTGGGACTTGCAGGGGCTCGTGGACTTGGTGGTCAGATGCATGGGCTTTGCGGCGGGTATGATGCAACTCATAGTTGCCGAGGATGCTAGGCTGGGCTGCACCACGGGGACCAGGGAGTGCTCGGCGTGCGCGTGGACCAGCATCGTCAGGTTGTCGGGCATCAGCGTCTCGGATTGGAAACGGTCCTGCAGCGCCATGAAGCGGCCCGCCCAGTACGCCGAGCTCTGCGCCGTGTAGATCTGGCGACGCCTGGTGGTCTCGACCCCGGGGTTCAGCAGTGCTTGTGACGAGGTTGACGATGCAGATTGCGGATTCAAGTAGGGTGTTTTGTCTTTGCGAACTGTGCCCTTAGATGACGTCGAGGTGCGTCTTGAATCGCTGCCTGTGAGCTGGCCCAAGGATGTGCGGGATAATGACGCTGTCAAGTTGGAAAATACGTTGAACGTTCGCGATCTGGGTATGCCGGGATGAGGCTTCGCCTTTTTCTTGGGGGACGTGGGTTTAGGGACCAGTCTCGGTGTTGGGTGCTCAGATGTGCTCTGCTTAGTCGTTGTGATATTAGCCATTGAAATGCTAGGCGGGGTGTTCTCTTCATTACGGCCAGATAGAGCTCTCGTATTGATGCGAGTTGTTGCCATAGATGACTTAGGCGAGGGTGCTCTGTATTTTGCGGCCGGCATAGGAAGGTTGCTATAAGTATGTGAGGTCTTCAGTGCTCTATCTGTTGTAAAGCTGTCCGTATTTCGACGAGACCGTGGTGAAGGCAAAGCTGAAGATTGGTTAACGGGGTGACTAGTCAGAGGGCCCGGATGATTCATCGTGGTTGAAGCTGTGACGGGATAACATGCAATGGTTGGGTGTCCTGACAGAGGACAGTCCGTAGAGAAACTAGCAGAAATCTTACGAGTCGATGTCGGCGCAGATGGATCTTGGGAACTGCGAGCGGGTGTGAAAGGGGCAGCTTGCGTTGGTGCGTTTCGCACGCTGTGGTCGAGAGCCGCAGTGTTCACATTCTGCATAGGTATCTTGGAGAAGGGAATGCCTCGATACCAGTAGCTGGGGACACTGGGGACGGCGCGCGAGACATTTTCTCCTGCCGCGCTTCCGTTCTTTGCGCCTCGGGCATGGCCGCGTCGAGACATCAGGACGACTTGAATATGACGATGACGCGTAGGACAAGGGCAAAACAGCAGAGCATGCAGAGTTTGACGATGATGCAAAACAACTTGAATGATCTTGCAGCGTGAAGCAAGCTAATACTCGTGAAGGTCCTCGAGCACTCCAGCCACAAGAGGACAGCAGTCCAGATGGCCTCGCCAATGACACAGATGGTGGTCGACAGCGTTTCTGCCAGTGTCCCGTCGTCTACCTGGTTGGGTAGGGCGAAGACAATGGAACTCCGAGGCCCCGTGTAGCTCATGGCAAAGGCTGAGGAGCTGCAAGTTACGTAGTGGTATGGATAGGAGCTCGGGGTGAATTAGGCAGTTCGGGTTGCTATGGCCGTGAATGAGGAAGATGGGGTCTCAAGCAAAGCAAACTTGGTATATTGTGGTAAGAGCAAGAGATGCGTTGCTGGGCTGCCGTGCTGTTGTTTGGGCTGTTTATGTTTATTGCTCGGTTGCGTGGTGGACAGGCGACTTGGAGAGAACCACGTACCTAAAGACTACCTATGTGGTTACCTACCTACCTCTTAGGAAGTAGGTAGCCATCAAGATTATTCAAGTTCTACTAGGTAAGTTCTACCTAGGTAGCTACCTATATAGGTAGTTATATTTGTAAGCTGTGTTCCGATAGTACCTACGTATAAACCGACGGGTAGGTAGGCGCATCGCCCTTTCCAAGTTCCGGGCCCGGCACCACGTCATTTTGGACTAGGTTGAGCCATGCAGCGCCAAGTAAGTCAAGCCTGGAGATGGCAACCGTGAACTAATTATATGATGGGTAGGCTGTAGAAGATGGCCGTAGGAAGTTACAGCTGACTCTTCAGACTACTTTCTGCAGTATTCAATGACATGTGGCAAAAGGCTCCACATCAGCATTAGCTGCAACACCACACATGGAATATAGCATGAGAGAAGCAGTTTAACGTGTTTCTTTTGATTCAAATAAATACGCCCTTCTTTAAAGAAAGAAGCCAGTTGTTTTTACGATCCTGGCTCTGCTTGAAAAAACTGCTTACTTGAAGCCGTGGGACCCCAGGCGCATGCACCTAAAGTACCTACAATGTAGATTGGTATACATCATATAGGATATTACATGTGTGGTCAATTGAGGCTTGGGGTGGACTTAGCAGCCTCTCTGGTCCGATATACCTAAGGTAAGCAGCCGAATATTCCTACGGGCCCCTAAGGCTGTGTGTTGGTACGTCACAACTGCCACTCGTGACTGAAACAATTACCCAGGCGCTGACGGTGGAAAAGCAACATTGAATGTTGCCCATAGCCCAGTAGCCCGCCCTTCCGCTCTTCCGATTTTGTGATGAATTATAAGGCTTCATTCCCCGATATCCTTCCCTGACATCACAAACTTCCCAGGAGCTCGAAAAACCGTACCGGCAAGGTCCTAAGACTCAGATATGAGTCTACGACCCGGATGAAAACCACGAGGAGCAGAACCATCACCATGCCTACAAAGTCGCCCAGCGCGGCTATATAGCGAGTTAACTCACTATAACGATGGTGATGGGAAACTTTTCTGTAGAAGGGGGAATCAGACCTACCGATTACGGCATATGGAGCGCCATCGGAAGTAGCTCTCGCTATTAGTGGTGCGGCAGCAAAGAGCAGAAGGGTAAAGAGCTTGGAAATCATGTCCATTGGCGCACTGAAAGCTGCGAGAATGAAAGTGACGGTAAAGGCGACATTCAAGTAATCCCAGAGTGCGGGCATGGTGGATGAATGTTGAGTTGAATTACGGTGACGACAAGGTTTAGCCACGAAATGTGTTATCGGCGCTGTATTGGTCAGGATTGAGGGTCGCTGGTTCTTTTGTATGTCGCGCAAGGAAGCGTTAGAGTCCGATGGATACCCGCGTCCTGACTGTATGAGCAGCAGTTAGCTGACGGACAATGCCTCGGCTTGATGAACTACAGGAAACACGTACTTCATGCGCTTAGGTAGCCTCTGATAGCCGCGTTGTTGATTAGAGAGGGATCCTCGCGTAGTTGGTAAGGATGGTGTCTTTCCGGTGTCGTCAACGTCAATCAGACGCGTTTAGCTACGTCGTGCCCTATTAAATCGCTACCTAGAGGTAGTTTATACGTCTTCTCTTTCGCCTTGTGCAATCAACCTGCCCCGAGCACGGATAAACCTAGCTGGGAACAATCCTCCGTAGAAAATCGATCGCCACATATAGAATATAAGTGTAAAACCTGAATTAGAGATCATTAGAGCTAAGCCCGTCGCGCGGCTCTTTAAGTGATACCAATTCTCGGACTTCTTACCTAAGGTTGCGGCGAAAGGACCTAGCCCCCCGTAGTATACCCATGCACCGATATTCACTGCGAATGGGATCATCATTATTCTCCTTGGTGATGATGGCAAGCACGACCGTTCTGCGTGAAGAATTGGGTGTTAATGGTGAAGAATTCTGGGCGAGTGTCGCGCTGTTGTTTTTGCTTATCTGCAGGATATTTGCTGTTGGTCGATGTGTACAAGTAGGCAGAATCATTGTTATTTTACACATTTACAAACGATGGCTTGGTATATATAAAGGGACAGTATGGCAGACATATGGGTACCTACTACCGTTGGAGATGGCGATGGCGCCTTCACGATGCTCCTACTGCACATTCGAAATTGCCTTTAGATATTAGGTATTCTGCTCGTCGAATCCCCTATGAAGGCAGTACCAATCTAACCTAGGTAACTGCTGAGAGATCAGGTGCTAGTCAAGCCGTGCCTATGATAGGCCTTCTCAGTTCGATTAATAGAATCTAGGACCTAGCAGATTTCGTCGAATCATCCCATAAAATGTCGTGGATTACTCTCACTGGGATGCTCCATCTATCGTGTACCTGATAACAATATCGCCTTGACCTTTGCCTAACCGATTGCCGTGCGCGTCCCATAACGCCCGTTCCTTGTAAGTAACAGTCCCTTCCCAATCAACAAAAACCAGCGTCTGCCTTTGTGTTCCATATGCGCCCTTCATAAAGTTGACGAATGGGTCCGCTGGTATGGACGTGTCGGAGTCGCTCTCGTCCTCAGTTGCATCGAATGCCGCCTTTGCTCTACCCTGCTCCGCCGCGTCGGCCATATCCTTCCATCCCTCAGTATCACTAAAAGCGGGCACAAAAATTGAGTGCCGGAGGGCGTCCATATGGTCCTGTATCGACATATCCGGTCGTAGAGGCATGGTGTCATCGTCGAGCACAGCAAAGAGTCGGTCCGTCAACTCTTCTTCATTTAGATCCTTCTCGATGGCCTCATGTATCGCTTCTTCCAGTAGTTGCCTGCCTCTCTTGATTTTGGGCCACGTGGGGGGCTCAACGTAGATTGTATTGCTCAATCCATATGTCGAACCCCTGTCGCCACCGATGCGTGGCACCCCCGCTAGCTCATCGCAGCGGTTTGTGATGATAGCTAGCGGCTCAATACCGCTCACTGACCTTTGCTTGAGATCACCGCAGATGAGCGAAAACCCTCCCGCCGCCTTGGTCGCAGGGTCATCTACCATCCTCTTGACAAAATGATCGAGTTTCTCCTCGGCTGGCGCCGTCAGCCATGCTGTCGGTAGCGCGCCACGGCTGCGCGCGCCGCAAATGGCGTGATCTGGGTCATCCTGGCTGGACTCTCGGTAATTGGTAAGAATAGCAAGGCGGCCGGCGCTGCTAACGCCCATCCACGTACCGCGTTCACGACGGTGCAAGTCCCGAGGCGACAGGATCCGGGTCCCCGATGACTTATGGGTCCACCAATGCGGCCGGCTGGTGGGTCTGAGGATATACTCGTCTCGGTTGTCGAGGGCAATGAGGGCGTATCCAGGGTGCGCCGTAGACAGGAGGGCAATGCACATTATTTCGACGGCAGTTGGTAGGGGCCAGTAGACGGAGGACAGCTATATTTTCTTTCTCTTTTTCTCACATACACTCTCACGCTCTCACGCTCTCTCTACCTTTTCTCTCCCTCTCTTCAGTTGCCGTAGGAAAAATGGGAAAATGAAAAATATAGGTAATTTAAATCCTTTCTGAGACGTGATGATGAAAGCGGTAGACAGGTAGCCAGGCCACGGTGGCACCGCTGAATGAGGTTGCGTTGGGCGCCCGAGGGCCAGTAGCTTCGCGACCCTATCCGATTTGCATTCGCCAGGTCAGGTCATGCATGAGCTGACAACAACGTGACGGGCCCGGGCCCAGCGCGAGGCAGAGATATATTTCGACGAGTCCAGTAGTTGGCCGACACGTCTCTGGCCAATTCGACGGGGGATTTGCGGACTGCTCCAGATCCTATGTTCTAGCCCTTGCGACGTGCGACTTCGGCTCGACGAGATGGTGTACAGTAGGTGTCGACGGGCGATGGGGCAATGAGCGATGGGGCAATGGGCAATGGGTAATACGGTGGTCATCGCTCGCGGGCCGTGCGTTTGATGCAGGTGGCGAAGATTTGTGGGGATGGGGAATGGGGGCCTTCCAGCTGCATGTCTTGGCATTCGGAGCCTTTTTTCCAGGTGGCCGTGACCGCCACCAGAGGCCAACGTTAGGTAGTACTACGTAACCTAAGCTAAGGTAAGTATCTAACTGTACATGCCGACAATATCGTGTAGGAAGTAGGTAGCAGGACGTTCTAAACCAGGTATGGATTGATTCTAAATCGCGATTCAATATTCACTTCACACTACATAATTCATCAATTCATTGGGTTCCCGTTTTAAGTATTTTGCCGAAAACACAAGGCGGTATCAGTTACGGCCCTATTTCGATACCCATTCCCTATGCAAGATACCTAATTATCCTACATATGAACAGGAAACAGAGCTGGAGCTCGAGGTCGAACAGCTGGTGTAAACCTTGTTGCCCTGCTTGATATCGTAGATAACAGCCTTGTCGAGCCCACTGCCGCCATTGACGCTTGCGTTTGTAAAGACCACCGTGCCAAAGTTCGCGAAAGGGACCAGGCTGTTCCCCTGCGAGAAATCCTCGACTATCCATTCGGCGTTGGTCTGGCAGAGATTGCCAACCTGGTTAGTGAACGCATGCGAGACTGATTGTCCCGTCGTTCTGTTGTCGAGGGTCACACTGCCACTGTTCTTGCCCGTCGCTGTTACCGTCATTGTGACAGTGTCGCCACCCGAGATTTTGAAGTTCGCAAATCTGTACGACTGTAGGAAATCATTTAGATGCGAGCATGCTCATCGGGCGGGAGGGGGAAGTTAAGATGCGCAGAACCTTTTGCGCCACACCATGGTATACGACGAGTAAATGGACACGTAGGGACTTTGACCGGTACGTTTATTGCGTGGTCTGATGGCTCGTTACTTACATAGTCTGGGTACCACTCGTACCAGCCCTCGTAGGTAACTGTCCCTCCTCTGGCGCTGAAGTCGACTCCCGTCTGCAAAATAGCCGACTGACAAGTGCTTCCATCGATACCAACCCACGCCGATGCCGAATATGTCCTCGTGTTACTGCCTCCGACCGGCATGGAAGGCTTCGGGACCACGATCGTGCCAGAGACGGTCGTATATCCAGCACCTGCTTAAGAAATCAGCCCAGTCTGGCAATGCTTAATTTGGATGCTACACGGGTTCCAACCAATCAAAACAGCACCAGCCCAGTTTGAGGTATATTCAGTGTGCGTGTTATTATTTACTAGCAGCGAGTTAAGATCGCCATCAAGTAACTGTGGCAGGCCGGTATGCCGAAGACTCGGCTGTACCCCCCGCTGGCGGCGTGCAGTAAAGCCGGGGACGGTGACTGCAAAACTCGCCCAGACCAGCGCGCTAGCGGCCAGGATGACCCTCATGGCACAGACAAGGTGGACGACCGGTGGCTAGGGGTCTGAAGCTTCGGCAGAACCTAAAGTGTATCAAAGATGACCAGAAAAAATATCGAGCATGATGAAAATCGTCGGTTTATATCGCTAACCGAGATTCGTTTCCCATCCGGCTTGGTAGTAAGGGGTCGTGTGCTAGGAGCGATATACACATGCAAAGGGCCATAGCCCATATCGTTGCCATTATGGCGGAGGATAGGCAATATAACCGTCTAATTTACCACTGGTCTAGGTCTCACTAGAACAGCTCTCGGGATGCTAAGAATAGAACTTGCTATCTATACTTAAGGCTCGGCATGGCACATGCTTAGCGTGGGATATGTCTGTGATATATCGCTGGCCACGAAGCATCGCTTGAGACACTTGTTGCGAAAACTTCATAATGTGAAATATGGTCGGCTTTCAGGCTGCAGCCAATGACAGAGTCAACACTAATCGCGGCCGGAGTGGCTTGAGGTAGCATAAACTACCGGCTAATCTCGTAGGCGGAAGCAGGAAACAGAGTGAATCAACCCATGAGGTTTATATTGGAGCTTGTTGAAAATGTAAGTGCATCCTGTGTACAAGCGCAAGCAGGATGAGTACAATTAGCCAAATATGATAGCAATGAGTAGAAGGAAGCAGAACAAGCCATAAAACTACTCCTTGCTATACCCCTGTGTACACACGACTGCTAAGTAATCACCAGCACTTCTCTTGTGCAGGCATAGTAATTGACGCAACCTAAATATCTTTGCAAACTCACAATTTTGCCCCATGAAAATAGTCATGAGACCTGCACCACATAATGTAACTATGTTATGTGACCGACTCTGATTCGGTAATATCAAAAATATGCATAGGGCAAGATGAGATTAACGTTGCGTATTTACGTAGGAGTGAAACAAACGCAAATGAAATCAATTTTGACTATTCTATAGTTAAAATAATTACAATGGCCAAATGACACCAACCTATCTTACAAGAAAGCGCTAAGGACCCTGGTCTACGTTGATTATTGACTGATCGTTGATAAGTTGCGTAAAGTCTGGCTCTTCCACAGTTTCATCGCCCGTAAGAAAGCGTAGGCGTTTTCGGTTTTTGTTTCTAGCCATTTTTACCCTTTCAGCCAAATTCAAATCATCGTACAATTGGTACAAGAACGGAGTCATAGTTTGCCCTTGTCTATCGGCGCGTCCGAAGGACTGCTTTTGTGTCTCATAAGTACTCGGAACTTCCGTGAGTATGACACTGTTAGCACGTTGAAGATTATGGCCTTCGCCCATTATAGAAGAGGCGCTGACCAGCACCTTGCAGCGATTATCATTTTGGCAACTCTGCTGCATGAAATCAGTATACTGAGCTCTTTCAGCCGTGCTCATTCCAGAGCTCGGATATAGGAGCACGAGATCCCCCTTCTCAATATCCTCACGAAAAGTATTCCATAGGACCATAAAGGTTAGAAAGGCAGTGATAGGCGCCTGACTGAAGACCAACGCGTGCCGGGCGTTGGTGCCATCTGTTGGCGCTGGGCCGTACTTGTCACGAACCTCCTGTGTATCTGGTTGTGTCTTCAAAATTCTGAGCAACTCTCGAATGTAGCCCTGAACCCATAATATTTTGGGAGACCAATCCATTAGCTCGTTTCGATGTTGAAAGAATGGAGATTGGGCGAGTAATTCATTAACGGAATTTATTGAGCCAGCAACATCGGCGGCGCTGAGTCGACTAGGATGAAGTTGCCTGCCTATTCCTCTTGCAATAGGCTGGACACCCTCAAATAGAATGGATTCATGTGGTATTGAATCTTTGTTGTATAGGGTCGCAATATAGGGGAAGCATGATGCTCTAGAGATGACTGAAAAGTCCCTATTTTGTCCCCGGCCATCTGCAATTTGTCGAATATCGTCATTGGCTAAGCTTTTCTTGTTTGGCATTTCGCCTCGTCTTCCTTCATTCTCCCAGTCTCTAACAGCTTCGTTATATCGTTGGTTTAGATATGCCTGAATATTACTGGCCAGTGATCTGAAAATATCATGAGTTTCTCCCGGACGCATATTTAAAGTCTTCAGCCTTATTGGAGCATATGGCGACCCGACGGTCTCGCCCCGGAACTTTGATGTTCTCGTTCGTGCGAGTGTCATATGAGGAATGAATACTCTCATGAATTCAACAAGCTCCGTCTGGCGCCTTTCTTGCTCCCGCTTTGCGTCATCGCTCATTCCCTCTCTATCAATGTTTTGGACGAGATATGAGTAGGTTCTCTGGTATCTATCCAGGCGATTGACATTGTTCAGTCCAGGTATTGGACCTCTGGTAGGGCTATTGAAGACATGATCTACAAAAGGCCTCCACATATGAGGTCCCTGTGTCACGTTCGCCGAGAGCCCGATTGCCATAACCCTTCGGACCATTTGCCGGATGGTTCCAAGCATTTCAAATGGTTTGGTTATGTTTTCTCTTCCCCCTTTGTAATCGTGGTACTCATCGAAGAACACGAAACCACAGCCAAGTGAATTTATAGTTTCTCCGCTGCGTGTCCGCGGTTTTGGTACCCTAAATCGGCCTAATAACTGCGGGGTAGCATGGCGGCCAACTATCATAATGTTGGCAGAGGAGCCTGGCTGTGCGTCCAGGCGATAACTCCGGCGCCTCCCCGTTCCCTCTTCTATTAGAGTTCCCCTTATCCTTTCAATATCGTTCGCAGAAATGGCGGGTATCTCGCCCTCGTCGCGGTCTATAAGGATGCGTATATGACTGGCTGGACTATTCTGACCGCGATCTATCCAACTTTCTGCTTCATTGTACCACTGAGGAATTAAGACCGGGGGTACGCAGATCATGGAAGGAAAGTCATCGATACATTCAACGAGCTTGAATGACAGTCCTGAACTAACACATGGGCATATTATCCCTTGAACTTGTGGAGAAAGTTGAGAGGGGCATGTGCCACTCTCACCAACTTCGAGGTGTGCTTTGGGCTGACCAGCCGTCCTCCGGTAGTTGAGAACGGCTTGGTACTTGGTATGCAACATAGCAAAAATTATAGCTATAGTCAAAGACATCCCGGTTTTACCAAGCCCTGGGGCGTCTCCTATTACGAATGACGGGATATTCTTGTCGGTAATTTGTGTGAAAACACGCCACACAGTAAAAGCTTGATATCGCTTGAGCTGGACAGACATACCATGGACGGGGATATATTCGGCGTCAACGGAACAGCGGAAGAAGTCGCATACCCGTTTCCAGTCATCATCATCTGCCGAATCCTCGCGAGGTACTATTTGATCAATCAATGTGGGACCGTCTTCTGGGTAAAGAGGCCCATCGTCGCTCAAATCAAATCCTTGCCCTTCAGCCTGGTCACCGACTGAACTCACGCTTGGCTCCTGTGTCAGATCAATTATGAGCGTTCCTGGGTTTTCTTGCTCTGGATCTGACTCCTGTGTAAGATCAATTATATCTTTGGGATCTGGGACGCCAACAGGTTCAGCTGGAGGTCTGGGCCGGGTAGGCGACCCTGGGAGGGCGTCGTCTTCGGCTTTAGGAATTTCATCATTTCTTTTCGCCGAGTCGTCATGCTGTACAGTCGAGAATTCCAAGTAAGGTAATCCGTAGGTAAGAGAGTCAGGGATTCTGACCTCTCCTTTTTGCATCTGGGCGAGACATCTGCGAAATGATGCTTCGCTGTAAATGTTGGGGAGGGTAGGATGAGAGGGGTAAAGCGTAGCGACGGGGTCGATCTTGAGTTCTTCGTATAGGAGATCACGGAACTTGACATATTCATAGTGTTTAGCATCGTGTACCTCAGACGCACGACCCTCTCTGCTAATGAATTCGTTGAGGGCATGATCGGTTGTTTCGTCGGTTCGGGACCTAACTGAGATGATCAAATGATCCAAGTTGACCCTGCGATCACGTTTGGTTGGACTAACTTGGCCAACGTCGCCCATGTTGGGGTGTTTTTGTTGGTGATATTTTGATACTTGAATGTAGAAGTTTAAGTCTATTAAGAAGAGAAATATAATTTGGGAAGTTGGGTTGATACTTTAAATAACCGGAAAAGATATCTAGAAATTTGTTGAATTTTTAACGAAGAACTTAACATTCCTACTAAATTTATATTCATTCAAGATTGTAGAACAATGAGCTTCATATCTTGAAGTCTTTTTATGTAACCAGTAATTTAAATTTTCTTTTATGTATTCAATTTTGTACAACTTAAAATTGAAAGGAGGGCAATTTTAATCTTTTCTTTTCTTTTTTGGCCAGTCATCGCTAACAAGAATTGTTATGGATCTACACTACTTTAATACCTTGTGGGTTTTCTAGCGCTAGGGACAGGTGTGATTACCAGGCATAACAGCAACAAAGAACAGCCAAGTATCATTCTATTGTTTGGAATTTTAGGTACATTATGAGATACATGCACTATATAAAGTCTAAAGGGGAAAAAATAAAGCAGAAAAAGGGAGAATATGGGAAGAAACAAAAGACAGGAAAAAAGTACCGGAGTGGGAAATATCAGCAAAGAAAGGGGCACTTACAATGAAAAAAGGAGGTGAGCTGCCCAATGAGGACAGTTTCGACAACGTGTGGACAAAGCTGTAGTACTGGCGCAATAGTCAGATCGTAATTTAAAGCCATGGAATTTTGGACGGGATATATTAAGATTATAAGCAATAGATGGATATAGTGTAATATATTATATTAAGGAACAAGTCTAAGTATAGTATAATAAAGTAGTACTTTATATTATATAGGTAGGTATATATAGGGCGAAATACTTAGCTATTAGATTTACTAGCCTTTTAATTTTAATATTTTTACTTAAACTATATATATTTGCTTAAAGCTATTATAAGCTTTTTTTTTTAACTATTTTTTACTATGTTTAAAATAGTACGTAATTTTTAAAGCATATATTTTTAATTTTTCAATAAAGTAAGTTTTTTAACTTTGTTTATTTTATTAATTTTAATAGAAAGTTTAATAAATATTTATTTTTGCTTTTATTTTTTATATTTATATTATATTAAACTTATATAGAAATTAATATTTTTTTTTAAAGTATTTAATAAATATTTATTGTTTGTTAAAAAGTACTAACTTTTATTTTTTAAATTTAAATATTTTTATTAAATTATAGTTTTAAATTAATATATATATATTTTTTTTAATTTTTTAGCTTTAATAATAGCTATAAAAAATATATACTAATATTTTATTTTTTATTTATTTTTTATTATTATTTTATTTAATATACTAAAAACTTTAATTTTAAAATAATATTTATTAATATTAAAAAGTTTAACAAAGTAGCTAAAATAGTTTTATATTCGAACGTTTAGTATATAGTTTATTTAATTTATTTAATTTTATTTATTATAAAAAAATATAAGTTAAAAATAAATATAAAAAAATATTATTTATTTATTTTTTAATATTAAATATTTTAAAAGTATTAAAAATTTGTTTATATTATTAAATTATTATAAATATATTTTAATATTAAAGCTTAATATTTTTAAGTTTGTTAAAAGTTTAATAAAGTTAAAAAAATATTTTGCTATAATATTAATAAATATAAATTTATAAAAGTTCGGTAATTTAGTTTGCTATAAATATTTATAAATAATATTTTAAAACAAAGCTTTAATATTAGCAAAAGTTTTTTATAAAATAACTTTTATAAAATATTTAAAAATATATTTTATTTAATAGCATTAGTTAATAATATTATAAATTATATTGTTAAATTTATAAAAGCTAAAAAAGTTTAATAATATATAAATAAATAATATATTTTAAAAAGTTATATAGTTAAATTATAACGTTAGTAAATTTTTTAAAATAAAACGCCGTAAAAAATAAAAGCTTTATATAAAATAGTTATAAATTTTTTAAAAATATTATATATATAATAATTAAAAATAAATATTTTATAAAATATAATTTAGCTAATTTTATTTATTTATTTTATTAGCAAAAACTTAAAATATTTTAAAAAGCAATAAATTTATTTTGTAGTAGTAGCTTAGTAAGTCTGTCGGCTATTTGTTTAACTATTAAAATTTATTAAAAATTTATATTTTTTTATAATAATATTTTTTTATAAAAAGCTTGCTATATTAAAATATATTTTATTTTGCTATAAAATTAAGGATTTTTTACTATAACAATAGTTTTTTAATTATTTTTATATATAATTATAGCAAATATATATTTTTTAGTAACGTTTAGCTTAAATAATAGCTATTAAAGCTAAATAGCTTTTTTAGTAGCTTATATTTAACCTATAAATTTTAATTTATAAAATAATAAAATAATACTTTGTTATTTTTTAAAGCTTTAACTAATAATACTGCTATTTATATTAAATATATATTTTATAATAAAACGTTTAGTTTAAGTATAACTAGCTTAATTAATATCGGTTTAGTTTATAAAATTTTATAACTTTTTTTAATAATATAGCTTTAAATCGATAATATTATATAAATATTATAATATTTTTTTAATTTTTTTTCAATATATTAGTATAAAGTTTTTTATATATTTGTTTAAATAAAAAATAAAATAAGCTATATTAAGTTTAATACTAAATATAGCGTATATTAAACAACTTATAGCTTTTATATATTACTAAATGTTTTTTTTGCTAGCTTTATAGTTTTTAGCCAGCTTTAAAATTTTATTTATATTTATAAATATAGCTATAATATATACTTTTTACTAATTTAGTTTTTTAATTATTATTTTTAAATAAACTTTTTAATTAAAATAAATATTTTTATTTTTTTAATTTTAAATAATAGTTATACTAAAATAATAAAAGTATAGTTTTAAATTTTATATTTTAAAGCGTTTTAATAAAGCTTTTTTAATTTTATTAATTTTATTTTTAAAAAATTTTATTATAAACAAATTATTAACGTATATAACAATATAAATATATTTTTTTATAAATACGCTAATATTTAAATTTAATAGTTTAAATTTTAAAGTTTTAAAAAAATCGGCTAAAGTTTAATACTATATTTTTAAAGCTTATTTTAAACTATAAAAAACTTTGTTTAGTTTATAAATTTTATTTGTTTTATTTTTAAACTTTAGTAATTATTAAACGTAAATGTTTTTTTTAATTTTTTTATATAAAAAAGCAGTTTTAATATTTATTTGTTCGATTTTAAAATTTAAAGCAGCTATTAAAATAAAAATAGTTTTATAGCTTATAAGCTTAATTATTAAAACAAACGTTTTATTATAGTTTTTTTTTAAAATTTGTTTAAAACTATATATAATTTAGCAAGCTTTATATTTAATAATTTTATTATTTAAACTTATTTTAATTTTATATATTTATTTTTTAAATATAAAATTTTTTTTAATAAATAGTTTATATAAAATTTAAATATAATTGTTTATTAATAACTAATATTTTATTTTTATAGCTTTATATTATTTTATTTATTTAGTATTATATTTAGTTTGTTTATAGCTTTTAAGTTTTATTTTAGTTGCTAATAAAATAAAATAAAATATAACAATTATTAATTTAAACGCCGGTATAAAAGCTTTTAGCTTATAATAAAGTTAATTTAATTTTTAAACTTTAAGTTATAAATTATAATAGTTTTTTAAAACTTTTAGTATTTAACTTTTAAGTTTTAAATATAGCTGTTTTAAAAATTGCTAATTTTTTAATAATATTTTTAAGTTTTTTAATATTTTTAAAAGTATTAATAACCTTTAAAATAGTAGCAATAGTAGCTTTTTTAGTATATTTTGCCGAGCTAGCAGTATATATAGCTTTAATAATTTTGCTAATAATAGGTTAAAAGTTATTTTATTTTATAAAATATTTGTTTTTTTAGCTTTTTTTTTAATTTGTTTATATTTTTGTTTATTAATAAATAATAAAAATTTTAAACGTTTTTTAAAAAACTTTTTTATATTTTTAGTTAAAAAGTATATATATTTTTTTATAAAAATAACGTTATAAACTTTAATAACTATATAATTATTTAGCTTATTATCATAGACTTACACCGGTCTATGTGGCTAGGTGTGCAGGTAGGGCTGGTGGCTGTGGCTACAGCTTTATTTACTAGCACAATTGTATTTACTAAGGCTATAGTGAATACTTTCGCCTACATACAAATGTATATATATTTAGCTACGCCTATTTATATTTTAGATTTTCTTTTCTTTTTTTTTTAAATAGAATATTAGTTCCTAATATTAAATAAATTAAGTATATATATTTTTTGTTTATATTATACCTATTATAATATTTTATTTTATTTTATTAAAAAGTTTAAAAAAACAATAAACTTTTTAAACCAAAAAAATTAATATAATTAAATATAGCTAACTATAATATAAAATGCTATAAAAAAACCTAACTATTTAGTTTATAAAAAAAGCCTCGGCCTAAGTTTATATAAACATTATATAATTAAAATAACTAGCGCTATAAGCTATAGTTTAATTCGAAAACAAAAATATAATTAAATAAAAATTTAAGTTTATTTTTTGTTTTTTTGCTAAAAAAGCAACTAAAAAAAAAGCTAAAAAAACTAAAACTATTAGTTGCGAAAAAAAAAAAAAAAAAACTTATAAAGCTAACAAATAAATAAATATAAACAAAAGCTTACGTTTTTATATAGCGTTAAAATATTATTAAAAATATATTAAATTAATCGCTACTTATTAAATTTATACTAAAAGCGCTAGTAAAATTATTTAAAATTTTTAGTACTAAATAAACCGATTTATAAAATACTTTATTACGAACGAAAAATTAGCAATATTTTTTATTGTTTTTATTTCTATTAATAAAATTGCGTAGTTTATATATAATAACGTAATATTTACAATATAATTTGCTAAAATATTTAAAAAAAACTTAATAACTATATATTAAAAGTTTAAAATAAATTTTTTTTTAATTATAAGTTTTTAAAACTTAATTTAAAATTTTTATAATATTGTTTTTAATATAAGCTTAATTAAAACTAATATATAAATATATATAAAAATTATAAAACTATATATTAATAATTTAAAAGTAAATATTTTCCGAAAAAAAATTAATATTTAAAATATTATAATAAATAAAGCTTAAAATATATAAAATAAAAAAGTTTAAAAACTTAAAACGTTAAATAAAAAACTAAAAAATAAACTATTTAAACTTATTAAACAATTTAATATTATTAAAGCGCTTAAAACAAACAAAAAAACAATTTGTTTAACAATATTTATATTAACTTTATTTAGCTTAGTAAAAAATCGCTATTGCTAAAAAAATATTCCCATTTTTAAAATTACCGAAAATAGCAGCAAAAAATTAATTAAAATAAAATATTTATTTATTTTTATTAATAATTAACCTATTAGTAATAAAGCAAAAATATAGTTTAAATATTAATTTATATTTTTAAAATTTAAGCTAGCTAAAAATATAAATTATTATAACAATAAAAAATAAAAAATTATATATATTATTTCCCGAATAAAAAAGTTAGTATTTAAAAACTTTATTAATTTTATTATTAGTAAATAAAGTAAATTTATTTTTAAAACTAGTTAAAAAATATTAAACTATTTATATATATAGTACTATAACTTTTATAAATATAAAATTACCCGAAATAAATATAAATATTTAAAAATAAAAACTAGCAATATTTTTTAAACGTTTAATATTAAATTTATATAATAAGCTAGTTAAGCTTGCGTTAGTCCTGCCGACTATAAAAAAAACATATATAATATGCTGCCTAAACAATTAAACAAAATTTATATAAAAAAAGTATTAAATTTTAAAGTTATTTTTACTGCTTACTATAATTATATTTAAATATAAAATTATTAATAGCGTAAGAACTTTTTAGCAGCAAAAGTACAAAAAAAAAAAAATAAAAAAAATAGAAGTACTAATAAAAGTAGTTATATAACTGCAGAATAAAAAACTAATACTAATATAAATATAAGCAATACTTTGTAAACATAGAACTTCGACTACAATAGCGTATATTTTAAATATTATAATATCGCTTTAATAAAAACCGCTAACAATAGTTATAAAATATATATTAAACTTACTTTTAACTAAATAAAAATACTAATAACTAAAAAATAATATTTTATTTATTATAAACTAAAGTATTATAGTTCTAACAATTTTAAAAAAAAAAATTTTAATTATATAAATATTATTTAGGTTAATAAAATCGTAGTTAAAATTATAAGCAAAAACTACGTTAAAACATTAAAAAATAACCTTTAAAATAATTAGCTTTTTTTTTTAAAGTAGCAAAAATATTAGCATTAAGTTTTAAACAATATAAAAAAATATTATTTAATTTTTTTAAAAAACTTTTAAAAAAAAATCTTTTTTTTATAAATTATATAATAGTAAATAATAAACTTATATTAACTACGAAATTATTATTTAATATAAAAGCAAATATATATTTTTTTATTAATATAAACTTTATTTTATAAATAATATAATATTTAAAACTAAAACAATTAATAAAATTTAAACTTAATATAGTTG